>JADLZL010004134.1:0-120503 GCA_015844335.1 Chrysopogon serrulatus
AAATTCCACAGGAAACTGCATTTTATCCAGAATAAAAACGTGGTCAAAAGTCCAGAGACTACCAGAATGAAGTCAAGCAAGGATAACCTGAACCATCATCATGATCGAATACATTTGATCAAAATTTCTGCTGCAAAAAAAAAATAGATATACAAACCAGTGGAAACTTAATAACTAGGCTTCATACCACCAGGAAAAAACTCTACAATTTGAAACAGAGGAGTTGTGATCACAACAAGACAGATGAATCCAGGCAGAAGAGGGACCACTAAGGAAAGATGGAAATATTCAAAGTTTATGCAAAATAGGATACAAATGCAATGATGCCTTTAGAATTCCAGTAATATGAGTACCAAACGTATCAAGTTACTCTAAACGAAAAAAAAACTTGATAGCGATAGTGGATTTAGGTGTTAGGTGGAGAGCCAGTAAAGGTATGCAAAAATATTGTGATGAAAGTCCAGCCAGCCAGCCAGGAATTGCAAGGTTTGTTGAACCGAGATGCTGTGTAAAAGGAAATATTTTAGTAAAATGATTGCCCAAAATGCTTCTTGCATTTCCACGTTTTGTTTTTATTTGGTAACATACTAAGGATTTATAAGTGAAATGACAGAAAAGAACAAGGAAAATGAATTAGAGTGAAACTACTAGACTAAGGATATGTTGATGATTCAGTTAACAATAGCAAGCTGAACTGGATGACACACGTTTGATAAGTAAACAGGGGGCAAACATAACTCACCTGGCAAAACAAAGATTGCTAAAAAAGGGTCAGGGTTACATCAGCAGCAGTGATGATAGCAAGCATCGACCGCAAACCTGTCAAGAGAAGTTTCAGAGGCTAGGTGAACAAACAAGAGATAACTGAAATCACATTATCTGAACAACAGTAGTGACATCACATGCCCCAGTAAGAATGTAACCTTATTATTATTACATACAAAATGCCTCAATGTCCAATTCCGCACCACTGCAAACTCGGACCTCCAACTGTGCAGGGTACCTCTTTTTTTGCCCTATAATATGCATCTATTAAGGATAAGAAGGGGGGGAATGCATTGACAAGAAAATGTTCAGAGAACTTGCGAGTTAGATGTTCCGAGTTTATTGCTCAGAACTCCAGGTGTGCGCAGGCTACCTGTTCAACTATTAAATTCTGCCAATAAAGTATTCTGCAGGCTTTCAATTTTGAACAGTCATCTTGGCGAAAACAATAAATTAAAAAATATGAATAAAAAGGTTTCTGCCAATAAAAATAGTAGAGGTTCCATAAATAAATTAGATGTCTCATACTGCTTATTACTAGCAAGTGTATTCAAAATAATAACAGGACATATTTTTCCTATTCAAGCCTGCAATTTTTGGATTTGCAAGATCTTTAGCTAAATATGTTGTATACAAGCAAATCTGGTTAAATGGTTCCCCTATGCTTCTTGTATTTTTTAGTTTTAGGTTCACTATTTTAAGAACTAAAAAATTATAAGGGTGAAAGAACTGACCTGAAATGATGCTGATAGCATCAGATAATAACTACCTGGACAGAACAGATGTTTAATCAGAAAACAGAAATGCTGGGTCAAAGCGGCAATCATAACTCACCTGACAAAACAAAACTGCCGCAAAAAGGATCCAGATTACATCAGCAACTTTGTGGATGGTAAGACTCAAGTACAAAATCTGTAGACAGAAAGAAGTTCCGTGGCAGCTGAATGAACATACAGGAAACAGTTGAAATGTCAAATAGATACCATCCCAATGCAATAACATATATGCCCCAATATGACTGCAAACTACTCAAGGTGCCTCCACATCCAGTTTCACCACCAGAGCTCAATATTTGTTATCCAGGTACGCACAGTGTGCCTCTTCCACTGAACAGCTCTGCCAACAAAGGTTTCTGCAGGTCTTTCTATTTTGATTAAGCATATTTGCAAAAGGATATGGCTCAGAAACCTGTAAACAGAAAAGAGCTTTCCAATGAAATTAGAAGATCTTCCACAAGTTACTCACGAAGTGCTACCATGTCACAGTTCCACTTCCACCACCACCACCAAAATCAAGGAGTGCAACTTTGCATCCAAATATGCCCAGGGATGCTGGATCACAGGAGGCAAACAACTATATAACTGATCTGACAAGACATTAAAATGTCAATTCAAGGTTACAATAGCAGCTTGCAGATAGTAAGCTTCAACTGGAATCCTGATGACACATAATTCAAAGGAATACACATGAGGTAACTGAAATGTCAATGGACAGATATCATGCATTCAGCACTGAAATATCATGCCAGCCAGACTTAATGTCTAGTTGTTCGCAGGGCACCTCTTCAGTTTTGATCAGGCAGATGCAAAAATTATAGCTGGTTAAACTATGAGTGGATAAGGTTTTGCAAATCAAAATACAAGAGCTTCCACAAGTAATTAGATGTAATACTACTATCCAACACTAGTTGTACACAGTAGTAATCAGAATTCCTTTTCTCCTGACATCTATAATTCTGACATTTCCAAGGTTTTTGGTTCAAAGAAACAAATGGTCTGATTAAGAGGCTACACAACGCTTCCAGTAATTTTCTCATTTTTTGTTAAAAATTTCAAAAACTCCAGATGTTATAGACTTATAGGTGAAAGAATATAAAATGAGCTGACACTATAAAAAAAAAACAGTTAAGAACGTCAGAGAATAATTGCAACCTGGACTCATTACATGTTGCATCACTAAATAAAAATGCTGGGTCACAGAGGCAAAAATCATGTCACATGATTAAACGAAGGCTGAAGCAAAAAGATAAACGCTATATCAAAATCTGTGCGGATAGTAAGCTGCAACTGCTAATCCCTTGACAGACATCGTTTGCTTGATATACAATCAGTAAAAGTAAAAAGGAAAAACATGGATTGTAAACCAGTTCTTTTAAGGATCTTAATTCTTCTTTTTCATCAAATAGGAGTGCTCTGCTGCTATCTCTGGGTCACCAATTGACCACATACATGTGTCCAACAAAATCTTCAATAAATTTTGAGTCATTAAGGAGAATAGAAAATATGATTAGGAGCTGGAGTATGGGCCTTTAAAATGAATGTACAGTTAGTTTATTCAGCATTTTGCATATAAAAATGGCATTTAAGAAAATAGTCCAGAGATTATATGAATCGCGCTTTTGTTTAAACGGAAATTTTAACGAACTTTCAGTAACACCTTTATTTTTCTCGCACACCGAACTTTCAGTAACAAACTACATAGCAAATGGAGTAATTCTTTTTTTTGCCAGAACATGCATCTGTAATAGAGACAATAATAACCTGGATACAAGGACAAAAGTTTTAGATGATGTCTCAGTATTGCACATACAATAATTTCAATTTTGTTCTGACATATGTGGTTAATTATGAAATTATCAGTATGATCAATAGTTAGTGAGGAGCTGAAAATAATCAACAAACAGGAAACGGCACAGATCCTTATTGTATCAATCTCAGATTCATTTCCTTTCCTATTTGATAATTGTGCCAAATGAAAGCAACATTACAATTTCATAAACATGGATAAGTACCCCTCCTAACAGTCCAAAGGGAACATTTTGTTCTACTTAACCTTTTCTGTAATTTCCTCTGACAAACCATATATGCATGTATAATCTATGTATGACATACATTATACCTGTAGACTCTACACGAACAATACGGACATGATCTACGTATCACTATCACATTCAAGTAGTATATACCACACAAAGAGCAAAACACAGCACAAGACGCATATAACAACAACAGTACAGGCACTGTACCAACAGCCACACTATTCAGCAACGAGCTGGTGCATACCGCCATAACCATACGCGGTTCCACCGGCGGCAACAAGGCAGGCGGCGACCCCGACCACCACCGCGGCGAAGGCCCCGACCCCCTTCCACTGTGCGGCCATGACAGCGGCGGCGCCGGGCGGCGGCCGGGGCATGAAGACGGACCCGAAGAGGAAGACTGACGCGCAGAAGAAGAACGCGGCGAAGCAGACGAGCGTGGCGACTACGGCGGGCCACGGCATGCGGTGGTCGGCGGCCGCCGCCGCGAACGGCTCTCGACGAACCACGACGCGGACATGAGCGCGCGGCGACGACGAGGAATGCGAAACGCGCGGGGTGGGGAGAGCGTACAGTGGTGACGGCGACGGCGGCGGCGGCGGCTGGCTCCTGTGGTGCAGCGATTGGGGGAGGGGTGGTGGTGGAGGAGGAGGGTGGCGGCTGTGGTGCCGCGATTGGGGAGGGATGGCGGCGCCGGTCGGATGGGCCTCCATGGACTCGTTCTCCGATGCCGCTGGGTGAATCGGGGAGCGCCGGATGAGATTCCAGCGACGAGCTGGAAGTCTGGAGCTTGGGGATTGCTGGATTTTCGGGCTCACACTCTCACGTATACAGTGTTGGCAAACCAAAGCATGGAGGAGCATGGGTCTTCTCGTGTGTTTCTTCTTCTCTCTCCTGGGACCAAGGAAAAGCTTTCGCTGACTGCCTTCTCAGTTTGTCGACTCACTGACTGTCGGGCCCAAAATGTGTGGGTCTACCTGCCAGATGTTGGTGCCAAGCAATTGTCTGTAGACATTCCAGTGGTGTAATTAAAACAGTAGAAGTTGGATCCGAAGAGCAAGTGAAAAGGTATATTTCCGTTCCGAAACAATAGCACACCTAGATTTTTATGAAAATATTATTAACACTTTTATTCTTCTCGTGTATTTATTATATAAAAAAAGTATATTCAACTGTCAATGTAATAATATTTTTAAGTATCATAGTTATTTGTATATATTTGTTCAAACTTATAAATTTAAAAAGACAGAAAGATTAGAGTAAAAAGATGGCTTATATATTTTATTTTTCTTATTAGTAAAAGCTAATTAGTTCAGGCGTCATATATTTGTTCTTTTTTTTCAAAGAGAAAAGTCATATATTTAAGAATGGCCGGAGTAAAACTAACTAGTTAAAGCTGTGAAAGTTGATTTTTTGTGGGATTTTCATTTAAGCTGAAGGTTATTAAAAGCTACCCAAACAAATTTGGTACAGTCAGATCAATCTAGAGTTTGTATCCCTGCCATTTTCGTTGTACTTATAGATTATACTCTCTCCGTTTCAAATTATAAGTTATTTTGACTTTTTTGGTGTATCAAATTTGCTATGTATTTATTAGACATAACGTATGTCTAGCAAATTCAATATACCAAAAGTCAAAATGACTTACAATTTGAAACGAAGCGAGTACGAGAAACAACAGATCTCATTGGGATTTTTTTTTTCTCTCCATTGTTATAAAAGAATAATTTTGATTCTGAGTCAATGCAGCTCACAAACTGCTTGTCTGCACATGCAGATCTGCTACTTAGTTGATGACCCCGCGTGCTGATGCTGTTATCTATATACTGAGAGTCTGAGACACACAGTATGTAACTGAGACAGTGATGTCAAAGATCTCAGTGCTCTGACTGCTCCATAAAAGTGCTGATAGCCTGTGCATGAACCAGTCCTTTGCTTGCTGAATTCGACCACAGAATTTACATAACTATTAAAAGCAATACATCAGCTATCTCAATTTATCATCAACACACAATACGCAGTAGAAGCAGCTTCCACGGAAATGCTGATACATTAGGTATGCTCCCTGTTCCTGAGCACAACCACGGGCAAGAGTACCATCCTGACTAAAGGCCATCGATGGCACTAACTAAACAAACAGACTGTGGGAGGCTCCGCTCAGCAATTGTGTGACATGGCCCATGTTAGCATTTAGTTGGTTACACTTGTATTCACCTCAATCTATATACATTCAAGATGAATTGATGTATAAGTTAGTTTGATTTTCATCATAATCTATTTCAACATATTTAGATTAAGGTGAATATAAGCGCAACCAAACAAGCCTGCGAGCTAACCGGAAAGTGTCATCAATGCGACAGTTCCTCCGCCAAAATCAAGGCTTGTATCTACATGTGCACAGGGATGCTGGCTCAAGGTATGAAATACTTACAACCTGGCAAGGATGCTGGGTCACACCTCACGGCTTTACAGACAAACTTCAGCTGCAAACCTGATGACAGAAGAAACAGGGGCTCGTTGAACATAAAGTGCGTAACTGAATTACTGAAAAAATGAACCATAGATATCATGCATTCAGAAGGAAACAATAACAAGCCCCAGACAAGGATCCAAGCTACACAGAGTGCCATGAAGTGTTTTTTAGAGTTTCAAGGCCAAAAAAGCCCAGCCCTAGTAATGCATTGCAAAAGACCAACTTTGGTAAGCGTTTTACATAGTTTTTGCCCAGCATCCTCGCACACGAGGACGAGGGAAAGAGCAACACACTGCTCAGCACACACATCAGTCGCCATTGACTAGACTCGGCGAGTTAAACTGACTTCCAGCAAGGCAGCAACAACATACAGAAGAAAGCCTGATCCTGGGGAGTCATCACCATCTGTCCGCTGTTTCCGTCGAAGGCTTGTCGAGGGCAAACCATCAGGATGCACCAGTTACGACAACTTTTCTGGTCTTGTTGCCAGCCCCCGGAGCTTCTCCCAGCAGCTCTTGAACTTCTCCAGATGTCACAAACTGGGCACAGTTTCAGGTTTACTGTCCATGAGTGAGCAGAGTACCTCCTGGCAAAGCGGCAAGAAAATAATTTGCTGTCGTTTGGCACCTAAAAAGTGCTCTTTCAGGAAACCTATATGCAACAGTAGCAACCATACAAAATAGTAATCAGAATTCCTGTTTCTCCTCAAAACTGTAGCTCATATGTTTGCAATTTTTTTTTTTTTTTTTTTTTTTTTTTTTTGGCTCAAAGACAGTTTATACAAGCAAATGGTCTGGTCAGAAAGCTTCTTGTCTTATGTTCCTTTTTCTTTGTCCAATATCTGGAGATCTGGAAAATGCTATAGGTAAAATGATGTTAATTGAACTGACATTATGAGAAGTTGATAATAATAGCAAACTAGAGTAGGGACATGTTCAATCAGTAAATAAGAATGCTGGTCACAGGGGAAAGCATAGGTCACCTGACAAAATGAAGACCGCGCCAAAAGGATCTATGTTCCATCGATAGATTTGTTGACAGTAAGCTACACCTGCAATTGACAGAAGGTAGCTGAACAAACATACAAAGAGATGATCAGAATGTCAAGGAAGAATTATCATGCGTTCAGAAGTGACAAAATAAACCTCAGTGCAACTGCAAGCTAGTCACAAGTACCGCCATATCCACTTTCACCTCACCCAGAGTTCAAGTTTTGTTTTGCAAAAGAAGAAGAAAAAAGAAGTAAATTGGAAAATGTTTCTCCAATAAAAACAGAAGTGCTTCCACAAAGTGTTATTGCCTCATATATCCACATCTCTATAGTATTCATGCTGTCATGCATTTGATGGCAATCGTAGACAGGAATGTTGACAGAGCCTCTACTCTAAACCTTCCAGCAATCTCTAGGAGGAAACATGGGAAGAAAAGGTATGGACTTTCAGAAACAGCCACTAATATGTGGTACCTTCAAAAGGCATAGACTGCAGTATGTTTTAACAATTATACATACTAGCAGAAAGTCCAGAGACATAACGGAATGAATCTAGACACTGAGGGTGTGATTGGTTGCCCTGATGGAACCATCCAACGGACCATCCGGCACCATATCGTGCATTATCGCTGTGATTGGTTTCCAGTGCCGAACCAAATTCATGCACGAGACCATGCTTGGGAGGCTGCCCCGATGCAGGCTTTGCGTACGCAGAAATCTGGCATGCCATATGAGCCAGGACGGCATGGTGCAGCGCATGGCCCGCGCGGGAGACGGCACCATCCTTCCACATAAGGCGCGAAGATAAGGTTACTTCCTGCTCCGTTCTTCCCCAAAGCAATCCGAGCAGAGCAGCGCCGCCGCGTGCTCAATCTCCGGCAGCCACCCACCCCGCTTCGATTTGTGAACCAGAAGCTCGCCCACCACCACAGCTACCCCCTGACCAACCCGTTCCCTTCCCCATGGACTACAGCCTGAGGAGACCGGGCAGCCATGGCCGCCGCTCCTAAAGCTGGTGAGGTTAGGGTGGCTGATTTGAAGGAAGAAGAAGGGGTCTTAGAGCTGCTTGGGGCCGTCCGACGGAGAGCAGCTGCGCTCGCTGAATCGCCTTGCGCAGGACTTGTCCGCGACAACCGCCGAGAAGTTCATCCGAGAGAGTGAACGGAGTCTGTCCGCGCAGGACCAAGAAGAAGGAAAGAACAGCAGCTGATCTATTGCGGCTTTGCTTGGCTTGCGGATTTGAGGCCCCGTGCGGGAAGGGAAGGGAGGAGGAAGAGCACTCACTGATCAGAGGGAGAGGGAGAGGAAGGAGGAGCAGGACGAAGACTCCAATGGCGCCGCTTAGTACTCTGACTATATATGGTATGTAGTACTACTAGTACTCCATATCCTATTTCTTTCTCTCTTTTTTCTCTCTTGGTGATTTTGGATGCGTGGGGAAGGAAGAAAAGGAGCGGCTTTGGATCATCGCATTGCATTGCTGGCAGGGTGGTAATCTCACCAAAATCATACATGTGTGTTCACACCTTTTGCTGTGCAACTAATCAAACACATTGGCCTGCCTAGTTCATACAAGAAATCCATCCTAACAGGCAACCAAACAAAATGGGACATATCCAGGATGCTTCGAAAAGTGGCAACCAAACAAACCAATGTGTACAGTTTTATCAGGGCTGGGAAGGTCCTGGACTGCTCCTCCATCCCGGATGCCGGACCAAGGAACAACCAATCACGCCCTGAAAACCTGCACCCTTATCAGGATCAAATAGTCTCATTTGATGAAAAGTTCTGTAAAAGTGCATTGACATACAGGCCAGCAGCAATTTAAAAGCAGACTTACTGACTTAATAATACCAGGAATATTCTGAGGTTGCAAAAGATTCTGATCACAACAATCATGGTAAATTGCATAAAAGATGGAAATATTCCCAGTCTATATAGGAAAAGACGGCAATGCCTTTTGAATTCCAGGTATATGACTGCCAAATGTAGCAAATTATTCTAAAAGGAAAAATGTTCACGGCTTTGTAGAACTAAATTGAAGGAAATCATAAAAACCTGTAAATTGTAAGAAAAAGATCTCCAGCCAAATCCTTTCCCCCTCTAGTCCTTCAGATTCAGAGAATGCCATCCTTAATGAACTGATGCTCATAACTGCTGTGCTGGATCAAAGAGAACGGGTAAGTTGTGCTGGTTATGGTCTCATTCATTTTGATATTATTGGCTGGATCAAAGGGAACCGATAATTTGTGCCAGGCATGACACTAAAATGATGATTACAAACTGTCAAAGCAAATCTTAATCAAATTGCACCTTTTGCAGCATTTACTTATTTTCGCTAAGCACACAGCAAGACATGAACTTTCTAGCATTAATCAGTCAACACTACTACAGCAGATGCTTTGAGCCTTAAAACAAGTAAATGCTATTGCATTAAAAACTCTCGAATGTAAAGCAAAATTGTTACAAATCTTATTCTTGAAAAGGAGTGTTCTGCTACTACCGGGATACCAGTTCATGCATAAAACATGCCAAATGAATTATTAAGAAAAGTTTTAGTGCACTTTTAGTGCATTTCACAAAAAAAAAAAAAAAAAAAAAAGTGAAAGTTTTAGTGCAGTAAGATTTTTTTTTAGAATAAAAGTTATAATCAGCTTGTTCAGTGGAGCATGGACCTTAATAGAAATTATGAAGTGAATATACAGATCAACCATTTGACTTTCTGGGTAAAGAATGGCCTTCTGTCTCTTAAATGTATATATCACATAACGCTTGTTTTTGTTTTAGGACTCCTTACTAATCAATTTTCAGTACCATGTTTTGTATTTAATGACGTAACTCATTTTTGCCAGTTAGGCCACGTGTATTGCACTTGTGCTACTATACACTGGTCCTAAGTGAGACATAAGATCTGGTCACAAGTACAAATCACAAGCTTTGTCTCTGTATGATGCAAGTTTTCGTTCCAGTTACATTTTCAGACATGTAATCAGCTAATAAAGATGATCAAACAACTGGAAACAGGACTTGTTCCCCTCAGTTGTCAAAATGGCACTCTAGAACACAAAGTCCCCTGTCTGCTGCCTATATAATGCTGAAATTATGCACACAACAAGTCCTTTGTTTGGTAATTTTGGCTTCGTAACAAATACAGTTATTGCAAGAAGTACTACTACTACTACTGGTAATGGTGCTGCTCTGACTTCAGCTAATGGAAGAACAAGTTGCAATCCATATGCACCGAATTCAACTGCAAGCTGCAATGGTCCCTGATGCACACAAGAAATACCAGAACTATCACAATTTAGCACCAGGATATGGACACAGTGGAAACCAAGCACAACAACAACTACTAGTACTACTACTGGTAATGTGCTGCTCCAACTTCAGCTAATAGAAGAACAAGTTGCAATCCATACGCACCGAGTTCAACCGCGAGCTGCAATGGCCCCTGATGCACCCCCACAGGCAAGGAGCATGAACGATACTATACCAGCAGCGGTGATGCAGGAAACGATAGCACCGGCTGACTTAGTCCGTGACCACGGCTCCGCACTGGCGGCAGTAGGCGGTGGAGGTCCATCGAAGATGAAGCAGTAGAGCGAGCCAATAGCGATATTGAATGACACGGCGAGGGCCAGCGCGGCCCAAACGGAGACGTCCTGAGGGAGATCTGTCGCGCCGTCCGCCATGACGGTGTCCACGGACGACGCCGCGGAGATGGCGAGCGCAAGGACGACGAACGGAAGCAGAGGGAGTCCTCGTCGCGAGCGCGGCAGTTGCTTGGGTTCGTCCTCGTCCTCGGCCCGATGGCTTGCCAGGGTCTTGTGAATGGAGAGGACCGTCAAGTGGAAGAGCGCGACGCCGGCGAGTGCGACGCACACGACGACGGCGGGGTCGATTTGGTACTCGGCGGCGGCGGCGGCGAGCGATTCGGCGTGCAGCGCCGCTCCCATGGCGAGGCAGAGCCCGGTGAAAGGGGCCGGCAGAGATTTCGATGCCGAGACAGCAGGCGCTGCTCCGGTTGAGCTTGGGCGGAGCAGCAGCCTTGGTCCCCCGGCAGCTCGCCCGCGTGCGGCCAGTAAGTTGAGCGAGAAGATGGCCAGGTTGAAGAGCGCCGTGATGGAGATGACGACGCAGACGACGACAACCGGACAGAGATGTTCAGAGGCGGCGGCGGCGAGCTGCTCCGCATGCAGAAGCATGCCGAAGACGATGCAGAGCGCGAGGAAGAGGATGGGGAGCGGAGATCTCGGTCCGGAGCTGACCGGCGCTTCTCCAGCGGCATCAGTTGGGGCGGTTAGGAGAGCTTCTCCGGCTGGCTGCGCCTCCATCTCGATCGGGAACTCCTCCGACTGGCTGCGGCTGGAAGGAGGAGAGCACTGTGCTGGAAAGGAGCTACGCGACTTCGACGGGGAGCACTCTGCCGGTCTCTCTCTATATAAGGAGGAGAAGACGGCAATTTATCCATGCCATCCGTGTTTGCGTCAGAATCTAAATTCTCTGGAAAATCTCTAGCCGACGACCTGATGGTGCGTCTCCAATTCCGCCACCCACCATTCATAAATGTATCTCCACCCGGGCATTTTGTCCTATCTTTAAAGAAAATGAAGCAAAATGCAGCATCTTTTTCTACACTATATTCAAGCCACTGATATTCCTTAAACCAAACGGAGCAAAAGCGACCAGATGACCACTTATATCTCTAGTTGGAAAATCATGATTCTTAGGTTGACATGGCCCCAACTCAATGTACCTCCTTCTAACTCTATCCTGGACATTAAAACCAAACGTTGAGATGGGTATCCGCTTCCCGGGATCATGCTCAAGTGCTTCCAAATCTGCTCCGACATCACCCTCTTCGTCGGCCGCATAATCTTCTACAATTGGAGTTGGGGGAATTATGTCCGGTTGGGGAGCTTGAGCTTCATCATTTGCTTCACCATCATCATGTGCTTCGACAATTGCTAGCTGCAAATTGCTCTCAACCTCAACAAAACAAAATCCTAATTTTACTCTGAAGAAGAAGAATGGATCTGAGCATACAGCACAATGGACAGTGGGATTGGGGCACATTGCTTGCTCCAAGCCTGCAAGGGGGCTGAACGGTGGGAGCCTGCCGGCGTTGCCGCGCAGAGCACGGCTGCGCCCGTGCTCAGCGCCGCCGCCTGCTCGTGGCTCGCGCAGCGCCGTAGCCCGCAGGCCACAGCCCGCAGGGCAAAGGCCAAAGGGGCGAGGCGAGCCGGCGAGGTCCGAGGGCCGAGGGGAGGGGACAGGGGGAGCACTGCCCTGCCACTGCCAGTTCGGCGCCGCAGGAAGTGCGATGCGAGGGAGCCTGGGAGAGCGACCAGCGATGCTTCTTTCCTGGGCCTTTACTCACTGGGCTTTCCACTTTGGGCCAAGAATACATACAGATTATCTCATACAATCATTATACATATATGTATTTGTATTTGTTCCCAAAATCTTGGGTATTCCATGGCATACAGGGGAATACCCCTGGCGCCGCCAGTAGTGGCGGACCTAGGATTTTTGCTTAGGGTATGCCACTAATATTTTTCTTATACAAATTCAGTAATAATCCAAATAGGATTTTTAAATGACTTTGCTGGTATCTATGGGAACTTTAAATGACTTTGCTGGTATGTGACAAATAAAAGTGCATCAACTGAACAAGCCCATGCAGCCACATACAGTAGATTCTGCAGTCTCAAGCATTTGAAGGAGTAATTTATGTAGTCAGAGCGTACGCCACCAGTCGTCATGTTTTACCGATGACCACTGCCAAGATCAATATTCAAATAGAAATAGTTTTAACACTTTGATCTCTCTAAAAAAGTTTTTACACTTTATAAATATTCAGGGATAATGAAGGATACTGCAAACTGTGGGAGAAAACCACAAAGCTTAGAGTATAGAAATCACCTTATTAAGAAGTCCAGATGATTGTATTCTCAGCTGTGAAGAATTTTTTACAAACTAAGCAACAAAAGGTAGAAACTCATGTGCTCCCAATAGTTTGATTCCCACTGTAAAGATAACTAGGAGTCCAGGACTGAAGACAGTATAACATTATCAGGTGATAAACAGGATGCTGACATGCACTAGCAGTACAACACTTTCCCTAAAAAATTTAATCAAACAAATAGAGCATGAGATAGACATGCCACTCACCTGAGAATTTACTCCGTGCCATTTGACATAATGCTTCTTTGATGACCTCTTCACCAAAATGGTACTTTTCAGGTAGGGACTTTGCATGGTTCTTATATTCCTCCCTCGAGAAAACTGATATCAGCAAGGATGTAGTGGAAGCCTCAAGTGAGAAGTTCATTTCATCAATTTTGGAGAGGTAAGCACCTGCCCTCACTATCTCACCTCCACCCAACAGCCTCCTAACTATAGCATTTAGCATGTGTGAGTTTGGACAGCATCCACTCTTTTCCATTGCCAAAAACATATTCTCAAACTCATCTAGCAACCCTTCTTTTATGAGATTTTCGATCATTAAGCGGTAGGTCACCACATTTGGAACTAAACCATGGGAAGGGATAGCAGCGAACAGATCCATGGCATCTTTCCTACAGCCACTCTTGAGCAAAGAACCGATCATAATATTGAAAGTAAAAATGTCAGGACAAAGATCCTTAGAGCACAGCCCCTGGAACATTTTAAATGCTTCATCAACACAATTATTTTTGCAAAGCCCATTCAGAATTATGTTGTATGTGTGAATGCCCCACAGTTTTTCACTTTTAATCATATTGTGGTAGAGTTCCTTTGCTTCAGAAAATCTCCCAGTCTGAAATAAACCGTGCAGTATAGTACTGTAAGTCACAGCTCTAGGCGTAACTCCCTTGCTCAACATTTCTCCGAAAAGACAATATGCATTGTCTATCCTGCCAGCTTTACAGTAGCCATGAAGCACTGTATTATAGGAGACAAGGTCAGGTTTCAAGCCAACTGAGACCATACCATCAAGTAAGTTTGCCGCTTTATCAGTTTTACCAGCTAAGCAGTGGCCATCTATTAATGTATTATATGAGATAACATCAGGCCTCACGCCTACACGCTCCATCAAGTCAATGAGCCTCTGGGCTTCCATAAGCCGTCCTTCTTTGCAAAAGTTACACATTATGCTGTTGCTGTTGAAGAACACAACATTAGGATGGACTCCTTGATCCAACATTTCAAAAAATAATTCCTCTGCCTTCTCCCATCTGTCAACAGTACAGAGTCCATAAACCAGCGAGCTAAAAACAATAATGTTTGGAGTCACTCCTTCATTAATCATCTGATTGAATTTAAGCACGGCATCATCCACTCTTCCCAACTTGCAAAGTGCATCTATTAATGTTCCATAAGTGACTACATCAGGACTCAACCCTTGCTGCCTCATTTGGCTAAATATATGCATTGCCTCATCTATCATTGCCTTTTTAGCATGTGCACAGAACACTATGTTGAAAATGTAATTATTTGGTAAAATACCATTTCCCACCATCAAATCTAGGAGATCAGGCAAATAAGCAAGGGCTCCTTTAGCAGCGTACTCGTGAAGAAGAATGCCGTAGGTAGTTACAGTAGGTTTTATGCCCTTCTTAATCATAGAATCAAAAATCTTTCTGGCTTCTGTACATTTTTCATTTTTGCATAGATAGTCCAGCAGCAAATCATAGGTAACAACATCTGGGTCAAAACCACGTGCATACATTTCTTTGAGCCTTTGAATCACCTCTTTCCACTGTCCTGTAGAGAGGTATCCATGGATGAGACAGTTATATGTCTGGGTGTTTGGCTTGACACCTTTATCAATCATCTGTTGAAGGACACCCTCGGCCCTCTCAACTGCTTGAGCTTTGCAGAGGCCATCAATCATTATGGTGTATGTCACAACATCTGGCGAAATACCCCGGTCCACCATTTCAAGAAACAGGTTATAAGCTTTTTCCACCTGACCCTCTCGAAACAAACCGTTGATAACGGTGCCATAGGACACCGTATCTGGTGTGTAGTTTCCATCTCCTTCATTAGCCATCATGTGCAGAAGCTCAAGCGCCTCCTCAGCTCTTTTTTCATTGCAGAAACCCTTGAGTAGCGTGCTGCGGGAAATTACATTCGGCGTGCAGCCAAACTCAGGCATTCGCCGGATCAATATTCCATGGCCTCCTCCGCCCTCTTAACGTCACAGAGGCCCTTGAGCAATTGATTGATGACTACATCATTCACCCTCCAGCCCGTCTTAAGGATGAGGCCAAAGGCAGCGAAGCCATGCTCCAGACGTCCCATGCGACAGAAACAACCAATTAGAATGCTGTATGTGCACAGGTCTGGACGAACCTTGGAGCAGACATGGACCATCCGGTTGAAGAGTGAGACTGCGAGCTCAGAGGTAGAAGAGCACCGGGCACGAGCGACAACGTTGAGCAGGTGGTTGAAAGCACGAACCGAGGCGGGCCTGGCGTGGGGCAGCAATTCATCGAACATCTTGACCGCGTCGTCGAGGCCAAGGCTCCCTGACCTTGCTCTGCCCGCGATGATGCGCTCCAACCCAAGCACCGGTCGCTGACGGCTCTCGCGCGGCAGGACATGCCGACGCAGGGCGCGCACGGGGCTACTGGCCCGGCGCGGAGAGGCACGGACGGTGCGGGCGTGCGGCGTCCGCCCCCGGGATCGATGAAGCAGAGCACCTTACGTAGGTGGGCAGAGCCGCGAGGACTTCGACGAGGGGAATGTGAGTGTGTGAGCGTAGGGCTGGAACGCCGGCAGGCGGCGGCGGCGGGCGCGCGGGTGCCAGTGGGCGAGTTGGGCAAACAGGCTTCAATTGCTCTGCGCCTCTGCCTCCGTCTTGCTGTTGTTTTTTTTTTAAATCACATTCACATGCACGTATTGCTCTGTTTCTTTTTTATATTAAAATACTTCTTTGGAGAAGCACGTTTAAAAATAATGTATTTTCGTGTTTGCTTAAAAAGAAAACATATTTTGAAAATATGTTTTTAAAAAAAAAATGAATTTATTGCTTTTGTCAGAGTTTTTTTTCTGCTGCAGGTTCTGACTAAAGTACTAAACTAAAACAAACAGAGAAAATGCTACTATTTATTTGCTTAAAAAGCAAAGTTTTATTTTTAGAATTTAAAAGGCAAACTTTTAAATAGTAGTACCCAGTTTCATTCAGAATTGCAGATAGATGATTATAAAGGAGAAATCTGTAATCTGTAATGGCATGATCATGCTGCATGCTAGCTGCCTTGGCCGTATTCCTCTCTATTTCCAATGCACACACGTAGTTTTATTTCCTAATATAAATAATACGGGATCGGACGGTCGTTTCCCCCTGCGCTTGCACTTGCCCACTCCAGCTCCATCCACCCCTCGCGGCGTGCATCCCCTCTGCCCCGCCAAGCCCTCACGGCATACGTCCCCTCTGCCCCGCCAAGCCCCCCTCCGTAAAAGCCTCTGTCAAGCCCCCGCTCGCAGGCTTGGGCGTGCTCGCGTCCGCGCTGTCCTCCCCTGCTATGCCCCTCCACCGGCCGCCGCGGCCCCTCCGCAATCTGAGGAGAACGGGGCAGCACATGAAGAGGAGGACACACCGCAGGCAGTAGAAAGGCGAGGAGAGAGATGCAATACCCGATCTACTTTTGAAACATTCAAATACAACACTTGCAACATGTGTACGAAGACAGATGAAACACTCGATACATGCACTTGCAACATTTAGGTCCAGTATATGAAACATCCAAATAAAAATACTATTGCAACATGGAAAAAAACGCATGTTGCAACATAAAAAAACCGCATAACAGCTGAAACTCATTTTAACACTTGCAACATCCAAATCAAAAAGATTGTAAAACATACGCCTAGAGACGTTTAAAATATTTTGAACAAACTGTTGAAACATGTCTCTGAAACCATCGCAACATATGCAACATGTGTAACATCCCCCGATCTACTTTTGCAACATCCATATAATTTAACTGAAACATACCTGTAAAACGTCTGAAATAATTGAAATATACAATTGCAACATATAGGGGGAAGAAAGAGTTCGTCTCAGAGAGCGCCATGGCCGCCAGATCCGAGAACGCCGGAAGCTCCCCTATGTGGGAGGACGCCGGTGTCGAGGGAGAAACGCTGCTAGGATGGGATGGAGGATGCCGGAGGGGGGGAGAAGGACGTTGAGTCAAAGAAGGGGCTGCTCGAACAGGTCCGATGCCGGCGAACACCCGGGATGACGCGGCAAGCGGCCTAGGCACGGGCAACGCAGCGAGCTGGCCGGCGTGGGCAGCGCCGGGCGAGAGGCCCAGACGGGGGCGGCGCAAAGGAGATGGGCGGGGCGGCGCTGGCGAAGTTGCTCAAAGCCAGCCGAAGCTTCCCGCGTGGGGCGTGGCGTAGGCATGGGGCTCGAGAAGGAGCACTGGAGGAAGGAGCGTGTGAGCAGGCGATGGGCGGAGTGGGACGAGGTGCGGCACCGTGGATTTTTCTCTTTTTTTTATTTAGGCCAGCGGACGCGAGATGGGGCGGTGGAGCGAAGCCTGCGTGCGGGCGCCACGCCCGAAAGACGATTGACGCCCCTAATCACAGTATTACCGTAAATAATAATAAGTGCACGCACGAATGCAGGGCATGGCAGCCTGCCTCGCCGTTCCTCGATTGCTTTTGGCCATGGCTTCGCTGCCCGAGCTTGGCCGGGGCGTTGCGCGTCGGGCAGCAGAGGCAGGGGTGCGGCTCGAACCCCTCGCCGCCGAAGCACCACCCGGGCGCCATGCACCAGCTCCCGGTTGCTCATCGTGTCACACCCGACGCTGTGCAATCGAAGAAGGCGTATTGGCTAGTAGATAGCGTACTCATCATTTTACGTTTTATGCGAGAGACTGATGTAAGGGGCCCATCGGGCAGTGTCTGTAACCGCACCTAAATATGCTGAACCTGTAGCCGATCCGGCATTATCGATCTATTCAGTAAAGAATACGCCAAGGCTAAGGGGTTAACCTCATCGGCGTCCTCGTTCGTCCCCGATCCGCTTGTGTACTCACGTTGACGGCGCAAGCCGGCGGCCAGGGATTACAGTGGTATCAGAGGCGTCGAATCCTTGGTGTGGGTGCAGGGCGCTTGCCGTTCTCACCACCACTAGTTACCCAATCCTCAAATCCACAAATCGCGGCGGATCCAGTGGTCCGTGGCGTCAATTCCACATCGAACATCTCCGACGAGCTGTTGTGGGTCTACACCAGCGCCGGCATCAGCAGCGGCGTCGATCGGGCTCCAACACCACCTCGTCTACATCTATGGCTCAACTGTTCGACTGGGGGACTACACCAACAACTTTCGGTTCGACGGCGTGAACCACAGTGAGCAAACACAATCTGCTCCTTTCCATTCCTTCCTAGCACGATTGAATTAGCAGCAAGGGTTGCAAGGCGTTATTCTTGCGTAAAATTCTGGAATTGCGTTGTTCAAATCGGTGCGGTGGTGTCGGCGGGGGAGTGTCCTGGCGTTTGGGTTGCGAAGCAGTTGTCTTCGTGTAAAATCCCTCGACGCAGCCTCACTCCCAGGCGGCGGTAGTTGTATTACGCACAGCCAAAGGTGAGGACTACTGTCCAAACCTAGTGTGAATACAAATTCTCTTCCCAAGCAAAAGTAGCAGCAGTCACCAGGGCTCCTCTTAAACCATCTAAGCAGACTCGGATTATCCTCGACAACATGTCCAGGAGCAACGAGGAAGAACAGTCCAAATGGGAGCAGGTGATGAAAAATTTTGATCTGCTTTTCTCCGAGCTCAATGATATTGGGGTAGTGCAGCAACAGCTCAAGACACAGTTGGATATTCGAGGAGCTGCTATGGATCAATATTCTCATGAGCAGCACTTGATTGCCCAGCAGGTCAATGCAAATGGGGCCGCAGTAGCTGCACTGACAATGAGACAATTTGATCATGAGGAGAAATCTGTGAAGGAAGACTCTGTCTCGGTCATCTTTGATGAGGAGGACCATTTTCAGAATGTCTTTGCAAAAAACAAGCAGGCAGACAAGGGGGAACCTTCCAAGCAGAAGAAACCACCACCAAAGACAGAAAGGAAGGAATTTGTGCCACATCAAGCAGTGCCCAAAATGTATTTTCCATCCTTTGGTGGTACCAGCCCCAGAGTATGGATTGACAAGTGCCAAAACTATTTTGACATATATCAGCTTCCAGAGGGTATGTGGATCACTGCAGCAACTTTGCACCTAGAGGGTAATGCTGCCAAATGGTATCAAGCACACAAGCAGATGAATACATTCAAAAGCTGGAATCAGTTCTGTGACATCATAGAAGAGGAATTTGGGTCAGATGACTTCAGGGCAGCAATGAATGACCTCCTGCAGTTGAGACAGACAGGATCTATAGAAGATTATACAACTCAGTTTAAAGCTCTACAATTTGACATTACCATGCATGATGCCCCTTTTGGTGACATGTTCTTTACTCCCAAGTACATCATGGGACTCAAGGAAGAAATAAGAGCTGTAGTAGAACCTCAGCTCTTGCTACAGTTCACAGAGCTTCAGTTATAGCCACTATTCAGCAAGGGGTAATGGAAAGGAGTAAGGCAAGGTATAACAGACCTGCCTCTCAGACTAAACCATTTGTGCAACACAAGGACAACAAGCAGCAGAGCCCACTCTGGAAAGACAGGCAGCTAAGAGACTACAGGAAAGAAAATGGGTTGTGTTTCAACTGTGGTGAAAAATCATGGCAGTCTGCCCCAAAAGAATCAAGCCTCAAGCCAATGCTCTTGTCATGAATGACTTGGACAGGGAACTGACTGATGATGTTCTGAATGAATTGGCAGTAGAGAATCAGCTACAAGAGGAATTTGGACAGCTCTCCCTTAATGCTTTGTCCAGCCAAGATCATGTGAATTGTATTAAACTCAAAACTAGAGCCGAGGATAAAGTTATGCTCATCCTAGTAGACAGTGGTAGCACCCACAGCTTCATAAGCTCTCAATTTGTGGAAATGGCTAAACTAGAAACAGTCCCTCTATCTCCAAGAAAGGTCAAATTGGCCAATGGTAATTGGATAGTGACAGACAAATTGGTACCTCAATTAGAATGTTACTGTCAAGGACAGAGCTTTACTACTGACATGGTAGTACTGGATATGAGCCCTTATGATGCCATCCTTGGGTTTGACTGGCTACAGGCTCACAGCCCAATGCAGTGTGACTGGAAGAATAAAACTATACAGTTTTCAGAGAATGGCAGAATAGTCAAGCTGCAAGGTCTATTAGAACAACCATTATCCTTGCAATCAATTTCAGCTACAAAGGTCTATAATGCAGCAAGAGGAAATGAAGTTTGGGCATTTGTATTGGTGGATCAATTGCCAAACAACTATGAAGAGGAAAGAACTATGCATCAGCCCACTTCTCCAGAGCTCCAGTCCTTATTGCAATCATACACAGATGTCTTCACTGATCCACAGCAGCTACCACCTCAGAGGAGCTATGATCATGCAATACCCTTAATACCAGGAGCTGTCCCAGTCAACTCTAGACCATATCATTATTCACCATTCCATAAGACAGAGATTGAGAATCAAGTGAAACAGTTGTTGCAAGCTGGATTAATAGCCCATAGTCACAGCCCTTTTGCATCTCCTGTGCTGTTAGTCAAAAAGAAAGATGGATCTTGGCGTTTTTGTGTGGACTACAGGAGGTTGAATGCAATCACTATAAAGAATAGATTTCCTATGCCTGTCATTAAAGAAATCTTGGATGAGCTAGCAGGGGCTAAAATGTTCACTAAGATGGATATGAGATCTGGGTACCATCAAGTGAGGATGTTACCAGAAGATGAGTACAAAACAGCTTTTAAGACCCACCAGGGGCACTACCAATTCAAAGTGATGCCTTTTGGGTTGACAAATGCACCTGCAACATTTCAGTGTGTAATGAATCAGATCCTTCAATCATTCCTCAAAAAATTTGTGCTGGTCTTTTTAGATGACATCCTCATCTACAGTGCTACAATGGCAGAACGCATTCACCATGTGGATCTGGTACTGGCCAAACTAAGACAACACCAGCTCTACTTGAAGGAATCAAAGTGTACCTTTGCACAAAGCAACTTAGAGTACCTTGGACATATAATTTCAGCACAAGGAGTATCTACTAATCCAAACAAGATTGAAGCAATGTTGCACTGGCCAGTTCCCACAACAATCATAGAGCTAAGAGCATTTTTGGGTTTGACAGGGTACTATAGAAAATTTGTAAAGCACTATGGGCACATCACCAAACCACTAACAAACTTGCTCAAGCCGAAAACATTTTCTTGGAATACTGAAGCACAAGCAGCATTTGATACTCTAAAGGTAGCCATGACAAGAACTCCAGTCCTAGCTCTCCCAAACTTCCAAGAGACTTTTACGCTTGAAACCGATGCATGTCGAGTGGCATTGAGCTGTGCTTATGCAACATGGACAGCCAATTGCTTATTTAAGCAAAGCCTTGGGAGACAAACATAAGAATCTCTCCATATATGAGAGAGAGTTTCTGGCACTGATTATGGCTATAGAGAAGTGGAGGCATTACCTGCAGAGACAAGAGTTCATTATTCAGGATCGACCATAAGTCCTTAGCATACCTCAATGAATAGAATTTGCATTCAGACATGCAGCGCAAAGCAATGACTCGTCTGATAGGTCTGCAGTTCAAAATAATATACAAAAAAGGCAAAGATAACATTGCAGCTGATGCCCTCTCCAGAGTGGGTCACCTGATGTCTCTGCAATCAGTCTCTACAGTGCAGCCAGCATGGGTGCAAGAGGTACTAAACTCTTACACAACAGACCCTACAGCTCAACAGCCGCTCCAAAGGCTAGCCATTCATAGTCCAGATCACCAAGGTTACTCTCTGAACAAGGGACTTATATGGCAACAAGGAAAAATCTGGATTGGTCATAACTCAGCACTTCAAACAAAGCTCATAGCAGCTTGTCATTCAAGTGCAATTGGTGGGCATTCTGGCATTGCTGCTTCCTACTACAGACTCAAGAAGTTCTTCACATGGAAAGGAATGAAACAAGATGTGGAAAACTTTGTGAAGCAATGCACTGTTTGTCAACAAGCAAAACATTCTCTACAACACCCCTTGGGCCTCCTACAGCCTTTGCCCATTCCAGCAAGGGTGTGGCAAGACCTCTCCATGGATTTCATTGAAGCATTGCCCAAATCTGAGGGCTACTCTGTGATTATGGTAGTGGTGGACAGGCTAACAAAGTATGCCCATTTCATTCCTATAAAGCACCCTTATACTGCTGCAACCATTGCCCAGCTATTCATGGATACAGTTGTGAAGTTACATGGTCTTCCAGCTTCCATTGTCTCAGACAGAGATACTATTTTTGTCAGCCATTTCTGGAAGGAGTTGTTCAAACTTTACAAAGTTCAGCTGAATCTCAGTACAGCTTATCACCCTCAATCAGATGGGCAAACAGAACGAGTCAATCAATGCATTGAGATGTATTTTAGGTGTGCTGTTCAGAATTCCCCAAAAGCTTGGAAAGCTTGGTTATCTCTTGCTGAACTATGGTATAATTCCTCCCACCATACTGCTATTGGCTGCTCCCCTTTTAAAGCATTATATGGCTATGACCCAAACATTGGAGCAGTGCCTGACATGTCTCAAGCCAACTCTCCAACAAATGTTCAGCTAATTGAGAATAGGGAACAGCAGCTACAGTCTCTCAAAGAAAATCTGGCTCGGGCTCAGAACCGAATGAAGTTAAAGGCTGACAGTAAACGCAGTGATGCACAGTTTGCAGTGGGTGATCAAGTTCTGCTCAAACTCCAACCATGTACACAATCAACAGTTGCCAACAGACCTTTTCCAAAGCTTTCATACAAGTATTTTGGTCCTTATGAGGTTCTGGAGCGTATTGGCTCAGTGGCTTACAAGCTCAAACTTCCACAAGATTCCATGATTCACCCAGTGTTTCATATATCCCAACTCAAACCATTTACGGCAGATCACACTCATGTTTATGACTCTCTTCTAGGTGCTGTTGATTTGGACTCTGCAGAGACTCAACCCCTCCAGATCATCGATCGCCGGCTGGTGAAGAAGGGCAACACTGCGGTGCCGCAAGTCAAGCTCACCTGGCAAGGGCTCCCGGCGACGGCCATGACATGGGAAGACTACAACGTCGTCAAGCAACGTTATCCAGCGGCTCCGGCATGGGGTCATGCCGGTTCTTCACCAGGGGGAGGTGTCACACCTGACGCAGTGCACTGAAGAAGGCGTATTGGCTAGTAGACAGCGTACTCATCATTTTACGTTTTATGCGAGAGACTGATGTAAGGGGCCCATCGAGCAGTGTCTGTAACCGTACCTAAATACGCTGAACCTGTAGCCGATCCGGCATTATCGATCTATTCAGTAAAGAATACGCCAAGGCTGAGGGGTTAACCTCGCCGGCGTCCTTGTTCGTCCCCGATCCGCTTGTGTACTAATGCCGACGGCGCAAGCCGGGCGGTTAGGGGTTACATCGGCGCCAGGTGCCGCCAAAACCGGCCCGCAGCGCGGCGCTGAACGCCCCGCACGCTTGTTGCCGACCGCCGCGGCGTCGCCCGCCGACGCCTCGCCTGCTGGCACCCGGCCCAGGGATCCCGCCGTCGGGCCGTGGTGGTCGCGGGGCGGGCGGGGGAGGTGGAACTTGGCGCTAGCTGCCGACGCTGTAGAGCGCCACGAGGTGGTCGGCGACGTGGTGCGACGCTTTCACCCCCGACGCGCCCCGGCAGGTGGCTTCCGGCACCGCAAGGCGTCCGGGAGGAACCGGCCGGGCGGCGTGAGGCGGTGAGGGTTCGCGGTGGTGGTGGTGGCGCTCGATCTGCTCCTTCTCCCGGTCGATGAGTCCACCGCGTGTGGCAGGAGTCGGAGACCATGGTGAAGGTGGCGCCCCACGGCACGCGGTCCACCAGCTCCCGGAAGTCGACGTCTGTGATGAGGTTGAAGTCGCAGGGCACGATGGCCTCGTCGCCACGCCGTCAAGCATGTCCACCGCCGACAAAGGGACGAGAGTGCCGTGGCCGCTGAAGTGGAAGAAGAGCACGTCTCCGGGCGCCGCGCGCCACCATGTCGGCCAGCGTGCGCTTGATGTTGGCGCCGGTCGGGAGCAGCACGCTGCTGGCGCCGCCGTGCTTGTGCTTGTGCTCGTGTTCGTCGTCGGTGAGCGCGGTGACGTCGGCCGGAGCGAAGCTGAAGCGGTCGAGGACCAAGGACGGCGCGCATGGCGTGCACGTCATTGATGCAGCCCTGCAGCTCATTCTCCGTCCCGGCGTAGTTGCACCCCACCAGCGTTGCCAGCATCTTCTTCCTCCCCCTGATCACCTCCATTGTCGTCGTCTTCTTCAAGCTCTCTAGCTCTTGCTTGGGTTCTGATCACCGGCGTTGGGTGGTTGTTGAGTATCCGGGTTGTCTTGGTCCGTTCATCTCTGTTGTTGCTTGCCTTGTGGATGCAAGCTAATGAAGATTTACCTTTGGACTTTGGAGTAAAGCAAACAAGCAGCTGGACTGCATGGATCGGAGTCTGTACTCTGGACTGTATATATCAGATTCAGATAGATGAACCATCACGCAGAAATTCATCCGAAGCTGGCAAAAGACGTACCGTACGTAGCCATGTTTGTATATAAAAAAGTTTAAGCACGAATGAATGCATGTTGATTGTTTACAGGAGCCAAGCTTCGTAAAAACATCACGGCTAAGACGCTTATAAAGGGGAAAAGTCTAGCTATAACTTGCACTTAGTTTGATTACATATGACATTGCAATTAGCCAGTCCACTGAGCCCCGAAACGCAAATGCCACCGGACACCACAAATGACACGAACAGTTGGCTGCTACTCCCTCTGGTCCATTTTATCTGGCACACATGTAAGATTCAAACTTTAAAAAATTTAACCAACAAATAAGCTAACAATTTTTAACTATTATAATACAATATTTATATGATTAGATTTATGAGAAAGTATACTATCTAATTATTTTAAATTTATAATCATGATTAATATAATATAAACCAAATAAATGGTCAAAGCGTAATTTAAAAGACCATATCAATCTAACCTACCCTGGATAAATGAACGTAAGGGAGTAATTCGCTATCCTAACCTTACCAATTCAAACCTTCGACTTTTTACCATAAATTGTGCATCTTTGAGACTTTGACCCATACGAGCCCATAGGCTTCGGGTCTTCGCTCGCCATCTCAGACCGAATAGACCCAAAATGGAATGGTATTGGAGTATCGCCCTCATGGCTATGAAGTCCTAGCAGATAGAGAGAGGTAAGGTCCCGAATTGGCACGTCAAGTTGCGTCACAACATGCGAGATTGCGACCGACTTTTAGGGAGTATATATATCAAAAAAGAACATGCGATGCGAGGGGAAGGGACGAAATCGAGCAGGCAGAAGGACAGAGAGTCAGAGAATCGAATTTTGCCAGGCTCCACACCTCTCCCACTGTTCGTTCTGCGTTTGGAAGCTTCTTCCAGGCCGCGTCAACAGGCAACAGTTTTTTTTTTTTTTTTTTTGGAGAAAAACAGGCAACAGCTGTGTGGTGCGCATAGGTTCCCTGCATGCCCGTTGCTGAAGGAAGTTTTAGAGGTAACTGGGCAAAAACATGTAGATAAAGGAGTCAAGGGATATCTGAAATGTTGATGAAGCTCAGTGGCATATTATGCCCCTACTATCCGACAGCAAGCAGTACAGTAGAGGTGCTCCAATATATTCAATTTTACTATCTAGGCATACCTCTTCCACTGCATAGTTCTACCAACCATATGCTACTAGTTTTTTATTTTGCCAAAAAAAAAACTCAGAAACATGTGAAAAAAAGATGATGTCTGATAAGAAAAAAGATCTTCCACAAATGACTTACATGTCATATCTCTCAACAGCTATAGTATATATACATCCTTATCGCAGAAAGGATTCGCGGCCTCCCAACCACCCCCGACACTGTTTACGCGTTTCCCTCCTCTTCCTCTCTCTCTCCTCTTCCCTCGGCCCTTACGCCGCCGCCAGCCCCCACCTCGCCCACCGCCTCCTTACCTCCCCCACATCTCCTCCTCACAGCCCCGTCACGCCCCGGCTGTGTGTGGGCGCTGGTGTGCCGCCCCTGCCGATGGCGTCACCGCCGCCCGGCGCGTCCCGCCTCCGGCCGCCTCCACAGCCGCATCCCCTTCCTCCCCCCCACTTCCTCCCTCCACAGATCCGCTCCTTCCCGGCCTTCCGAGGGCACGGGAGCGCCGCTGCCGCCGCCTCGCCCGGCATCCTCTTCCTCCACCGCGTCTCCCCTCCATGGATCCGCGTCGGCCCGGCCTTGCGAGGGCGTTTGCTGCAGCGCTTCCGTCGCCCGGGGCTGGGGGCCACTGCTGCGACGCCACTCACCAGCCGAGGTGACCGTCGTTCTTGCCTCCGGCGCCGCCAACAGTGAGGCCGCCGTAGCCGGCCGTCGTCCGCGCCCTCCTGCCGCCTCCACTCTCCCCCGGAGCCGCCCGCTGGGACGCGGAGTCCACGTCGTCACACCGATGCCGTGGCTCCGACCTCGATTCGATGCCGTAACAGCAAGGCCGCACATCCGTCTAGGCTTCGCGATGCTCCAGCTGTCCCAGCAACGACGGTCGACCCCTCCCTCTTCCTGGCTCTGGCGGATCGACGTTGTGCCACGCCACCACGGAGCCCCAGCACAGCCAAACCCTAGCGGCTCAGTCCGGCTCCGTCATGCCCACACCGTTCTCCGCGGTCGTCCACCTCAACACCGCGCTTCGACGAACCTCCCGCTGCTGCCAAACTCTGCACCCAGCAAGCTTTGCAGCAATGTTGGTGGACTCCAGTTAAGGTCCTGATACACACATGAGTTGTTTGTTAAAATGCTCTACTGATTCATCTCATCCTAGTTTTTTGAGGTTGCCATAAATTTAGGTGGAGGCCATATGAGTGACATCAGGAATGCAGTCTGTAGATTTTTTTTGGAAGACCCTGATCCTACTAAGTTTTGGAGATTTGACTTCATCGTTTCAGCTTGCCATTTTCAGATGCCATAAATTCTAAGAAATGAACTCACACGTTTTAGCGCCTATGGATGTTTAATAACAGGTAGTCCAACCCAACTTAGGGCATCCGCAATGGCTAGCTATTTGACTATCTATATGTGACATGGCAAGCAAAAAGTAGGAGAGAGAGTGCTTACTAGCTATATGCAAATAGCTTATCTATTTCACGTGGCCCAAGAATATATGAGAGGAGCATGTGGACCTAGTAGTATAAAATAATCTTTTTTCTTGTCTCTCACCTCCATGTCAGCTGACTACGTAGCTAGTACTAGCTATTACCATTGCGGACGCCCTTACATGAAGACCCAGTTGTTACTCTAATCAGACCTCTCCTACATGAAGACAGTATGCTCCACCAAAATAATGAAACTTATTGTGACATTAACGAAGGATAAGGCTTCCTGATATGATGCCTAACCAAATGTGATATTGCACCGGCTTCGGACCAACCTTAATTATTGATTCTTTGATTCTCCCATAGCGAACATATATTAACTAAAGGTGTCCATTCTTTCTTTTCATGCCAAAATTTTCAGGTTATTATCAGTACCAATGCTTACATCCTTTCAGTAGGCATTTTGAGCCTTGGCTGCACCATTGTACGTATGGCAACAGCAAAGCCTCCAAGAAGATATGTATCCAAAGTGGTGGAGTCCAAAACGAAATCTTCCAAGGGCATTATATTATATATTTGTGAAGCACGGGACATTACATTGTCCACTATACATGATAATACTTGGTGAGTCGTTGTTTAGAACAAACTATTTTTTGCCTCTGTGTATTAGTCACTGTGGCCCAGGGTACATGAGTTTGTTGGTGAGCACCACCAACAGTGCTTGTGCGTCTCAGCAGCAGCCAACGGGCAAGCAGCCAAGCGTCGCTCATGGCAGCAGGTCAGGATAGGTATCCTGTTGTTCCCCCCTCTGATTCTGATTTATATTCATGCAATCTGTTCAAATCAGTGGTTGTTTCTTCTTTATGTCAGCTCTTGAATCAGCAATGGCCCACTGAATACCTAATTTCCATTGTAGATACAGTTATAGTATTTTCCTTTCCTTTTGTTTATGTTCCTCACATGTATATTATTTTGCTATGGCTGAACACCGATAATTCAAAATGAATATGTTTAATACTTATACATACAAATCTTTGCTCCATTTTCAGCCACCTATGCCTCATGTCAAAATTTGTCTGCTTTGGCCATCTTAGACCATACATACTCGACCTAAAAATTCCACAACATAAACTCATATATATGATATGATATCCTGTGTACTTTGGTGGTTATTTCTGTTACACACTTTGTGCATTCATGTTTATTTATGAATAGCCTCTGCTACCATTCATTACCAAGCCTAGATAATGGTCTGTTTATTTCTCTTTACATGGTAAGTACAGTATAATTTTTATTGGCCCATGTAACCCGATTTAAAAAGATGTACTCCTCAATCTGATCCTTCTTTTCTTTTTTTTTCCTCAAATTATTTGAAAAGCATGGCTACCTCCTGGTTAACATTGTCTTCATGTGAAGTAACCAATGCAAATCCAAGGTACATTAACTACCCTTACCTCTTTTTCTCTTGCTCCCTTCCATCTTCTGGCTTTGCAAAGGCAAAGGTACATTAATTAGTATATGTTTAGACCCTGCAATATGAAAGATCTGCCATACTTTATAGAACTGCTATTGGAATATTTTACGAAATTATTATTAGACTAGGTGACCCGGAAAGAATGGATACGGAGATAGGGATCAGATTTGTTTTCGTGTCTCTTGCCTTCCTACTAATGGCCTAATCAAAAGCCAAAGAGCCAGGTTTAATTACAGATGCATGTATGGCCTTTACAAAATATGTTGGGTGATTTTCCTTTTTACTATCTCATATACAGAAGCTGATAAACTGAAATACTGAACATGTCACTTAATTTGACGGCCACCTTTTCTTATTCAAAATTGTGTATGATATTTTACATCTATTTATATATCCAATTTTGTTCCCTTCTTGATTATTTGTGTTCTTCCTGCAGTAGCATGTTCATGAAGCTGAATAGCTGATGTATTGGCTATATATGGTTTTATTGGCATATCTCCAACATTCCCCCTACGTTGCATAATTTTGTTTCCATCTTTCTATATGTATCAATATGTTTATAAATTTCTCTTACATGCGAACATGGTATATAACACAAATTAATTTGCCTGGTTCCCAGAAATGCAAACGACACTGCCCTATATAATTTTAGATTCACCCTGTTGTTTTTCTAGGTTAACGATAATACTTTATTACATGTTATAATAATTGGCGTAAGTTTGTCACACCAACTCAATAATTTATCTTCATGGTCATATTCGTTTCCGAGCTCTCAGTATTAAGTTCCGTTCTTGATGCTCTCATATATCTACTTGATTTCTCAGTTTTATTCTTATCTGCCTCCAGTACATTGATTTGCCTTATACCAGCATATATTGAAATGCTATCATTTACATAGGTAACCAATATTGCTACTGTGAACTAAAAAGACAGCGGCTAATATATACCGCAACCTTCCCATTTCATCAAGTGAATGCAGTTACCTTCCATTTGCCACATGTGAACCACTACAAGGCTTGAATTTTAATGATTTGGGTTGTCTGATGCAGGTGCTTAGTCACCACAATAGTTCGTGACGCAATGAGCACAAAAGGCCCCATCATTGACATATGTGATTTACAATCTCCATTTGTATGTATTATTTGTAGTTGCATAGTAGTATGATTGTATAATCTATTTGATTTTCTTTGTTCCGATTAGTATGGTTGCATGAATGACCTGCTCTTGTCTATTTCTATATTTCATTACCTTCGGCCAACATATTGCTTCCACAGTTATTTGTTGGGCCAGTACCTTCATAACTCTTTTTCGTCTAAAAACGATGCATGGGCATGGTTCTTGTAACACCCCTGGTGTTACGTTAGCTTAAACCTGCCATGTCATCATCATCATTGCATGAGCATTCATACTTAGAAAACCCTAATGAGTACAATTGAAATGAGTTTACTTGATTCTAGGGTTGTTTGCGCTCCTTCATATCTCATGTGTATGTGTACACCATTTAAATTTCACTTGCAAGTTAATTTTGTTTATAAAAGCAATCAACTAAAACCAACCTTGATGTTTGCAAGTGTTTGGTTAACCCCTGGCTTACACCCCTAACCAAGTTTTATAAATCAAATGAGGTGTAAGAAAGAGTCAAATTTGAATTTGAAATTCACATCCCAAACCCTAGCCCAAGTGGCTAAGTGTTGGAATTTGAATTTCATTTTCAATTTTGGTGAGCTAACCATAATTAATTTTATAAATAAAAGTTGCTAACCATTAGCACCATTTCAAAGTATGAAGTTTGTACTTTGAAAGTGTGCCATTGGTTGGGTTTGAAAAGTGTCACAACATCATTAATTAATTGCCCAAGAATCCAATTTGAAAATCCATTTCAAAAGCTTGATTTTCAATGTGTTTGTGCCCCTTTTACAATTTCACCTCAAAATATTCAAAATTTGGGAAAACTCCAAAAATACAGTTTGTGCATCTCTTTGAGCTCTATAACTTTGGTATATAAAGTTTTTAAAGTTTTTGAATAAAATTTGAAGTAATTTCAAAAGTGGTTTGAATTGGAAATTGCCCCCTTTTGAGTTTTAAACTACAGTTCAAAATTTATTTGGTTTCATGAAAAACTTTTTAAATGAAAGTTGTAGATCTTGAAAAATGGAACAACTTTTATTTTTGGAGATTTTCATCTTTTATTCAAAATTTGAAAGTAATTTTGAATTCCTTCAGGTTAGTGTTTTGTCCCCTTTTCAAAATTGAACTTCAAATTCAAAAACTAGTTTGATTCTGACCAAACTCCTTTAATCAAAGTTGTAGAGCATGAAAAGTTGCACAATTGATATTTTGGGAGATTTTTGTGTATTGTTCAAGTTTTTAGAGTAATTTGAAAAAGAAAAAGGGGTGAGCTGGCTGCTACATGTAGTGCAGGGGGGGTGCCACCTTGCTCCATGCCCATGCCGGCCGGTCGCCGCCGCCGTGGCGTTTCTCGTGTCGTCGCCGGCTGAACCGCGCGCCCAACCACCTGGGCACCGTCGCGAAAGTGCCGGCCGCCTCCTCAACCTTCTCCCTTGCCCTATAAATACCCCCGGCAGTCGACGTCGTCGCTTTTTCTTTTCTGCTCACCACCGGCCACCGTGATCTCCCTGCCCAGTTCATGCTCCACGCTCCACCGTTCTCCAATTGCATTTGCAACCAAGTCCGCAACTTCCTTTGCGCATCGTTTGAGCCATTTTCCGCTCGGTTTTCGCTGTTCCAATTGAGCCGTGCGCGCGGCCATCTTCCTCGTCTCCGATCATCTGCGCCGCCACCCTGCCGTGAGCTTTTTCTCTCTAATCAAAGCAGCTCCGAGTCGTTTTCGTGTCGAGTTAAGTTCGCCTTGGGGTGCTGGGCACGTCGGTACGCTTGGTTTCGACGGAGGAGTTCTGGGGAGCTCGGTCGCCGGGGGCCGTGCGCCGTCGAGCCGCCGGAGTCATCGGTGTGCGCGCTCCGGTGGTCGGTCAGGGCTGTAAAGTAGCTTGTTGTGTGCGGTTCGGAGAGAAGAAGAGGTTGGTGCAGTTAGTTTCGTCGGCAAGGTCGTCGTTGGGAAGAACGATCGTCGGCCGCCGCCGCGTCACTGTTCCCCATCGGAAACAAGAGGGAGAGGGAGGAAGACGACGGGGCTGACATCCCGGCCCCGCCTGTCGATGAGTGAGAGGAGAGGAAGGAGCCGTGGGCAGCGCGTGCGCCCGCGCTGGCGTGGGCCGGCCCCGGCGCTGTGCAGGACTGCTCGGGCCGCGCAGTGAGCCCGCGGAGAGGAGTTTTGTTCTTTTCTTTTTTCTTTTTAAATTTCCAAAGCATGGTTTTCATCTTTTTGCTATAATTTTATTTGGGCAGTTAAAAATGCAACAAAAATATGTATGTGTTCTTTGTAATATGCTCTGTCCAAGAAAAATGCTAACTCAGGTTTTCCAACAAAATTTAATTATGCTTTAATTTGTTCTTTTAATTGATAAATGCAACTTCCATGATTTTTAATAATTAAAATATAAGTCCAAAAATCATGAAATTTGTTTTGTGAGCTAATTAAGTGATGATGATCTTAATTATGAAGTTTGATCCTTTTTTAATTAAGTTTTGTATTATGCTTAATTAATACCTTAATTAATTAATGTTTAATTAGTTAATTCTTTGATTAATTAGGGTTTAATTAATCTCTAATTAGTAAGTTAATTAGTGGCTTTCAATGACTGTAAAAATGGTTAATAAATTAGTAATCACCTTTAATCACTGTTAGTGTTGCTTGATTTTGGGATTGAGTGATGACCCTAGGTCATTAACCCTAATGACCTTTGGCATTTCATGTTGATTGCGTATCGTTAGTCCGTCGTCGTCGACGCTAGTTATACCTTCTTAGTGTGAGGTTATCGTGAGGGAAAGTTGTACTCAAGATAGGTTAACAATCGTTGCATCATTATCGCATGCTCCTTTTTATTCGACCGTAATCATGCATCTCAATCGTGTAGTTGATCCGACTCCCGTCTCAGAGGAAGGTTATCAGTGTGAGGAGGTTGGTCCTGATCTCAGCAGTGCCATCGCTAATCCTAACTTCGTCGAGCCCCAAGGCAAGCCCCGGATGCATTCAAACCCGTCCTTGTATTTTGAAAAGTTTTTATGATTTCATGTGATGATACAATGCATTAGGTGTAGGAGTTGTGTGATATCCTACTTTGCTGCATTTACCGTACCTTGATATATTATCCTGGATACCTGTTTTGACTTATAAAATGCTTAGTATACGCTCCGCTCTGCTGATAGCATAGGCTTTATAAATAAATGTTTTCAAAGTGTGATAACAAAATCCCCGTTGAGGGCATTTATGAAAACCTGATGTTGCTTGTTGTTTATCCTTGTTCCGACGGGGTCAATGATATACAACAAGAACATGATGATGAGTAAATCGAGACGCCGGTGGAGTGACTTGCATCAGGAGGGGCTATTGCCCTGGTGTAGTGTCGTCCACTGGTGGTGATCCTGTGGTCAAGATGGTTATTGGATAGTACTAGTCGCATGCTAATGGCGGTAAGCTCCCTTGTATGATCCATACGAGAACGGACACCGGGACGGGAAGTAGCGTGTACCTATACTACGAGTGCACCCGTCGACGGTTGTGGACCGACGGCGTAGGGAAGATGGTGTATCTTGTACTCTCGCGGGCTAGGACCCATTGCGGGTGCGGAGAAATACAAGCGTGAGTTGATGTATGTGAGATGTTCGGTCCTGCATACATCGTGTGGCTAGAAAGCCCCAGCTGGGTATATGAAGCGATTCGAATCGTCGTTGCTCCATGATATGGGAGACTTAACCAAGCGTCAGCATCGTAGTAATGATGAAAGTGAGAAAGAAAGGTTTTGAATTCGGCATATGGTTGACAAGTGATTGGCAGAGTAAGGATTGGCTTAGTCTCTTTTTGCAAAGATATCATTTGATCTTGCTAAAGCCTTACCTTGATTCCCACTAGTCAGCATCCCTGAGTCTTCTCCCAAATTTTTTTGGTCGGGTAAGTCTTGCGGAGTACTTTTTTGTACTCGGGGTTTGTTCAACCCCTGTTGCAGGTGAACCGTGTGAGCAAGTGTGCTACGGCCCTTGCTGCATGACGGTCGTTGATGAAGTGACTGACGAGGACTAAGTTATGTGGCCCGTGGGCAGGGCACTTTCGTTGTGTGATTGTAATAAAGTTAAGTAATGATACTTCCGCTGTTTTGTAATAATGTTACTCAGGTTTGTATAAGTTTAACAAAAAGTTTTGTAAATTAAGTTATTGTAAGTCTTCCGCTACTCTGGTATTTTGTATGAAAACTGTTGTAATACTGTGATGTCTCTGTAAGTATCGATCCTGGAGAAAACGTGGTTCATCGATGTTTCACCCGACAGAACATTCTAGGTTATGTGGCACGCAAGTACGGCTGACAGAGGTCTTAAGGACAATGTCAGGTGCTTGTGGGCCATATAATTTAGAAGGTTCTGCCACAGTTCTCTTGGTTTGATCTGCATTAATTAGGAGTTAGGAGTTGGCTACTACTGAATTTCTTTATTATGATTTCTAATATGTTCTGTTGCCGCAAATTCCAAGCTTCTAATATCCTCTATGAACATAGGTTTACACAGTAACTTCTGTCCATCTTTTTCTCATAATAGTCAAACCAAGATGGCCTTTCCCAACCGTTACTTATATCCATCGCAGGTCAATTTGAATTAAAAAAAAGGTCAAACATGTAGCTATGAATATGAAACACCAAACATACCCAGCACACAGGCGCAGCACCCAGTTGCGCGCGCAGCAACGCGCGCGTACCATCCTAGTAACGTTCATGCCCTCATCCAAAAGATAGCAACCATACACACATCCTTACCAGAATCCTATTTCTCCTCTAACCTGGAAACTTTTGGAGGATTCCAGGGAAGAAAAAGTATGAAAGTTCAGAGTCACTGGTGCACGGTCAACATGATACTCAAACGGCATAATATTTCCACCAGAACTGCAATTTTATCCAAAAATAGCAAATGCTAGTAGAGAGACTAGAGACATGGAAGAACGAAATTAAACTTGGAAAACCTGCAGCATTATCATGATCGAATGATCTCTTCAGATGACCAATTCAGTAAAGGCACATCATTATAAAGGTCAATAGCAATTAAAAAGTGCACGGTACCACAGGGAATAATAGAAGGTTGCAGGAAAATCATAGTGATCTCAGCAGTCACGAGAATTTGTTTAGAAAATGCATATTAAACAAGTCAGACCACAGGAGATAAGCGAAGATGTGGAAACATTCCCAGTCTAAGCCCAACTAACACAGAAAACAAAAGTAGCAATAGCAACACTTTTAGGAAACCAGTTATATGAGTGCCAGGTGTGGCAAATTATTCTAAGAAGGAAAAGGGTGATAATAGATTTGCTATATAAGTCACAGAAACAATATATTTCAATTAGAAAGGACCAAAGCCTCATAGACCAAAGCAGCAAACATCAATATTCATGTCTACTGCTAAATCCTGTCTTCTAATCCTGAGAATATCATCTAACTCCTGACACAAATAAATTGATATTTTGTACAAAAATATTGTATAACATAACAACAAGATAACTCATAATTCTCTAGGCAATGCTGCCTCTGGTTTTCCAATTGTTTCCAAGAATATTGTGCTGGATCATGTATGGCATCGTATGATGATTACCAATGACCTAATGATATCTTGTTGATAAGCATTATTCTTATTTTGTCAAACAAACAGCACAATATGAACTCCCCAGCATTTTCTGAACACAGTATAAGAACGAAGATGTTTTAGACCATAAAATGTGGAGTAGCACCTTGCATCTCCTGGTGTATAGTAATTAGTAAAAGTAAAGTTCCAAAACATCCTATTGTATTAAGGAATTTCTGGGACTGTCAAGAAAAATTGATTTGGATCTTGTTCTGGTTTTCTTTGAATGGGAGTGCACTGTTGCTAGCTCTGGCTCATCAGTTTACCGCGCAAACATGTAAAAAGATCTTCAAGAAAGTTCAAATATGTTAAGATATTTTAGAATAAAAGGCATAATTAGAAAATAATATAGCATGTAGCTTCCTATAACTTTCAACTGCATGTACAGATTAATTTAGTTGATATACTGGATAACATTTACTTTTTATTTATAAGGCCTGTTTGCTGCTCAATTTTCAGTGTGAGTATTTGCTGATTGAATAGCATTGTTTAATAACTTGATTTCTGGTACCGCACTGATATCCCCTTATCTAAATTTGAGATCCACCAGAAAGACTTGCTGCGAATAAGTAATGCACAGATATCAACGTACTAGTGAGCAACTGTTTTGAGTGCACAGACAGTGAATCTCTTAACGTACTCAGTAAATCAGTGATGAATAAAAAAGCTCACTTCTAATGTCCGTGGAAACAGGGCATAATCTTTTTGCCTCAATCTTCAGATATACTTAATTGCTGATTGTGCCAAATGAAAGCAAATATTGCAATTGCACAAACAATGGTAAGCACTCCTGCCACTTATTTCAACATAAAACACTGCCTAATTCTCATAGATTAATTACCTAAAAACGTGGGGCTCCAACAGGTATCCCTTGTTCACATAACACGTAAAGCAGAAAAAACAAGACAACTTACATAATGACTCACAGAAGGGAGCTTTTATTCCACTTTACCTTTTTTTTATACTTCTACCTTTTTTTCTCACTCTTCTTTGTATTTTCACTTGACAAACACTCTAAATCAGTAGAACCGACAACTGTACTAGTATATACTGTGTACCCAAAGTGCACAATACACAAGGTAAATACGATTACAACATCAACTCTAGTCACCATTGACAACCCACGTATGCTAATTTAACTGCGGGCTGGAGGGAACTCGTACCTATACGTGAATCCGCCAGCGGCGACGAGGCAGGCCGCGAACCCGGCCCCAACGGCGGCGATCGCACCGATCCTCTCCCACTGGAGCATCGCGGCGACCGGTGGACGTGCCAGGAAAAAGGATCTGAAGAAGTGGATTGAAGCGTAAAAGAGCCCTGCGAAGAGTAAGACGATAACGGCGGCGGCGGCGGGCGTGCGCAGGCGGAGTTCGTCTGCGGCGGCCGCGAACTGCTCGACGAACCACGATGCGGACGTCAGCGCCGCGAGGATTAGGAATGCAACACGCGCAAGGTGGGACTGGGAAGGGCGCATCGCGGGGGCGGAAATGTTGGCGGCGGTGGCGGCGGGTGGTGGTGGCTGAGGTAAGTCGATTGGGGACGGCGGAGTAGTGGGGTAGGGTTGCTTCAGATCGTCCGCCGATGCCATTGGGGAATCGAGGAATTCGGGGGGAAGAGCTGGGTTTGGATTCGATTGGATTCGTGCGAGATTGCAATGGAGAATAGAATGGAAGCAGGGTGCAAGCGCCCAACCGTAGTAGCTCAAGAAGAAGACAAAAAGAAATCGCAACGGACGCAGCAATCCCTTTTTTTTTTTGAGAAAAAAAGAAATCGCAAATATGTCCTCCTATTTGCTCGAAATCATAATCGGACCTTCCGTGTATCATTTGCTGCAGTACTGCAATTCTGTAAAATAATTTTCTTATATCAAATTATCAAGCAGTTCGAGCTGCGAGTTTTTGGCATTCAGACCCAAATAGTAGAAATTACTGAAGTTCAACAAAAATAGTACCGTAGAAATTACTGTGGGCCTTCTTCATTTAAATAGTTGATAAGAGTTTAAAGAAAGCAAAACCACGGAAAATGAAAAATTATAGTGGACACTTTGTTCTTCTTAAGCTTCTTTATAAGCCATTTTTACTGGCTAGTTCTATTCTACGGTTTTCAAGATCATATCACCTAAAGGATTAGGACTCTAATATTAATACCAAACTTATGAGGCACAACTGGATAAAACAAAGCACTCCAACCCTCAATTCCAATTTCAGCATGTTTCGTAGACTTATATTGTAGAATCTCCACCGATTTAATCAAAAACCCTGCAGAACAAACCATATACAAGGACGACTTTTGAAGCCAAGACCAAGATAGAAATGGTGAAGCTAGAGTAATTTTTGGCAAGATGGTGAAGATGTCATACGTGTCTTTTTCTGACCTCACCTTTTATGAGAAATCAAAACTCTTCTAAAGAGGCTCTTAATGAGTCTAAAGCCTCCGGTGAGAATAGTTTTAGAACCAAACGTCCCATCCCATCCAAAAAAAAAGATTGATTTATGAATATACAAAGACACTTTTATCTTGCCAAGGTTATCTCATATTCATTCGATATAACTAACAAGTTGTTAGCTTGTTCACGGATTCAAGAGAAGGCTAAATCAACATTTCTCCAAATGCAACAAGAAAGAAGAAATAACTAAGGAATTAGTTTCGAGCGCATGCTATTCCGGCCTCCATGTGGGTAAATAAAAAACTAAAAGTAGGACTTTTTTTTTTACGCCAACTAAAAGTAGGACTTGCAAAGTCGGAAAAAAGCAGTTTCCAACAACAACACCACCGCGCCATCATCTAGAGCCTCTTTCCTTTTCCCCTTGGATGAATCTGCCAATGGTAAGAAGAATAGGAACACATCTCTTTCATTTTTTGTATATGTATTTTGAATTGGTTCTGAAATGTTAGGTCTTGTGGCATGTCTAGTTTGGGGTTAATCTTTGTATTCAATGAAGAGTTACACTTCGGTTTCGATATTCAACAAAGCTCTATTCTGCATTGAGAAAAAATAATTAGGGGAGAGAAAAGAATAGATAGAATATTATTTTTTAATTTCATTTAATTTTTTCATGTGCAAAATTTAAAATGTATTATGCTGAGTTTTTTTAGGGGGGTTATTATGCTCAGTTTCAATGTTGATTCTCCCGTCCCTTGGAAAAGAAAAGACAACTAAACATGACTACACCAACAATTCACAATTGAACGTGTGTCTCTACAGTGACCAGGTGAGTCTGCGTGGCATTGTAATTCTGCTGTTCCTCAAGTACCCGAACGCAAATGCAATTGGGTGGCTTGATCGCGACGCCGCCTACGGCCCGACGCGGAATTCAAACCTTGCAAAGTGCAAACCCAACCTACATGCACGCGAGTACGCACGGGCGCATGGCTATGGGGCTCCACTGACTAGTGACTTGGGACTGACGAGTGACGAGTGCCGATTTGTTTTTGGATGCTCATCTCGTATCTGTCACGTTGGGCTTGGCCCATGCTATGCGGCTATGGGCCATCTGGCATTCCCCATCGCCTGGGGATTGCGCGACTCCGACGAAAGCGAAACGAGCGAGGTGGAGTGCGGCCGTGGGTTGGATTCGAAAAAAAGGCTGAAAATTGCATGCCATTCAAAACATGCTTTTTCAATTAACATGTAAGCATCGCCAGAGCTTTTGAATTGTACTACAAATCTTTTTGCCACAATTCAGTTGCTAATCGACGATGGTGTCAATTAAAAGGCTTGACACTGATTAGTGCTCCACGTTGATTGTTTATGCAGATCGAAGTGGCCAAAAATCCTCCGAGGGTGGTGACGATATACCAGATCATGAAGGTCAGATTGCATCCGAATTTTATAGTACTTGATGACTATTGGCGCTTCAATTTCTTCTGGTGATATGGGATTTCTTTACAGACAAGGACGCCACACCATATATCAAAGCACGAACGAAACCAACGGCCATCTAAATGGCACACGCAAAAAACAAAAAAAAAATGGAAAAAAAAAAGAAACCGTCTAGTTCAACCTCAACACAAGCATCCAGTGGCACAGCACGGGTTGCGGCACCCAGAACATCGACACCCTTCTGTACACTTCCTGCAGGACCAAACGCACCCGCACGAACACCCAGGGCAAGCCGGCTTCGGAACACTGCAGCATGGCCTCCAGCAGCCGCAGCAGCTGCTGCTGCCGTCTTCACCCTCACAGCACGACGACTGGCACTTACAGCAGGACGGCGCCCCCTTGCAGCACGACGACTGGCACTTGAAGCACTGCTTGCAGGAGCAGCACCCGAACAGGTTGGAGCACTTGAAGGACTTGAAGCAACCGAAGCAACTCAGGCAGCTTGAGCACCGAGGGCAGGAGCACGAGCAGCATTGCTTGCAGCCGCAGCAGTCGCTGGGACATGAGCAGCATTGCTTGCAACTGCCGAAGGGGTTGCAGCTCGGGAGGCTGCAAGTGCAGCAGTTTGGGCTGCACTGGAATTTGCAGCACGAGAGGGTCTTGAAGCAGCTGCAGTTCGGTTTGCTGCAGCATGAGCTGCAGTTCGGTTTGCAGCATGACGGATTGCAGCACGAGCTACAGTTTGGTCTGCAGCAGGAGTTGCAGTTCGGTTTACAGCATGAAGGATTGCAGGTGCAGCACGAGCTACAGTTCGGGTTGCAGCACGAGCTGCAGCTCGAACAACAGGATGGGCAATCTGGCTTGCAGCATGACGTGTCACAACATGAACAGCTGTTGGGCCCAAAGCAGGGCTTGTCGCATGATTTGCAGCTGGGCTTGCAGCATGACAGATCTGGACATGAGCAGCAGGAGCAATCCAAGCAGCATGGTCTTTTTGCAGTTGGGCAAGCAATGGCAGGAGCAGCAGAACCATGACATGCATATGCACAATTTTGATCTGCATGGAGGGAAAGACAGCAATATCAGCATCTTCAAATTGCAGAAATTCAATATGAAAATGAACAAATATGCGGAGCATAGTACCAATGTGAGAAACAAATCAAACTATAATCTCAGATACATAGAAGAAAATATAATGGCATTAGATTTGGATCATGGTAAAAAGGTTATATGGTCTTGCTTAAAAGCACATTAACAATGAGTTAAGAAAATGACAAGTTATGTGTCCACAAACACTATGCCACAAATTTCAGTATGGAGCAACCCCACAATGGGCTAGCCAGTGTGTTTCTCTAGTCCAAGAGAAGGTTTCTCCAAAAAAACCTCCTACAATACCATGCAGAGACCACTATTTCTGAAAAAAAAAATGGCAGCCATTTTGCTTCAGTGTGACATTGTTTTAGTTAGTTAGGGGCCTTGCTACAGTACTTCAATCACAGGCATTGGTTTTTGAATCCAGAAAAAAGAAATCCCAGGAAAATAAAAATTCTCGTTTATCATTTACCATGTATGTCTACACGTTAATATACAGTATATTTGCTGGGTGTGAACAGACATCTGCTGGTGTCGTACCAATTAACGTGTTCCACACAATAAAAAAACTAATGTTCCAACTAATCACAATCATATATTTTACATCCAACAAATCATGCATGAAATAATTAGACCTAAAAGAAAGATTTTTAATCTAAAACGAAATAATCCCTGTTAATCCTATTTTATTTTTACAAAAGAAAAAATAAAATAAATATATTTCACCCATTACCTACATATGGATGGCCTACATTTATTTAGGACTACCATAGCAAAGTCCATTAGTTAAATAGAACATGTGCAGAAGAAATTCAGAGTTGATAACATAAAATGTGCAATCACATCTTTGGTTAAGAAAAAAAAAGGCACAACTCTCAACATGCGAAGAGAGATTAAAGGCTTATGATGCTTTTCACAGAAGCAACAAATAGACTAGCTATTCCAGTAAAAAGAAAGAAACCATGTTGCCTGTATAGTTGATGGTGAGTTGGTGACATGTAGGGCTGGTTACTTAGCAGAGAGGGACAAGTTCTACTAGTCACATGTTATGTAGGCAAAACAACCATGATAGGTTCCATGAAGATTTTTTTTTAAAAAAAAAACTTCAGTAGCAAGAAAATGAGACTAAAACGTGTTGGTGGGGTTGTCTTGGTATCAAATTTCCAAGAAAACCAGCAGATTTGCCACTTCTGGACCAACAAAGTTCAAATTTGCCCATTGAGATGCAAGAGTAATTAACTTGCATTGTCCAAGAAGAAATACAGGAGAAATTTTTGCTGATTCATCTAATGTATAAATTTTTTAGGTGAAACCATAATGAAATATTATCCAGATTTTGATGCACCTGACATACAATCACTAACAATAATAAGTAATGGAATGCATACTTGATCCACCAAAAAAGACGGCATGATCTGTGCGTCTTCTTCTTTCTGAAAAATCAAAGGAAGTCAATTCATAATAGCATGTGTAGATCTTCAGATGCTTCAAACTAATTATAACATCAAGTCTATAAGTCATACATCGGTAGTAGTGGGTCTTGTTTTGCACCAACAAACTCATTTACCCTGGAAGGTTTTAGAATAGAGAATGTTAGAGAAAATATAAACAGAATGTGCTTCAAACAGTGAAGAAAAATATGCTACATAGCTGAAGTTTGGCCCCAAAAACCAGTGAAATAATTCAGTAGGCAATATTTAATAACCTTCCCAACTGCATATACATATGCACATTCCATTGGGAAAACAAATTTCAATACAAGTGATGAATTCAGAACTTGAAGAGCTAAATACAGCATTAAGTAAATTTTGACTAACAATTATTAATTTGAACATTTGATCAAATGTAGTAAATATGGTAACCAAAAGATTATCAGTTAGCACTTGAGGCCTCCAGGAAGTAGGAAGAAAAATGCTGGAATGGATCACTAACTGAGTCACAAGCTAAAAGAAAGTGGACATTCAAAACCAAACCGTGTACCAAAACTGATCTGTGTGGGGAACGATAGCCTCCATAGACCATACTGATACAGAATTGGGTTAAGGGACAATTAACCAATAACATTTTTTGCGGCAAGATATAATAAACAGAAAGGTGGAAAATTAGTGCCAAATAAAAAAATCAATGTCATTTGACATGAAACAAGGATTTCATCCTAAACATGACATTTGCAACAGATGCCAAGGAAAGAGTAATATGCAATGCTGGAAGGGCAACAATGCGTACTCTTTACAACTTCTAGAAACTGGTGGAACTCCTTCAAGTGATTGTAGCTCGTCCTGCAAAATCAGATTGCTGTAAAAATATGCAGTTCTTACTCTGTATGGTACTCATAAACGTGGTACCAAGGAAACATGGTTGCCAACTGTAAGCCTGAATACCCATGAGAAATAACATGAAAGGAACACTAAACATTTGGAATTATGCATAGCTGTTTGTTATCTGCCTCAAACCAACAATATCTAGAGCGTCTACGTTGTATTGTGTAATCACAACAAAAAAAAAACAGTATCTGGAGTGTAGACTCATTGAGTAGGACACTTTCAAAAGAGAATGAGGACAGTTTAACTAAAAATGTCAAGTGGGAAAAAAAATCAGGGCTTGTTCGGTTGTCAGGGATTGTTGGGCTGGAACAATTCCTACTTGGATTGGTTCACTAATCTATGTGGTGGCAAACACTGAAACCATCAAACCACTAGACAAACATCAGTTCACTAGCCGCTCCCAATTTTCCACCTTGGTGAGCCTGTTTGGGTAGCAGCCCCAAGTTGCCATTACTAAGGCATATGCACCATCAGCAAAACACAAACTAGACAGATTCGCTGCCTTCTCTCATTCTCCCTGCTGCGGGACAGTTTCCACCACTTAGATTGATTTCATGCAATTCAGACTGCCACCGGCAACTACCTCCATCCAGTGCTTTATTTGGACATTCTATATTAGAAGTTGCCTGGGCATGTTTGGATGCTGTTGTCACTACTCGTCGCCGAAGCAGCGGACACACCTAAGCTGCAGTGGACAAAACGTCTGCCACACCTTCATCGATTGAGGCGGCAAAAATAAACTAGCTGGTTGTGGCATCTCTGTGACATGCCTAAGCAGCTAAACTGCGGTGCTAATCAAGCAAGACAGCGGCACGCCGCACGCCGCTCTTGCAGCACGACGAGCTGTTGCGTGGTGACGGCACGAACCGAATACGTGAACCCGAGACATCGGAAAGACCGATTTAAAAAGGGGGATTCTAGTCTAAAGTATGGTGATAAGTAATTGACTAATAATGAGAACTCCTGCTTTACTGAGCTTGGAAAGCAACTGAAGTTGCAAGAAGAGATAAAAAGAAGACCAAAGCACACTTGGCCAGTAAAGAAATGCTTTAATCACCTGGACAGCGTCGCAAATCTGCTCCCTAAAGCGGAGCACGGCGTCAAAAAGACACTCGTTTCTCTTGATTAAAAACCACAGAATCTAGCCCAGAACATGGAAAGCCCCAAACTGTGGCAGCGGCAGCCCAGCCCATAAACATCTGTTGTACAGTACGGTACGGCAGACCGTGCCGTGCGCCGCACCGCCTTTGCCTCTGCACGAACTCGCCTCATGATACTGCCTGACGAGCCATGCCGTGTGCGTGTCCGCGAAGCAAGAACTGGGGAGGAGGAGCGCTGGAGGGGGACACGCCCACCCGCTGCTCCACGCGCAGCACTGACACGGGCAGCGCGCCAGTGCCACTGCACACTGCCCAGTGCCCATGCCGTGCCGCTGCCTCTGCCTCGTCCCCTCTTTTCTCCCAAGGAACCGAACCGCACCGCACCGCACGGCCCAAGAGGTAGTAGAGGTACAGCCGCGGCGCGCCCCAAGATGGCAACTGGGCAAGCCTGTCGCGCCTCGGGTTTAACTGCGCTGCCGCGATCCGCCTCCGCCGCCCTCCCCCACTCCGGCCTCCGCATTTTAGGCTCTCATCCCCAAACGAAGACGAAATAAATGGCGTGGCGTGCTCCAACGATCAGATTTCTCGCACCAACCTTCCATTAAACTACCGCATCTCCCCGACGCTAGTAGTACTACCACTAGTACTGGGCGTACTTGTTTCTTAGTAGAAAACGAGATGGCGCGACGAATCGGATCCCACTGGTGCTGGTGGTGATTTTTTTGAAGGTTTTTAATTGGGGCAAGTCAAAGCGGTAGTGTGGTCGTCGCGAGCGAGAGCATGGCCACCGAAAGGGGACGAGACAAAACAAAAAGGAACAGAGCTGCCGGCGCGGCGATGCCTCACCTTGAGGAAGTCGATCTCGCGGTTGAGGATCTGCAGCTCCAGCTGCAGCCGGCGGCGGCCGCACAGGTCCGGGTACCTCGGCGGCGACTTTGGCCGTGGCGGCTCCAGCACCACCGCTACCTCCTCCCCCATGGGACCTCACATGTGCTGCCCGCGGCTAGCAGAGCACCACCTGCCACGCCCGCCCGGCGTTGTTGGGGACTGGAGAAGCGGAATGGAATGCTGAAGAGGAGGGAGGGAGTGCTGGTGGTGGCTGGCTGATGGTGGTGGTATAAATCGCGGCGATGAGCAGGGGCAGCACGCGGATGAGGCGGTGGGGGATATCGCACGTACGAGGCGGGAGTGGCGGACAAGCTCCGCTCGTGTGTTGTGCGCGCGCGGCGGGGCGCAGGACGAGAGGAAGCAGAGGAGGGGGTGGTGGTGGGAGGGCTGGATGAGGAAGCGAGGAGCAGGACGTCCCCATATACTGAGGGAGGCGGGGGCGAAGGGGGAGAGAGGATGGCTGCGCGGGCGGGCAATAATGGCAGAGAGGGGGAGGCGTGGCGTACTGGCCGTGGGGGAGGGTGGGGTTGAGAGAGAGAGACGGGAGGGGGAGAGAGGGGTTTAATGAGAGAGGAGAGAGAGAGAGATACGGGGAAGGAAGGACGCTGTTGGGGTTTAATGGGTGGGCCTTGTTTGACTGCGAGGTGGGCCCCCGGCACACACAGGGCTGGGGGTTTATGCTGGCTGGGGACGCCGTGAGACGGATCTGGTCAGGAGGAGGATCACGGACGGACGGCGTTCCGTTGAATCTTGCCGTTGCCGCTGGAGCGTTCTCATCTCACCCCTTCTCTCGGGCTGGGCTCGGCGGGGACGGGTCCGGTGGTGGTTGGCGTGGGGTTTGCGAGGCTGCTGCCTCCGCTGTCCGCTCATGAGCTCAACAGTGCAAAGCCATGATGCGGCGTCGGCGAAATCATGCCGTGCGCCGACCGCGGCGAGGATCTGTTCTCAACTCCACTTTCCTCAGCGGATTTCTGAACTAAAACAGCGGACGGCAGAGAAGCAATGGCCCTACCTGATGCAACAGCCCAACGTACTCCGTATATGAGATTGATGGCAGGTTACAACTCCGTTCATTTCTTTTTACAGAACGAGCACGCGTTATAATATCATCAAGGTTTCATTATATCTGGCAAATAGTTACTCTAATATTATATAGCTGGTTCATGTTGTTTCTGTGAAATAAGTTATGGTGTCGTGTTTCTCGTTCTAGAAACACAGGCACAAGCACAGTCTTGTCTCCTAAAGATCTGTTTGTGTGGCGACCGTAGCTTAGAGGAGGAAGTAGCCGGCGAGCACGCACGGCGGAGAGAACGGCGGCGCCGCCTCAAGCAGGGAGCACGAGCGTGTCGCACGAAAGAAGAAAGGAGAAATTGGGAATTAGTTTGTTATTTTTCGCTGACCTCCCATCCACCCTCACAGCGAGTTCATATTGTCAAGATACATGGGCTTGGCCCGAGACGCGCCCGAGGCCCAAAGTGGCAACGAGGCCCAACAATACACTAATGTTCAAATAACACCGCTATATCGGCAGGCCATGACATCCTCCCCTCCTTAAGCGTGCGGCGTCCTCGCGATGCCGATGTAGCAGATGTTGATCGCCGCCGACGCTTGGTCGCCGGACGAGGCACCGGTGGCTGCAGTTCCCGTGTTGCCCAATGGGAGGGACAACCTTGTCGTTGAACCATTTGCATTGGAGTAACATGCCGGCCCCCGATCGGAGACTTTCGGCCAAGACTGTTGAGATGGCAAAGCGAAAAAGGTGGTTAAGAGATGCAACTCACTTGTCGGCAGAAACACGAACCTCTGGTGGCAATGCCTTTTTGAGTTGTGAAACATGTATAAGCTGGATGGATTTGGCTTGATCTTTGGCGGTGAAGTTTGTAAGCCACTTTGTTCCAATGCGCCTTGTTGCAAGATGAGATAGGGCCCAAAATACTTGAAACTCGGCTTGTTGTTAGTCCTCCTCCTGCACCGACTATTGGATATGAGGTTGGAGCTTGACATAAACCCAATCTCCTACTTCAAAGGACCTTTCTAGTCGATGCTTATCGGCTTGATTCTTCATCTGTCGAGCCCCGGACAAATTCTCGCTGGATATGTTGCATCATTGTGTTTCTCTCGGCCAACCATGTATTAAGATCTTGAAGCGTGCGGGGAGTCATTCACCGAAATGCCAAAATGTCTAGGAGGGTGTCCATAGAGAGCCCGGAATGGAGTCGAGGCCATGTCTTTGAATGAAAGGTGGAGTTTATACTGAATTCAGCCTAAAGTGATCCCGAGCCCACTTTCTTTGGACAAGAATGCACCATACACCTCAAATATGTTTCCGGACATTGGTTTAATCTTTCGGTCGACCATCGGTTTGTGGGTGGTAAGAGGAACTCATGTTCAATGTAGTGTCGAAAGCTTGAGCAGTTCTTGCCAGAAGTTGCTAGTAAAGACCCTATCCCGATCGAGAGATGATAATGGAAGGCATGCCATGCGGTTTTGTATATATTGGTGAGAAAAGCTTGAGCCACCGAGGAAGCAAAGTGTATGGGTGTGATAAGCATATAAAATGAGCATACTTGGTTAACTTATCTATGACTACTAAAATTGTGTCAAAGCCTTTTGATTTGGGCAAGCCTTCAATGAAATCTAGACTAATGGTATGCCATCTTTGTTGGTGGGACAGGCAATGGCTGTAAGAGACCAGGCGGCGGCAGGTGTTCAGGTTTGGCTTGAGAACATACCTCACAAGCCGTGACATAGTCTGGGACTGTTTGCTTCATATTGGGCCGGGCAAATAAGGCTTTGACTTTTCGATAAGTGGTTGTGATGCCACTATGCCCCCCCCTAAGCCACCGGAATGCAGTGCAAGTATCTTGCTTGGTGAGCTTCGGTGTCTTTGGCCCAGCCAAATTCTTCCTTTGTACTTGATAATACCATCCACCAAAGAAAAGCCTTTATCATTTGCACTGTGAGAGTCAATTCAGCCAATAAGCTGTTTGGTTTTCTCATCCATTTGATACCCTTCGGTGATGATTTCCGACCACTTGGGTTTAGGTGAGGAGATGGCCATGAGTTCAGTGTCTATTGGTTGTGCGGACGATGCATCATTTGCTTTGTTATCGAGGTCCTTTTTATAAGAGATTCTATATTGTAACCCCAACAACTTAATGAAAGCCTTTTTTGTTGCATGCCCTCTAAGAGTTTTCGGTCACCAAGATGAATAAGACTTTTATGATCGGTGAGAATGTTGAATTCTTTATCTTTGCAAGTAGGACTTCCACTTAGTGACGACCATAATAAGGGCCATACACTCCTTTTCATAGGTTGACATGCCTTGTGCTTTAGGGCCCAGGGGCCTTTGCCGAGGTAAGCAATTGGATGGTTATCTTTGTGATAACACCGCACCAATGCCCAAGGATGATGCATCTGTCTCAATGGTGAACCCTTGTGAGAAATCCGGTAATGCCAAAACCGGTGCGATAACCAAGGGCTGTTTCAAAGTATCAAAACCGAGTTGCAAGGCAGGGGAGTCCAATGATATAGAGCATTTTTTTTAAGTAGATCGGTGAGAGGCACGCTAATAGATCCATAATGCGATGAACTTTCTATAGTATCCCCGCCAACCCTAGGAAACTTCTTAAGCTGTTTGGCATCTTTGGGAACCGGCCGGGAAGCAATAGCTTCGAGTTTTAGTTGGGTCAGTAGCTACCCCATGTTTTGCCGATGATGTGGCCCAAGTACTCGAGAGACCTGTTGAGCAAAAGAGCACTTTGATAGTTTGAGGTAAAGATTGTGGGACTCCAATATAGCAAACACTGGCGTAAATGATCCAAATCTTTGCTCTAAGGACCGGGTCGTAGATGAGAATATCATCTACAAACACCAAAACACACCTTGTCTTAGGAGTGGTTGCAAGATAGTGTTCATGATGGCCCGGAATGTGGCGGGAGCATTGGTCAATCCAAAAGGCATTACTCGAACTCCCAATGCCCATGATGAGTTCGAAGGCGTTTTGTGCTCATCTTCGGGTTTAAGCCTAATCGATGATATCCACGCACGCATATCAAGTTTGGTGAACCAAGCGACTCCATGCAACTCATCTAGAAGCTCATCCACCACGGGTAAAAGGGTACTTGTTTTTAACGGTGATATTATTGAGTTGCACTGTAGTCCACTGAGTAACCTCCGGGACCCATCTTTTTTTCTTGACCAAGATCACTGGGGAAGCAAAGGGGCTTTGACTGGGTCTAATAATGCCATTTGTGATCATGTCCTTAATCCGCCTTTCTATCTCATCCTTCCGAGTAGGTGAGTATACGTATGGTTTGATGTTCACAGGCTTGACTCACGGGATCAATGGTATCTGGTGATCATAATCTCGAGGTGGAGGTGCGCATTAGGTTCCTTGAGCAGATGAGCCTTCTTGTCAATCGGTTCTTTGAACTTCGGGAGGTATCTTGTCTTTCGGCCGCTCTTGATCAAGTAAGCCTTCGGATCGAAGCTGAACTAATTGTGCTACACCTCCCTTTTCGACCAAACCTCTCAATTTCCTAAGCTTTAACTTTGGACAAGCAGATAATGCATCTTTTTTGTGCCTTTGAGAGCAATACGCCGACCATTGTGAGAGAACCAGTAACAATTTGCGCTTCGGTGAATCCACATTGGACTATAGCTCTCCAACCAATCCATACCAAGCACCGGATCATAACATTGGATAGGCAATACTCGAGCCGAGTGGGTGAATGTATGCCCTTGAGTCCACCAAGTAAGATTGGTAACTTGTTTGTCACCGACCAACTTACGCCCATTAGCTATCAGAATCGTAGTGGAAGGAGCTGGGATTTTACAGTGTAAAGGCCCCCCACAGTCTTCTCAGCGATGAATGTGCAAGAACTGCCTGAGTCGATCGGTATAAGGATATCTGGTTGCCCACCATACCATGCGGCTTGATAGTTCTCCTTCCTTGCACCCCTTCGGCGGCATGACGGGACCGGTTGGAAGACCTCCGCCTCCTCTTGGATGAATCCTCTCTAAGTTCCTCATCCCCGAGTCAAATTGCATAGCTTGCAACACTTCTTCCAAGACATGGAGGGAGACTTTTTCAGGACATGTATCTTTGTTTGGTCCATTTTTCTCCACAGGTCATACATAAGCCTTGCTTTCTTCTCGACTTCTCGGTGAGACGACTTATCATCCCATTTGGGCTTTGTAGCTTCGGCGCAGAATTGGGCCCAAAATGCCTGGTGAGTAGAAAAGTGGATTTGCCATTCGTCTATTGAAATCTCTCATTGGTTTCTTGAAAACCGACTTTGGTGATTGTCCATCACCGAGACACGCATAAGAGCCAATGATAACGCGGCATCAAGCTGTTCTTGGTTTGTGCAAGTACTATAGCAGACTCTAATGTCGGGCTTGAGGCCTTGCAGAAATTTGCTTACAAAGAAGACATCATCTAGACCTTTGTTATGGACTAGTACTTTATGCATGGCAGACTCAAACCTATCATAGTACTCACGAATGTCGATGTTTGACTAATTTGCGGGGAGCTCATTCATGGAATTATGATACAGATCACGACCAAACTTAGTTTCTCTTGCTACACATAACTCGGCCAAGTACTAATAGGGTGTTGTGCTTCATATGTTTGCAACCAAAGTGCAGCACCACCTTGGAAGTGGATGGTGGCAAATTCGGGCCATACATGAAAAGGAACGATACATATTGAAATACTTCTCACACTTCTCTTTCCACACACGAGGGTGGGAACCATCAAACTTAGGAAACACGGCCTTAGGGGAGCCTAATCTCTTTTCGATACGGTGGATAAAGTGGCAATGGATAAAACTGTGATGATTCACCAAAATCATGGGGGGCGAGAAGTAGAACCGGGATATCGACCCTTGGCCGGGGGTTGCCGAGGAACCATAAGTTCCGCATCGGACCCCTCGTGGAAACTTTGCAGCCGCTGCGGGCCGTTAGCCCGTCCCTCTTCCTCGCGAGGCGGGACCGAGGTGAAGCCGATTTGGGAATGGCTTCCAAAGCACCTCAACACGCGATGTGAGTGTCTTCAACTCAGGGGCCGAGATCCGTGGCGAACTTATCCACCTCGGGGACGCCCGGCGATTGAAGGCCTCCATGAGTTTGACATCATCGAATTTGTCTGTGTGACAAGCGCATCCAGCTTACGCGCTCCGCGGTCGTCATGCGGGTGGTGAGAGTCGGACCGCGCGCCGGGGGATGGAGTAGGATCGGCAAAAGCGAGAGATGGGGTGGTGGTGGTGGTAGTGGTGGTTATTTGGACCAACCGCGAGAATCTGGCGAAATCGAATCGAATTTCTCGATCGGATGCACCGCGTTCCCCGGGATTTTACGGATCCAAGCACGATAGGAAGGATAGAGGCTACGGATACCAATTGTGGCGACCGTAGCTTAGAGGAGGAAGTAGCCGGCGAAAGCACGCACGGCGGAGAGAACGGCGGCGCCGCCTCAAGCGAGGAGCACGAGCGTGTCGCCACTAAAAAGAAGAAAGGAGAAATTGGGAATTAGTTTGTTATTTTCCGCTGACCTCCCATCCACCCTCACGGCCGAGTTCATATTGTCAAGATACATGGGCTTGCCCGAGACGCACCCCGAGGCCCAAAGTGGCAACGAGGCCCAACAATACACTAATGTTCAAATAACACCGCTATATCGGCGAGGCCATGACAGTTTGGTTGTGCAGTATTTACTCGAACCGGACTCTAGGGGATCTGAGACAACATGTGTTTGGATGTTTAAATGGTGCATCGGGCCAGGCCTAGCTCATGCAAACTTCCTCCGTGGCTTTGGCTACGCTGAAACGAAAATGAATCGCGTTTCCCGTGGCTCGGCTCGGGCGCATGCTGCCTCCGTCCATGACTCTCCATGATGTGCTAGAGCTTGGATGTCTTGCCAACCAAACAGTTGCCCCTCGATTCTAGGTCTAGCAACTGTATGCAACCAATCATAGAGGCATGCATGGCGTGAGCCTGGCTCTCGGTGGCCTGGATGTGAGATGCAAGGCAGGCTGAACCCAAAAAGAGAACCAAACACGCTCTAAGTGAAAAAAAAACGTTACTAATAAAAAAAAAACAATCATGTTCATAGATCCTCATACCACGACCTAAATCACTCTAGAAACTCTATGACTATGGTTGAGTCCTGCGTATTCCTTTCATTCCAAAATATGTGTCGCTTTTGCTTCTTGAAAATAAGTGCTAGCAACTTTTATAAATAATAAATATCATTGATTAGTATCATAATTAGTATTATCAGAGAGATTTTTTAATCTAGTTTTTTTTAATAAATTTATTTAGAGATATAAATATTGCACGTATTTCCTATAAATCGAGTTGAAATTGTGGCACGTAAACAAAAAAATGACAAATAATTTAGGACAGAGAGAGTAAGATATTAGAGCTATTATGTTGGAGAGCACACCCAATAAAAAACCTTTTCTAGTTTTAATATGAAGGGTTGCACATCATTTTGGAAAAAAAAAATTGTGAGACCACGCCCAATAAAGAAACATTACCCTTATTTCACAAAACAAAGCATCCAGGAACATAGAGTTTACTACAGCAAAAAGGTATTAGGTCCAAAATCAGCCCACAAGAACGGAAAAAAAAAAGGTTCCACCAATTGTTCGTTGAGCGCTCCCAACCCACACACCATGCATGTCAAGATGAAAAACTAACTTAACAGCAACTCCCGTGCATAGAACTAACTCCGGTTCTATATAATGATGTGATGTCACTTATTAGAATGGCAGTACATAGAACTAACTCCGGCTCTATATAATGATGTGATGTCACTTATTAGAATGATCACAATGTATTAAACACGGACTGAATCTATAAGTGAGTATGGGAAAAGTGGGACAACAAAAAGGATAGAAGAGAAATTGTTGCTTATGTTAATTATATGACCGCTTCCATGCAAAGTAACAGGACTTACAAAGATCTGAGTCTTTGTGGCATCAAGGATCTGGTTGGACGCCCTTAGTACTTATTCTGTACCAGAAAAATAGACGTTCTAGTTGGGGGGCACTCCTGTGGTGGAAAAGAGACTATGGTGACAAGTCTAGACGCCAAGGACTTACGAAGGAAGCACGAAGCAACACTTTTTGTGGGACACATTTTGAACGCTAAAACCACATTTATCCTAGGATGGAACAAGTATACTAGTATATGTTATCTCTCATCAAACACAAGATCTCTTAAGGCGGCGTTTGGTTAAAGTTCGACAACAACAATCAAAATCGTATAAAGAGATAACAGGACGTAAAGGGAGCCGATATCACTCGAAGGGGTCGGGACCCCACGTTCTACGCGATCGATCAACATAACAATAATGTCTGTTTGCAACGTAAACATTTGATGAGCTCAAAGCGCCAAAACAAATAGACTCTTAGGGTCCATTTTTCGACCAGTCTTCCGACCGCTATAGTGCATGCAGCATCTACAGTAAATCTAGATCCGTTAGGGTCAAATCCTGATCGAAACCAGCACAGAGCAACTAGATCCAGACCATAGAACGGAGCCTAGTCATAGAACACATCAAGACGATCCCGAGTTTGAAACACTCACGGAGCTTAGGCCTTGTTTAGATGGGGAGATGAGAGAGATTGAAAAGTCCCAGAAGCACTTCGTTTTTTATTTGGTAAATATTGTCCAATCGTGGCCCAACTAGGCTCAAAAGATTCGTCTCGTGATTTACAACCCAACTATGCAATTAGTTATTTTTTTATTTATATTTAATGGTCTTTACATGCGGCAAACAATTTGTGAGAGAGAGAGAGATTGAAAAGTCATGTAGCATTTCGTTTGTTTGTGGTAAATATTGTCCAATCGTGGCCCAACTAGGCTCAAAAGATTCGTCTCGTGATTTACAACCAAACTGTGCAATTAGTTATTTTTTTTATTTATATTTAATGCTCTTTACATGCGGGTACAAATTGATGTGATGGAGAGAGAGTGTAAAAACTTGTAAATCCAATGTGCATGTAAGGCCTTGTTTAGATGGGGGAGAGAGAGAGATTGAAAAAGTCCTCAGAAGACTTCGTTTTTATTTGGTAAATATTGTCCAATCGTGGCCCAACTAGGCTCAAAAGATTAAATCTCGTGATTTATAACCCAACTATGCAATTAGTTATTTTTTTTATTTATATTTAATGCTCCATGCGGCAAACAATTTGTGAGAGGAGAGAAATTAAAAAGTCCCTGAAGCATTTCGTTTGTTTGTGGTAAATATTGTCCAATCGTGGCCCAACTAGGCTCAAAAGATTCGTCTCGTGATTTACAACCAAACTGTGCAATTAGTTATTTTTTTATTTATATTTAATGCTCTTTACATGCTGATACAAATTGATGTGATGGAGAGAGAGTGTAAAAACTTGCAAATCCAATGTGCATCTAAACAAGGCCTAAACAAGGCCTTAGTTATTTCAAAATTCCTGTAATCTTCGTAATGCACACGGACACATCTACGTCAGTCCTTAGGGTCCGCAGTTAAAGCCTCAACACCCAGCAGTGCGCTGGTGCCTACGTCAGAGCGGTACCCCACACTGACCTGGCAACGAGAAGAAAGCAGCACAGTACGGGGCCTCGCGAGCCCAGGGTGTCAGAGCGCCCGTACCGCGGGCCGTACGGAATGTCTCCTCGCCGGCCCACGCGCACGTCGGGCGCCAGGCCCCCCACTGACCTGTGGAGGCCCGCAGGACGCAGGAATTGAACAGCGCGGGTGAGCCCGATCGATCGGCCGGGCCGGCGATCGCAGCCGCGGGGCCGCCAGTGCTCGCTTTTTTTTTCCCAAAAACAAAATGGGAAAACGGGCGAAATTCAATGTGCTCTCGGGCGGCGCGCTTCATCCCTCCGGCCTCCGCTGCAGGAGCAGGACTCGTCGCAGTGCTGGAGTGTGGAGCAGCGCGGCGCAGTGCAGTAGTGGTGCAGTCGCAGGCGCAGCTGCAGCGGCATCTGCGCCCCGTTTCAATGCTCGTCACGCGGGCGGATCAGCCAGCCAGGTGGCGGCTGCCGCCGTGCCGCCGGCGAGGAGTCCTGCGGTCGGTGAGCCACGGAATGTAGCGGCGGAAGAACCGAAAGCTTGTCGCGTACAGTACAGTGACCTCGTCCTTTTCTTTCGAATTTCGTCGTAAGAAAATAATATACGTACCATTGGTATTTCCTCAAGACCCAACGGCTCGCACAGGCAGCATTACGTGTACAGGCAGCCGCATCTCTCCACCGTGGTCCTGCGACACGCCGTAACGTCGCGCGTTGGGCGAGGCCTCAGGCAGGTTAGGCCGACCGACAGCGACGCTACTCGCAGCGCGGGCCACACCACCCGCTGGGCGCCATGGATGGGACCGCCGACGTGGACAGGAGCGTGCGGGGGAGCGGGGCCCGGCTCGCACGCGCATCCACGCCCGAAAACGGCTCGCTGACGTGAGGCCGCTCAGGCCGGCAGGCGGCAGCTGCGCCTGCGCTGCGAGCAGGACCGAGCGCGGACGCGACGCGGCAGCGCTTTGTACCCCCTAGGCCTAGCTCACGGTATCCGCGGCGGATACATGCAGATCAGATCAGATCAGATGGGCCTCCCCGCTGCAAATTGCCGTCGAGTGCATACGAAGCCACAAGCCTCTAGAATCCAGAAAGAAAGAAAAAATTCCTCGTGTTTACTACAGGCCGGAGCGTACTCCCTCTGTCCCAAAATACAGGACGTTTGAGGATCTGTTGCTACTACCAAGATTCAAAGTTAAAGACGTAAAAGCCCCTATGAAAAAATGACAGATGCTGTCATTGCTGCTGTACTACTGATGACAGATGTTGTTGCGGAGCAGAGAACCAGCGCCTTCGCGGAGAGACGCACCACTAGCAGCCGGCCAGCGCTCCATTTACTTTGTTATTTTATTCGTTGGGATGGAAACAACGATGGGATGGATGGACGGTGTCAGCACGGCTATAAGCATCAGGCCTACCGCTGAGGCTAAAGCGTCAAGTATTCCGAGACAAATTTTGAAGCCTATAACGTCTTGTATTATGGGACGAAGGGAGCAGTAGTTTTATGGCATCCTGCCAACTGTAGTGTCCTACCCAGATCAAGGTCAAGCGAGTGAAAGCTTTTACCGTTACCGCTTACCGGTGAGCCCGCCGCAGCAGCAGCTTTCACCAAGCAAAGGGCATAGCAAGGGGCCCACGGCGCTGTGCTCCATCACGAGTCACGCTCGATCCGCTGGACCGCCGCCCCCCGACCCGACCCCAAGACGGATACGAGGTTTGGCCGGCCGCGCGATGGGACATCGCCTCTGCTTAGGGCGCCGCGGCAGCATACGTGCGCCTGGCCGCCTGCTGCACTGCACTGTCATGGCACGTGAATCCCCTGCTGCACTGGCCGCCAGCGCGCAGCGAGCGATCTGCAGCAGCACGGAACGGCGGATCAAGCAAGATCAAGCGAGAGGATCCGTTTCAGGAGCCGTCCGTATTGTAGTATGCCACAGCGCACAGTTCGCAGCTTTGTGTTGCACCAAGCCGGTACCGCCGCAGCGAGCCAGCGACGCACCGTGCCGACGACTGCTACTCTACGCTGCGTCTACGGTGCGACTGTGCGAGACATCGCCGCACGCCTGCCTCTGCGTCGCGGTTGGTTAATATGCTTTAGACTTTCAAAAATCTGGGCTGTGCTAGGGAGATTTTGGGATTGGAGGCCCAGTGAACGATTAAAAATTAGGTATTGGGCCGAATGAGCGACTGAACGAGGGAGAGTTTTATAGGCTGAAAATGTAGACGGGCTTAGCTGTAAACTTATGTCAAGCGGTGCTATGTTGAACGGCCCGCTACTTTTGTCCCGAACCTTCTGGCTCGCTCACAGGGAAGACTCTGTCTAGTGCTGCGCTGCTGGCTGCTGCTCTTTCCTATTTTGGATAGTGCGGGCGTGCTCATTCTCTTTTGGGTGGTCTCAACTGCGGCACACACGCTCACCCCTGCATGCTGACGCCAACACTAACATAGTAAACAAAAAAGCAAAAAAAAAAAACATTTTATTCAAAATGGTATAACCTTTAAACGGCATATATCTATTTTTAATTCCCTCTACACCGCTCTCTTCTATGTGACGAGCCATACAAAACTAACTTATAATATATTCCCACCGTTCTAAATTATAAGTCGTTTTTTTTTTTTTTCGTTCATCCATTTTGCTATGTATCTATGCATTATTATATTTAAATATATAGCAAAATGGATGTACCAATAAAGTCAAAAGCGACTTAAAATTTGAAACGGATGAATATAATTTATGTGAAAAAAATTATAAACTCAAGAGTTATGAAACACAAATTATTTATAAGAAGTTATTAAACACAAAAGAATGAATTAACTTGCACACAAAAGTTATCAAACACAACTTGTGTTATAAGTTATTTTACACAACTTGTGTACACAATTTATTCTATATAACTTGCCAACGCTATAAAACATTTTAAAATAAAAATATATAAAATGGATAAATATATAAAAATTGAAATAAAATATTCTATATAAATTGTGTATATAAAGTAGTCTATACAACTTGCCAACACTTGCCAAAAAAAGAAAAAACTAATTGATTAAAAATAACATAAAAACTAGAATAGAAATAAAAAGAACAAGAAAAAACAAAAGAAAACACAAAGACTATACAGGTTGTATACAAATTAATATACAGATAGGCTAAGGTGCTTAAAAAACAAAAAAGGCAAAGGAAACAAGTAGAATAAAAATAAACGGAGAAAGAGGGAGGTACCTGCTTCTTCACATAACAAGAGGAGAGCCACAACGCTGTCGGACTCCGCACACGGTAGAGATAAGAGGGCACTTGGTGGAGTGATCGCTCATTTAGAAACGGATGACCTACCACTACCGGCGGTATAACTAAGCATTCTGGATGGGGATACAATGTTAGTTATCAGTGGGAGCCATTATTTTTTAGTTCTCTGCCTTAGAGAAGAATCACAGGAAAAAGATATGGATATTTTGGGTAATACGGAAATACAATCAGCTGGATCATTGATCGGCATGAGTCCACCGTCATTGTAAACTTAAAAAATGCCACCATTAAGATGGAGAACAAAATGTAATAGCATGATCCAAAAAAATAGTAATGATAGAATTCCAAACAATGACATTTATGATAGTATGGTTCAATTTAACCCCAAAATTTAATGAGCGCTGTTGCACCCACATGAACCCACGGTTCCCATGGACTGCTGCAATCCGACGGGAGTCATGGGTTGTTGTGGCTATATTTTGTTTCAATTTATTCCTTTTAAAAATGTGACATGTTTCTTGTTCATACTCCATTTTTGTTTTTTACTATTACGTGTTTACGTTGCTTACAATTTGATATGTAAAAACGAAACCCTGGTGTTGTTGTATATATATTTACTGAAAATATTTTATGCAATATGGCAACTTTTCCTACTTACATATTAAATATAATAATTTATGTTGATTGTGTATAGCTATAAATAATTTGACAAGTCTCTCTCAAAATAATTTATGTTGACCGTGTAGCGATATAAATGAAACGACGGTAGGTCCCTCTCAAAAGGTTCAAAAGGTAAAAATGTTGAAGATCAAGTGTTTAGCATAGACGAGAACATTCATTTGGTTTTAATTGTTCTGTGAATCCCTTCTCTCTCTCTCTCTCTCTCTCTCTCTCTCTCTCTCTCTCTCTCTCTCTCTCTCTCTCTCTTTTTTTTTTTTTTTTTTTTTGCTTTTGTTCAGTAGCACAAGATTCCAGCAAAGCGGCATTAAGGTCAAAAGGACTGGCTTAAAGCAAGTTGCAAACACATCGTTGTCGCGAAAGCATACTCCAGTAGTCCTTGGTCAGTCAGCCGTTTGGTCAGTCCACGGTCTTGGTCCGTCCAAAAATCCTCTCACACCTGTAGTGGTAGGTGTTTCCCTGTGATGTTCTAGCAGTTCCCCTGGACATTATATGTAAATTACATCAATTGAAAAGTTCGCGAAGCTCACGCGGACCCGACAAGTAAATTCATATCCCTGATCATGCAACCATCATGTGACGACAGATATTGCAACTAGCCGATTGAATTGCATCAGACTTGATGAGAAGCTTACAAATATATGTTACCCAAGTCTTTCTGTAGAGCATGTTACCTGCTCTGGGACCCTCTTGGGACTTGACTTGCTACAGTGTCAGTGCGTGCTGACTGTACTTAGAAGGCATTTTCGTGTGAAATGTCGTCTCGACGGTTAGGGCATTTCTTTCACACTTTAGCGAAGTTGTCTTGTCATTTGATGTAAATTTCGATTGCTAGACATATTCCCTCAGATCTAAAAATAAATAGCACTTTTTTATTTTTAGACATCGTATTTGATCATTTATCTTATTTAAATAAATTATTATTAAAATACTTCTAATAATAAAGTAAGTCATAACAGAGTAAATCATATTTATATAAAAAGTTTGAATAAGACGAATGGTTATATAAAAAATTTAAAAGTAAAAAAGTGACTTATTTTAGGATAGAGAGAGTATGTTCAAAAACTAAAGTCCTTGAGATAAACCCACACTAGAAAATTTGCAGTGACTTTCCTATTTTTCATGTAATAGAAGACATTTAGATCGGAGTAACATAGCAAATCTCTGAATTTATATTACATGTGATCGTTTCACTAATTACACCAAGCAGGTAACAGGTAACGACAAAGCTCATAATTTTTCTGGGCAGAATGTGTGTACTGATATCGTAGCCACACTAGTCGGTTAGGTTTCCTGTACCTTGCGATACCAACTGATAATGTGCAGAGATACCGTTTCGCCATGTGGACTTTTTTTTTTTTTAAAGGACCATTGGACATTTGGTATTCGTTTGCTGACCATGCCGTGGAGGCAAGCGTAGCAGGTAGCACCGCCATCGTCATGATGAAATTTTGTAGTACTATGTGGTAAAAAAATCAACCTATTTTCATTTAGGAAATATGATGAGACGAATCTGAATAAACGGAGGAAAACGAAGTGGTGGTACTCATGGGTTCATGGCACAACGAACGATCCAACTTGGAGTATTATATTGTGTATTTGCGGCATGTGGCTCCCCGGTGACCCGCGTCGTCGTCGGTCCCTTCGTCAATTTCTATTCCGGTGAAGTCGTCTCCAATTTCGCTGTCCTTTCCCACCGAGTGGCACAGGAGCTTCCACACGCGGTTCATCGCTGCGCTCGCTCCTATAAGAAGGCCCGGCGAAGGCACGTTCCGGCACCACCTCACCACCAGCTCAACACACTCTACTCGACAATAATCCTCTCTCTAGCTCGACCGCACCAATGGAGCTTCCAACATGGGCGTCCTTCCTCGGCGTGGTGATCGCCACGGTGATGCTTCTGAAGGCCATCGTCGGCCGCCGCGGCCGCCGCGCGTACAACCTCCCGCCCGGCCCCAAGCCGTGGCCGATCATCGGCAACCTGGACCTGATGGGCGCGCTGCCGCACCGGTCCATCCACGAGCTGTCCAGGAAGTACGGCCCACTAATGCAGCTCCGGTTCGGGTCGTTCCCCGTGGTGGTGGGGTCGTCGGTGGACATGGCCAAGTTCTTCCTCAAGACCCACGACGTGGTGTTCACGGACCGCCCCAAGACAGCCGCCGGCAAGTACACCACCTACAACTACCGCGACATCACCTGGTCCCCCTACGGCGCCTACTGGCGGCAGGCGCGCAAGATGTGCCTCACCGAGCTCTTCAGCGCCAAGCGCCTCGAGTCGTACGAGTACATCCGCGCCGCCGAGGTGCGCGCGCTGCTGCGCGACCTGCACGCGGCGTCCGGCGCCGGCCGCGCCGTCATGCTCAAGGACTACCTGTCCACGGTGAGCCTGAACGTGATCACGCGCATGGTGCTCGGCAAGAAGTACCTGGACAAGGAGGAGGCGGCCACCGGCGCTGGGTCGGTGACCACCCCGGAGGAGTTCAAGTGGATGCTCGACGAGCTGTTCCTGCTCAACGGCGTGCTCAACATCGGCGACTCCATCCCGTGGCTCGACTGGATGGATCTGCAGGGGTACATCAAGCGGATGAAGAAGCTCAGCAAGATGTTCGACCGGTTCCTGGAGCACGTCGTCGAGGAGCACAACCAGCGGCGGCTTCGCGAGGGCAAGGACTTCGTCGCAAAGGACATGGTCGACGTGCTGCTGCAGATCGCCGACGACCCTACCCCTTGAGGTCGAGCTCGACCGGGAAAGTGTCAAGGCTTTTACTCAGGTGAGTCTTCCCAGCTGCAGTAGGATTCCGTTGCACAGAACAGAACACATCAGACGCTGTCGGATTCTGCATCTATTTTCGCTCACTTGTGGTTTCGTACAACTACTCTGTAGTCTGAACTCTGAACTGCATTCATCACGTTGCCAACAACTAAACAGCTGGTCAAACAACTTACAAAAATCAATTGAAAAATCCAAAACCAAGTGCTACTTTGAACCCATCTACCACTCGACTGGGTGTTGTTCCCCAAAAGATTTTGCACGCAATTTTTGAGTCACAGCCTGCTTGACCAGTGCAAGAATCTCACTTGACCACCCTCTCGACTGGCACGCGCAGGACCTCATCGCCGGTGGCACGGAGAGCTCGGCGGTCACGGTGGAGTGGGCCATCTCGGAGCTCCTCAAGAAGCCCGAGGTGATCGCCAAGGCCACGGAGGAGCTGGACCGCGTCATCGGCCGCGGCCGCTGGGTGACAGAGAAGGACATCCCCAGCCTCCCCTACGTGGACGCCATCGTCAAGGAGACCATGCGTCTGCACCCGGTGGCACCGTTGCTGGTGCCCCGCCTCGCGCGCGAGGACGCGACCGTGGCCGGCTACGATATCCCCGCCGGCACCCGCGTGCTCGTCAGCGTATGGTCCATCGGCCGTGACCCAACCCTGTGGGACGCGCCGGAGGAGTTCATGCCGGAGCGGTTCCTCGGCAGCAAGCTGGACGTCAAGGGGCAGGACTACGAGCTGCTGCCGTTTGGGTCCGGCCGCCGGATGTGCCCCGGCTACAGCCTCGGCCTCAAGGTCATCCAGGTGAGCCTGGCCAACCTGCTGCACGGCTTCGCGTGGAGCCTTCCCGACGGCGTCACCAAGGAGGAGCTCAGCATGGAGGAGATCTTCGGCCTGTCCACGCCACGCAAGTTCCCGCTCGAGGCCGTCGTCGAGCCCAAGCTGCCGGCGCACCTCTACGCCCAGGCTTGATCGATGCGTGCGTGATTGATTCTGCAGCATATGTTAGTTACCTCTCTTGCGTTGCTGTCCAGTGTGCGTACACTTGTTGCTCCTGTTGTTGCCGTTATACTCGATCTGTAACAAACTAAAGACTCCTCCTAGCTTGCGTCGTGCGCTGCCTTGTGACACTATAGTGGAATAATGGTGTAACCAATTTTATATGTATACTAGTACTTTTACAGAACACAGATAAATACTCCGATTTATCTCATGTCTCAGAACGAGCATACTATATCTCTACTCTCTACCTAATAATAAAGAGGTAAAATTTCAGCCCATTTTTTTAGTCCATGTATTTTTTAGTCCATCTATTTTTTAGTTTGTCTTTTTCTAACTACTGAACGAACCGTGCTTATATGAGTTCGAATAGCTTTAGTTCGTATATATGACTTGGACTCCTCATAAGTAACCTAGGTAGTTAGGAATTTTAGTCTCTTTTGGTTTGACGTGTTCAAGTTTTGGTTGTATGATGACACTTTATAACACCGTCAGTTCCATACTCAGCCAAGTTCTATTTTTTTTTAAGTTTTTTCTACCATCTAGCCGCAGCCCTGTCCTATGTAAATTTTGCTATTACATTTACCTTTTCTTTTATTTTCTTTCACACATGGGCTATGTGCTCGTGTACAACCACAACATGTATAAACATGCATGGGCCCACCAAGTTTCCGATTGTTAGTTTGCCATGAGTTTACGGAAGTTGTTTTTTTTGCCAAAGACGTTCGATATGGAGTACAATTGCAGTACGTCGAAGCAGAGCTCCAATTGAATAAAAGACAACAACAGTAGTTACGGAACATGTTACGGCCTAATTTCAGCTCCCGTGGCCACCCTAAATCCTAAGAGCCCGTCGTACCGGTTTCTGTTTTCTTTTTTTTTCCCCCGAGTAACACATTTTCTGTTCAGATTTTCCTTTTTGTTCTCTCTCTTCAATTGCCTTTGGTTTCTCCGGAGCACGACCCTCTTCCGATTTCATTTTGTTTCTATATTTCCTTTTTTCTAAGCCAAACTTTCTCTTTTTCCCTGTTCTTTCTCATTATAAGAATAAAAATAAATGAAAATAAAAAGAGCAATGTTCAAAATGCAGAAAAAAATATGTTTCTAAGTTCCAGATTGATCCTAAATTTCAAACATGCACTCTAGATCGAGAAAAAAAATGATTCTCGCCTACAAGAAAGATTTTTCTACTTTCTAATGGATATAATGTGACATGTTTAAACACAGTGCAGAGTATAATTTCTAAATCAAATTATAAGATATGAGCTAGAGCACTACGTATCTAGGCGGTGTAGAATTTATTTCCAAGACATTGGAACATAATCTCTCTCCCATGTTGCACGAGTTAATATGACGTAACACAGTGTGGAGTCTAATTCTAAAACAAATCAGCATACGAGTTGCAATAGTACGTGTCTAGATAGTTCGAATTCGATTTCAAGACTTATTAGAAAAAAAAGATAACACAGACATGTAACCACTCAGCAAGTTATCTATCCCGTTGCAATGCACGGGCATATTTTGCTAGTTGTGCTTAATTGTCGAAACATTTTGTTGACTGATAAGCTGAGTTGGTAAATTCCGTCCATCCTAAAATAAATCAACTTCTAGAACTATTCTAAATTAAATTATATTATATTTGATCAAACTTATAGAAAAGAGCATCAATATATATGGCAACAATTTTATTAGACACACCACGAAATATATCTAGGAGTCGATTTTGTAAAGTTGTTCAAACTCATAATACACTCTAACTTAGTGATTCATTGCCTGTCCAACAGTTCTTATTACTCCTCATCCTAAATTGTAAGACATTTCAACTTTCTTGAAAAGTCAAAGCATCTCGAGTTTGACAAAAAATATTAAAAAAATTGCAAAGGTTTATGACACCAGTAGGTATACTATGAAAATATAGTTAATGAGGAATCAAATGATACTGATTTGGTATCATAAATATTATTATTTTGTCATAAATTTTTATCAAACTTGAGTTGTTTTGACTTTTCAAAAAAGTTGAAATAACTTGTAATTTAAAATGGAAGGAGTACTTTAGTGATATGTTTGGTAGAGCAGTAGAGCTTTTACAGGTATAGATTTGCTGTGGATGCTGATTATATGAGATAAATGATTCTATATGGGATTCTTTTAGGATGAACTCCAAGCATAAGCAGTGACTGTGTGCGTGAAGTGAACCAAGAAAATGTACTTTTTTCTAGTTCCCAACCCTCTAAAACACATCATAAATCAGCATATAATTATTTTTCAGTAAAAAGAAACTATTTGACAGAACCGTGAGATTAGGGCTACTCTGACTCTGAAAGCTCCACTAAACATGGTCCAACATGGATCATCGAGTGGGAGTGGCCCGAGTGGGTAATAAGTGGAGTCCATCTCAGGAGGATAGCGATAGACTTGCAGATGACCAAGACCCAATTCCATTTTTGTGATTGTTCATCTGTTTCTAAACAAGCGATCACTCTTGTACAGAGTCCGACCAGCGCTATGGCTCTTCTCTCGTTACGTGAAGAAACAAGTACCTCCCTCTTTCTCTATTTATATTTTTTCTATTTATACTTCTACTTATTTCCTTGGACTTTTTATTTTTTTATATACACGGTACCCTATCTAGTATGTTAATTCATATATAATCTGTACATGGTACCCTATCTAGTATGTTAATTTATATACACGGTACCCTATATCAGTGTTGACAACATCATGCTGTGGTGAGCGCGCGTGTGCAGCAGCCGAGAGCACCCAACAAAGAGAGCACGTTCATGCCGTCCAAAATAGAGAAGAGGTGGGTTTTTTTTTCCCAAAAGGGAAGCTATCCCATATCGGAATTTTGTTCGCGGTATTGGAATCAAATGAACGTTGGCAGATTAGTCTCTCTGTGCCCGCAAGGTAATAACTATTAACGAAGTCCGTACGAATATATATAAGATAGGTAGCGTACCGCACGTTGCTACGGGATAGACAAATTTGTATATAAAAACACACGAATCGCACAATAAAATAAATTATACTGTAAAATTAAATATCACATTAATAATATATTTAATCAAAAAATAAAGTTTGTTGATCAGCAGCATAGAGATTCATTATATTTAAGGTGATATCAAAAATAATTTTTGAAGTGGAAAATTTCTATAAAATACATATTTAAATATTATTTTTATTCTCTTAAACTTTAAATTCTTAGCTTTTTATTCGAAACTTCGATTTTGCAAAAATAAATAAATAAATATACATTTCATCTATTACCTCATAGGAGGTAATAAGTGATCGTGACCGTCCGATCGAAACAAATTAACGGTTCACAGTCTTTTGGAGATACCGCACAAGAACACCTAAAATTAATTATAATAGCTTTTTAGAAAATGCCAAGATCGAGTTTGGCTTAAGGAGTATTAGAGAGCTATAGTTTCAGGATGAATCATTATTTTAGAGTGACGCGGTGTCCTTCTCCGGACAGCGTGAGGTGATGGCCGTGTGGACGTTGCTACGGGAGACGGCGGGTATCGTCGCCATCGGTGGTGATTGGAGTGACGCGGCGTGATTGGTGGCGGGGCGACGCGGTGTGGGAGCAGCTGAGGCTTCGCAGGGAGCTCCGAATGGGCGAGAGCGATGTCTTTGCAGGCAATGACAGTGTGCGGAGGCGACGTCGGTGTGCACAGGCAGGTCTGTGCTCGGGTGCGGGCGATGTTAGCGCAGGGAACGACGGAGCAGGCAACTTCGGTCGCGGGCATGGTCGACGTCGGGGCAGGCAACGACGGTGTGCGTAGGCGACGTCGATGTGAGCAAACAGCTCCGGTCGTGGGCACGGCCAACGTCGAGGCAGGCAACACGGTGTACGGAGGCGACATTGGTGTGCGCAGGTAGCTCCGGGCACAGGCGCTGGTGTGGGCGGGCGTGCGGAGATGATGATGGTGGCTGGCTGCAGATGTGCGGAGCCTTCTATATTTTGCGGGTGTGGGGTTGGCTGGCCGGCTCCATATCAATTATTTTTCCTTCAATAATGTCACTGATTTTCATATTTGCAAGTACGTGTAATTATTTTGCCTTCAATCTTCAATCGTCAATCAATCAAGTGCCTTCTATATTTGCAACATTCAATCACGTCATTTGCTTTGCTGATTGATGGATCGATTTTCTTGCCTTGAATCACGTGGAGGCTTCCATATTTGCAATGCCGTGAAGATGAGGAAGATGGTGACAGATTGATTTTCTTGCCTTGAATCACGCGGAGGCTTCCATATTTGCAAGGCCGTGAAGATGAGGGAGAGGGAGCAGGATCGCACGAAAAGGGGAGTGGGCAGCACCAAACAATTGTCGCACCAAAAAATGTCTACTCTTTAGTCTTTTAGTTGTATAAGAGAAAGAGATTTTATGGAGTGATTTTATATTTAAGAAAAATTTATACTCCATTCATAATTTTTATTATTTTTTTTACGATTTACGCTCGTTAGCGTACGAAAGGCCGAAGGGTTTAGCCGTGTGCCCGCAGCAGCCCCCTTTTCTCAACCAATTTAATACAGGAAATAAACAAGAGGGAAAGTGCTCGCAACACAACCCAAGCTTGAGTAAAAAACCGACAAAGCGACACGACCAGCAAATTAAAGCACGAGCAACAACCGCACGCTGCGCAGCAAGCCAGCAACGCAAGACCGACGCCTGTACTGAAGAGTGAAGAGACACGCATCAAGCCTCTGAGTAGAGGTGCGCGGGCAGCTTGGGCTCGACGACGGCCTCGAGCGGGAACTTGCGCGGCGTGGACAGCCCGAAGATCTCCTCCATGCTGAGCTCCTCCTTGGTCACGCCGTCGGGGAGGCTCCACGCGAAGCCGTGCAGCAGGTTGGCCAGGCTCACCTGGATGACCTTGAGGCCGAGGCTGTAGCCGGGGCACATCCGGCGGCCGGACCCGAACGGCAGCAGCTCGTAGTCCTGCCCCTTGACGTCCAGCTTGCTGCCGAGGAACCGCTCCGGCATGAACTCCTCCGGCGCGTCCCACAGGGTTGGGTCACGGCCGATGGACCATACGCTGACGAGCACGCGGGTGCCGGCGGGGATATCGTAGCCGGCCACGGTCGCGTCCTCGCGCGCGAGGCGGGGCACCAGCAACGGTGCCACCGGGTGCAGCCGCATGGTCTCCTTGACGATGGCGTCCACGTAGGGGAGGCTGGGGATGTCCTTCTCTGTCACCCAGCGGCCGCGGCCGATGACGCGGTCCAGCTCCGCCGTGGCCTTGGCGAACACCTCGGGCTTCTTGAGCAGCTCCGAGATGGCCCCTCCACCGTGACCGCCGAGCTCTCCGTGCCACCGGCGATGAGGTCCTGCGCGTGCCAGTCGAGAGGGTTGTACGGTGAGATCTCCTTTCGCTACATGAGGAAAAATATACTGCACGAGGAACCGAAATCTGTACAGCTCATCAATCAAAGTAGGTGTTAATAACTGAAGAAATGTGTGCAACATTTTTCTGGCGTCGAATGTTGCAGCTGAGCAAGGGGTGGATGCATGCTCCGGCCGCCGTCTGACTTTATTTTTCTTTTCACCGAGTTTATCCGTCGGGGAAAGCACTTGGTTATGCATTTGGTGGGACGTATCTATCAGGTTGCCCAAGCCGAGTTACCATTTGTTTGTTATATAAGGTTGTCACCTGAAATCATCTGAAATACTTATACTAGTATAATATAGCAACTCTCGGATCAAACAGCTGTCAAGGCAAATTGGCCAAAAAAAAAAAGAGCAAGCTAGAGCCTCAGAGCAGTTCAGACAAACGACCAAATGGTTGATTGGATCACTGCTTCCAACGCTACTGCGGTCCTCACGCACACGTGGAATATGGATCACAAGGTTCTTCAGAGGTTTGGATAAACAATGGAGTCTGGCAGCTATACGTGTTTTCACTCTACAGGGATGATAGTTTGGCCACATGTATTCCTGCTTCCTTTGAAAACTAATTTCTGTCACTGTCTACTTCAACTGATCTGGACGGCGAAGTAGCTGTGCAGACGAAATTATTCGATTCATATGAAAATCTTCATGAAGTTGTTTAACTATGTGACTACTTAATGCGAAGTGGTAACGTCGTGATACACATGGTCGTGAGCTGAAATCATCACGTTTGATAGAATCAGAATCATAGAATAAAACAGAACCGCTAGAGTCAGAATCATAGAGAATAACTCACCTGAGTAAAAGCCTTGACACTTTCCCGGTCGAGCTCAACCTCAAGGGTAGGGTCGTCGGCGATCTGCAGCAGCACGTCGACCATGTCCTTTGCGACGAAATCCTTGCCCCTCGCGCAGCCGCCGCTGGTTGTGCTCGTGGACGACGTGCTCCAGGAACCGGTCGAACATCTTGCTGAGCTTCTTCATCCGCTTGATGTACCCCTGCAGGTCCATCCAGTCGAGCCACGGGATGGAGTCGCCGATGTTGAGCACGCCGTTGAGCAGGAACAGCTCGTCGAGCATCCACTTGAACTCCTCCGGGGTGGTCACCGACCCAGCGCCGGCGGCCGCCTCCTCCTTGTCCAGGTACTTCTTGCCGAGCACCATGCGCGTGATCACGTTCAGGCTCACCGTGGACAGGTAGTCCTTGAGCATGACGGCGCGGCCGGCGCCGGACGCCGCGTGCAGGTCGCGCAGCAGCGCGCGCACCTCGGCGGCGCGGATGTACTCGTACGACTCGAGGCGCTTGGCGCTGAAGAGCTCGGTGAGGCACATCTTCCGCGCCTGCCGCCAGTAGGCGCCGTAGGGGGACCAGGTGATGTCGCGGTAGTTGTAGGTGGTGTACTTGCCGGCGGCCGTCTTGGGGCGGTCCGTGAACACCACGTCGTGGGTCTTGAGGAAGAACTTGGCCATATCCACCGACGACCCCACCACCACGGGGAACGACCCGAACCGGAGCTGCATCAGCGGGCCGTATTTCCTGGACAGCTCGTGGATGGACCGGTGCGGCAGCGCGCCCATCTGGTCCAGGTTGCCGATGATCGGCCACGGCTTGGGCCCGGGCGGGAGGTTGTACGCGCGGCGGCTGCGGCGGCCGAGGATGGCCTTGAGAAGCATCACCGTGGCGAGCACCACGCCGAGGAAGGACGCCCATGTTGGAAGCTCCATTGGTGCGGTCGAGCTAGAGAGAGGATTATTGTCGAGTAGAGTATGTTGAGCTGGTGGTGAGGTGGTGCCGGAACGTGCCTTCGCCGTGCCTTCTTATAGGAGCGAGCCCGCAGGGATGAACCGCGTGTGGAAGCTCTTGTGCCACTCGGTGGGAAAGAACAGGGAAATTGGAGACGACTACACCGGAATAGAAATTGACGAAGGAGCCTCGCTCCTTAGAGCCGGTGAGGCTGCTTTGTCTTGTAGTGTCACATCAGTTGCATGACCCCCGTCGAGGTTGTGGCTAACGCCGCATCACGTCCATTGCTAGGACCTCAGATCTTCGTCTCGGTGCCTTGCCCAAGCGTTGGCTCGGGGTGGAGCTGTGCCGATGTCAGGCTTAGCCTGGGGTTCTAGTGAGCCCTCGATCGAGCCCTATGCGATGCTTGTGGACGCACACGTGCTCCACCTGGCTCCTGACCAAAGGTTGCGCGCGAGCGTATTTGATGGGTATAGCCAATATGCCTCGGGAGATTTTGGAAGGTCGTTTAGAGATTATTTGATCGGGAGATCTTCCTAGAGATTTAGCATACATCTTTGTTTGGCTCTCGTTATCTAGAGTGCTCTCTGAACAATGGCTGACACATGTATTGTTCTTGATTAGAACAAACAATAACCGATGTATACATCCAGTAGCGGACCCCGCGTTCGAAGTTTCTAGCTTACAGCAAACTACAAGGTATAGAATGCATAACTAACACCGGCGCCGGAGCAAAACGGGGTGCCCAAGGTCGCCAGTGGCGGATCCAGGATTCTAAACTTGGATATTCCCACATCAAAAAAAATCCAATTCATAACAGCATATGTTTCAAACATATGTATTGTAATATGATTAAAGTCATAAAGATAGTTAAATAACAAATAGTTCAAATCAAAGATAAGCATGCCAGTGTGAAACAAACTAACAACTAATAAAGAAATCTTTTAAAAATACTACAACTTGCTTTAGCATTGTGATCCTTCCTACCGCGGCCAGCCGTAGACATGGCAACCGCCACCGCCTGCCCTGTAGATCTACGGCTTGCCCTGCTGTCGCCCTGCCACCAGGAGCCCAGGCCAGCCGGCCCCGCAGGCCGCGTCCGAGGTATGCGACCTATCCGCCTGCCGGAGTGAAGCGCCACCGTCACTCGTCGCGGGGACTGAAGAAGGAAGAGGTGAAATTGGGGAATGGGAGCTCAGCGTGCAGTTCTGTCGAACGGAGGGACAGGAGGGAGATGGGTGTGGCATAGTGGGCCATTGGCCCTGGCGCATTTTTTGCCCCTTGCAGGCTGCTGCCAGAGAAAAAGACTGGAAGCCTGAAGAGAAAAGCCGCGAAGAGTAGCTCTGGGATGAATTTCTACTTAAAAAATAGCTAATCAACACCAATATATATTATACATATGAGTATACCTACATATATACTCAATGGTGTACCAAAAAAGTTGGGTATTCCTGGGAATACCAAAGCATCTACATAGATCCGCCATGAAGGTCGCTGGTCCCAAGATCCGCCAGTGTCTACATCGTCCTTAGATGCTAAATAGTTGATGAGATGGGTATCATGCTGTTTTCTCCTTTGTCTATGTTTCCAGGTCCATACTTATTCAACAAAAGACAAGGGCATATGTTGATACTCAAATTGGACCCATGCAAATTTTAAGAGGCCAGTCTAAGAAAAACTCTCTAAAGCGACATAATAATAGTACAACATTGGTTTTTATAACAGGATAAGACCACCTTTACTCCCTATAGAATAGAGGTACATGGGCGATTGAGACGATCCCAACTCACACTAAGCAAATTATACATTTGTAGCCTCTCTTTACCTTATTTTTCCATCAACTGTTTCTCCTTGTTCTTTGTCGTCAGAGCTACATGGCTGCAGGATTCACGATGACACCCTAGAGTGATTAGGCAGGCTATAGCAGTCCATAGTTGGTGTACGCTCCGACGGGGTCCCTCACGGCGTGTGGGGTTTCATGTCTCAAGATACCTCACCGGCGTGTCTTGCGTATCACGCTCCCGACAAGGCTCCACTGACGATGTGTCTTGCGAATGGCGCTCATCGTGGAGGCACTAGGTCTAGGTGCGCACAAACCCTAGGAACCGGCCGACCTAAAAGTCGACTAGACCGTACATCGAGCGATCTAGCTCCTTTACTAGTGTGGTGACTCAATTCGACATACAACTTCAATCAAAGATTAACATTATATAATTTTATGGATACTCACATAACTTTATAAAAACTCAAAGGAAGTCGCAAACCTCAATATTTTACAAGACATGCATAGTATGAAACATTGAAATTAAATTTAAGGATATATTTGCAAGTAAATATTTTTATGCTCTATACTATTGACATTGTCATATCTATCAATATTGTACTTTAATCTGATACATGCTTAATAGACATTGTCATATTATTGACATCATTAACTTATATATATTATGGTTATCATCAAATAATCAAATTTTGTAAAAAGATAAATAAAACATAATAGATATGCACTCCCTAAGTTTCCAAATAAATTAATTCATAGAAGTCAATTTTTTTAAGTTTAACTAATTTTACAGAAAAGAGTAGCAATATTTATGATATAATCTATGACATTAAATGAGTATAATATAAAAAATATACTACATGCTAAATTTAATGATACTAATTTGATACCATAACTTTTAATGTTTTCTTTATAAAAATTAGGTCAACATTTAAAAAATTTGACTTCAGTGATAGAAGAAGTAACATTCAATTCTTGTTATCATAAAACATTTAATACTCTCTTAATTCTAAATTATAAGTTGCTTTGATTTTTTTGGTACATCTATTTTACTATATATGTAGATATAATAATATGTCTAAATATATAGTAAAATAAATGAACAAAAATCAAAATGACTTATAATTTAGAATGGAGGGAGTAACTTATTTTCTCCCATTACCACGGATGAGCTATTTTCTGGTCGGTGAAAAAACTGTACTCGCACCGTGGGGAGCATCCCTCTGTCGTTTTCAGTGGTCATGATCAGCAGAGCAGGTAAGGAGTAGGAGAAAACAGGGGTACCGGGCGCTTCAGGCCACATGGTGTGCATCAATAATTGCCACATGCATGAAAACCGACTAGCTGGCTCCGTTTTCAGCACTCACATTCTGTCCAAAATCTTCTCAAAATTAAGCTCTTGTCCCTTTCTGCACTCGAAACCCTTTCTTGTCCACTATGAAAGGCCGGCATTGCTTAGCGCTATGTGGTGTCACCTGTCTGACGCAATTGGTGATACAACTCGGATGTGCAATTTGATGTGTGATGAAAGCTGAAAACTGGACGAAGAATTGAAGAGCACGGGGTGATGATCACATTTGCATGTAGAAATAATGGTGCATTCCGCTTTCTGATTTCTCAGTGCGCCTTATCTTACGTCCACAAGTTGCCGTTTTGTCTTCAGATTTGATTGGAGAATCCTGTATTGTTGACAATCTGCCGGGAACGCGTGAACTTTCATGGAGTTGATTACTGATTTTCTGCATCCAGTTGCGATGGGAATTGCTGGGACAGCACGGGGAAACACTGACTGCTGTTGATCATCTGACTTGTAAAAGACTAACTGAACATTTGAAACGGTTGACTGACCTTGACTGACCAATACAGTAGTTGGCATGACCCTTTTCGGGTGGAGTGGAGCTTCGCTGTGACGACACCGATGCGTTTGCCTTTTCCTGCAGTCTGACTTCTGAGGCCTCGTTGCCTTCTTATTACGTCGATGTAGAAAATAGAAAATAGAACCATCCTATCACAGCTTATACAGTTAAAGCCCTTTGCATCTGTTTGGTTGTGCTCCCAGATAAGGCAGTGTAACTGTTGCCATACATGCACCACAGATGTCCGATCAGAAGATCAGATATCTGTTCGATCCAAATGAATCCGTTCTTGCGTCAAGAATTGCCATTGTTTGTTCATTTTCCCCCACATTTCGAGAAGATCAGTTGCTTAGGGATGACATCGTTGCCTGGTCGCTTTTCAGGACACGAGCCAAACGAAACCCTTCTTGCATCAACACTTCACCACCGATATGATTGCTCGTTCTTTTCCCCCTCATTTCGAGACGATCTCAACTCTTAAATCGCTTTTGGAATTTGTGAATTTCTGCGTGGTATTGCAGTAGCAACTTCCTCGTAAAAGAGAGCCAGCTCGCAGGTGAAATTCTGAAGGGTCAGGCGTCATTGTCTCATGAGTCATGGTCATGGCTCATGGGCAACCAAAACCTGTCTGCCTGTAATCTCGATCCAGGACGTGTTGTGCCTCACTAGCCACGGCGAGTGTGCATTGCGTCCACAGGGAGATCACACCTATCACACGGTGGCATTATTGGTCACGAGTGATCATGACCACGGAACAGACTAATCGCTCCAAGCACAGGATAAGGGAAATCGAGAAAAGAAAGAAAATCGCTGCATGCCACATGAGGAACAGAAGATACAGGAAGGTAGGTAACGTTGTCGTCTACCATGGTCCTGGACAAGGGAAAGTGGAAATAAGATGGAGACAGGACCATAGGTGCCACAACTGACGCGGCTTTGGCGCGCCCCTTTGTGTTGTGCTTGTTTGGATCATTTCTAGTATCATTCGTGTTTGTTCACTCTGAAATCGAAACGTAAATAATCTTATGAAGAGCTTTGCTTGCACTTTAGCATCATTTGTGGAGAAAATTACATAAAGGCACCGTGCTATTTCTGGTTGCACAATTATCGTAGTCAAGCCAGATTATACAGAGAAGCATTAAACCAATGAGCAAATTACCACACAAAAAACTTCAGAAGAAAATTTACAATGCCAAATACTATGCTGCACAGGTGTCTAAGGCATTATGTTTAGAAACACGTATGGAACTGCATATCCATATGTCAGTATGTCACTCTGTAAAATTTGCAGGTGTTGATTGAATAAAACGATGGTGATTCAGAGCCCATGTCTACCCAAAACTCCAAGATCTGCTTATCATCTTAAACTGAGCATGTAAAACATGGTATGGCGCAAGCTGTTACTGTAATTATACTGAGCAAGGCACAGGGGGGCAGATCAGTATGTCGTTATACTTTTTGTTCTTCGGTCTATGACATGGATGACCTAGCCCTAACTGGTGTATATATAACCGGTCTTTACATAAACAGTTATATCTAAGATACCATGTAATAGTGCCACAATCAGTGACGACAACAAGGTATAGGTGGCATTTCACCAAAATCCTCCCCAACGACTAACCCATATGGACCAAACTACTATGATACTTGTAAACTAGAAAGACCTAGAAAACTAAGTCAGGAAAAAGAGGGACAACCCGCAACCAAGACAAAGTTAGAACAACTTAGAGGGATGTGCACTTATATTGAAGTACCTTTATCCCTAAATAATCAATTTTCTAGAACTACCTCAAGTCAAAAATTCTGAATTTGAGTAAAATTATACTCCCTTTATATTGAAAAGAAGTCGTTTTATATAAGGTTTGGATCATACATTGGAAATATAAATCATGAATAGCTTTTAAGTTGTTAATTTTAGAAATGTGTAAACCATATGAATAGATTTGTCTTAAAAAATATTTTCATAAAAAATATACATATATAACTTTTGATAAATATTTTTATAGAAATAAGATGTCAAAATTATGTTTTGAAGATCGCGTCGCTGTTCAAAATAACTTTCTTCTCAATAGGGAGTAGGTAAGAGTAAAATATATTTATTTGATGTTATAAATATTGTTTTTACTTTCCACATTCGGTCACACTTAAAAAATAATTTCAGATAACTCTAGGTTTTATATATTCAGAGAAAGTCGATGAATAAACATGTATTATAGGATATACATATTTGGTGAGATTTAATCAAACTTACCATTCTTACATTTTTGGGTTAAATTTATACTAGCTAGATGCAACGTATCTTCGCCCTTCTCTACTTTTTTTTTTTCCGGGCGGTGTTCACACGTGAGTGGATCTAGTCACTGCACATTGTTTGCGCACACACACACAACACACACACACCCCGATGTCCTACCCACACCCACGCGAGCGCGATGGTACATCCATATCATCAGTCGGGGTGTTCGGCTGGTCACATAAACCGGCTGATAAGATAAGCCGACTGGTTTGCTATAAGAGAAAAATACTGTTCAAACGGTTGATAAGTCCGACTTATAAGACAAGCAAACAGTGCCAGTGCTAAGTGTAGGTTGCATCAGTGCCCAATTGCCTACCACCCTTTTTTTCTGATGGTCACGACTCACGACAATACTGTGCGGATGAACATGGCCCATTTGCCACCCACGCCTGAGTCCGACCGCCGATTCGAGGCAAGTCACGCTCCATCTAAACCAGCTTTTCTGTTTTCCTTCATTAGTGAACCAATTAAAACTCAAAACAAAGCAGAGTTAAAAAGAAAAACTCAAAACAAAGCGAGCCCAACCGCAGCAAGCATGGATCGGACTGATGATTTCGCCTGGTTTCTATTTTATTTTACCCATTTTCATATTTGTGGAATAGAAATGGGAGGAGTTAACGTGTTCAATATTCATACACGTATATTGCGTATACACGTTAATACATCTCTACTAATCACCATTATGAATGTTAACGTGTTACCCCACGTGGCATACAAGTAAATATTAATTCGACCTTCATACGGTTATATTGTTGTGTGATTCTATACTTGCATACTTGAATGTGATCATATTTTTGGCTCTCCATCTATATATACTAGATGATATCCGGCGTGTTGCTGCGGAAATCATCATGCCTTATATTTGAGAAGAATTTATACAGAAGAATGAAACAGTACCATCTAACAACAACATTATAGTTTTTTATGAATTTGAGAGATAAATTTAGATAAACATAAATGTGAATATGAATAAGAGCAACAACTATTTTACTGGCCCATCTTTTAAAGGACTAATGAAATAATTTATCATAATTCAGTTTAAATAGGACAAGAGAAAAAAATAAAAAATTGACATTATTTTGGTTCTGTCATTTCCTTTCGTTAGAAGGTCGAGCGATGATTGCTACTTACTTCTGAAGGATGACATTACAGACATTGGAGCTCAGGTATCTGTATCCTTCCGAGAGTTTGAAACAGTGGTAGCCGGTGGAGGCCACTAACTCACGCACATCATCCATCTCTCGTAAACAAAATTTAAAGAAAAGTCGTCGTACCAAGAAAAGCAAATCAGTAGTAACTTTATGCGTAGATGCATGGACGACCTCTCCTCTACTCGTCTCCCTCGTATCTTCAAACCCTCACGTATTATATCCGGCATCAACATCTCGATTCAGAACTGGCAGAGAGGAGGAGGCTGCAAACGTAGTAGCCGCGCATGTTGGTGTCGAAGTCTTGGCTCTTGGGTGAAGGAGGCGTAGTGCGGGGCATACTAGCGTAGTGCTCCATGGCACGCACTTCCGTGCCTCTTCACGGCCGCCGCCGTCGTAGCATTGCCGGCCTCCCTCTCGTGACCTCCCGCTGCAGTCGCACCGTGGATGTTGGGCTGCAACCTGAGGATGAAGCAGCAGTCTTAGGGTCCTTGCGCGTGTGGCAGCGTCTGCCTCACGTCCCGTGCGGTGGTGATTCTTAAAGCCATGAGTATAGACTCATCGCTTTCATGCATTAATTGATTATTGGCCGGCCTCGTTGATCCGATCCATGAGGATGACTCCTGATTTTCTTTTTTTACATTGATTCAGTGTTGCATTGGTTTTTTACCACTTGAGTGTGATTGGAGTCGTTACTGGCAAGTGAAGCGGCTCGAGCGCTGCTACATTGATTGCTAAAGTGAAGAGATATTGCATTCACCTCGCCTGAAAATGGTCTGCTGATCTGTAGAGGCGAAGCCAGCCTATCGGATGCCTTCACAAATGTTGTACGAAAGTGGACTCTAAGTGACATGGCTTCACGAAATCACTAGAAAAATATGCTAGTGGATTCCTTCTATTTACTGTTTTTGTATAGTCACATATTACGATTCTGTCTCTAATTTTGATTTTTCCACCCAATGTTGCTTCAGCCAAAAAAATATCCAAGTAGAATTGAGAGAGGAGTTTTTATTCGATGAAACAAGAATTATATTATATAATAGCTGAGTATATCAATATATTACAAGCACTCTGGATTACGAATCGAGAGAGAAGTTTTGCCACCATTTTCCTGTTTGGAAAAAGTTCATTCTAGATCCCTTAACTTTTGCGAAAATATGCATGTCATCTTGAACTCTACAACCCGGACAAAACACATCCCTCAACTTTTAAAACCATTCATATTACGTCTCTCAGTGGTTTTCGACAGTGGTTTTGCTACAAGTAAAGGTGGGTTTGCTACCGTGACAATGATTTTGTATTTTGCTTATTTATTTATTTCGACTGAATCTTTAAAAAGTCATAGTAAATCATAGAAGAATCATAAAATGCTAATATTGTTGGACTCCACATGAGTAGATCAACATATTGAGCATATAATTTGGTATACTTTAGTACAAAGTTTTTACTAAAACTTTAGATCTATGCTTTTTGTAATTAATATAAATTTATAACTAAATTATAAATGATCCAATGAGTATAAAATTTTTATTCTAGTTCAATCATACAATAATTATACTATCATAAAAATTTCACCATAATTGGACAACAAAAACTACAACTATCAATTACTTCAGAATTATTCCAATTGATTCTATATAATAATATGTTTTTTCTATAATAATTCATAGCTATAGTTTCTAAAGTCTACTTATGGTGAAATTTTTATGATGGGCTAATTATTATATGCTTGAATTATAATAAAAATTTTATACTCATCAGACCATGTATAACTTAGTTATAAATTTATTTTAATTATAAAAAAGCACAGATCTAAAGCTACAGTAAAAACTTTATACCAAAGTATACTATATTATATGTTCATGGTGTAAATCTACTTGTGGAATCCAACAAAATTAGATTTTCTATTTTATGATTCTTTATGATTTACTATGATTTTTCAAAGATTCAGCTAAAATAAATAAAAAAATAAAAAGACAAAACTGCTATTAGTATAGTAAAGCTACTGTCAAAAACCACCGAGAGATATAATATGAACGGTTTTAAAAGTTAAAAGATGTGTTTTACCTCATTTTAAAGTTTAGAGATGACATGCAGATTTTTATAAAAGTTGAGGGATCTAGAATAATTTTTTTCATTCCCATTTAGATCACTACGTACTTTGGACTGTTCGGGTGAATTTGGGCCTAAGGCACAATAAAAGCCATGGTCCAAAAACTCCCTTTGTACCCTCTTTCGTCATGGACCGGCCCTAGTCGTTACAGACCAGCCAGCAGCACTCAGGCAGGCAACCAGAGCTCGAGCGGCCCATGCTGGCCCTCACGTTAGTTGCCTGTTCCCTGTTTCGGTCCGGCCCTCTCGACACTATGAATTTATTTTTACAGTGGTTTTGATTAATGCACGCCAGTAAAAATCAAACCGTGAGCCCAAATCAAGAACCGCTAGTAGAAATGAGTGATTTTGTCAAGAAATCCACCGATGGAAATGGATTTCTACTAACGGTTCTCTTTAACGAAACCAAGACTGCCAAGTAGTTAGTAGAAATGTTCTAAAATTTTAAAATTTTAAATTTTCAAATGACTTTAAATGGGGAAACACTCTACATTAAAGTTGTAGATTTTGAAAAGTTATAAAACTTTGTAGTTGAAAATTTTTTGAACTGAAAGCATCTAGTTAAGGATAATTAGCTCTAAAGTTTGAAATTCAAATTTTTTTTGAAAAAGCCTTGGATGGAGAAACACTCAATAAAAGTTGTAGATCTTAAAAAGTTATGAAACTTTATAGTTCATCACTTTTTATTTGAATTTGTTTAGACACTCAAATATTTAATCTACCATCGGTTTGAGATAATACGTGGAGAACCAAAGTGGAATGTAGATATAAGTGAGTGATGGGTGAAGCGGATAGTAGCAGAGGGGGTTACACGCGAGGGGAGGTTACGAGTTAAATTCAAATCCCACCGGCCTTGTACATGCTTTTTTACGCGAAAATTTGTTTGCCGTTTTTTTTGCAATTTTCAAGCGTCGAAAACATGAAATGTGGACAAACATTTGTACTATCGGTTCCTTATGACAACCACCAGTATAAATCGTATTTGTATTGGCCTCTAACACCTTGGCGGTTTAAAAAAACACCAGTAAAAATATGATTAGAACCGCTAGTAAAAATCTTTTTTTTGTATTATTGATATATACACTTGATGAATGACTTGGATGTAAAGTTAGACGTATAAGTTATATTCAAAAATTGAAATCATAACATATTAGTATAAACGAATTAACTCACAATTTATGTGAACACGTCCAAACACAAAAGTTATTAACACATAAAAGAATGAATTAACTTATACCAAAATTTATGTATAAAAGTTAACCACATTTTCTCTACAACTTGTGTACATAAATTATTCAATATAGCTTGTGTATATAAGTTATAAATTAAGACACATAATTTGCTATTAAAAAAAAATTCAAAACATATGTAAATGGGGTCTAGTTTTGTTAGAACACACGGGTGCAGTTGAACTTAGAAATGGATGCATAGTTGGCTCATCAAACCCTCGCGTTGTCTCTGGGGGGGGGCGACAGGGGCCGCCGCCGCCCCCCCCCCTCTCCCCGGCCGGTCAGGCCGCCGCAGCCCTTCTTCCTCCTCGCCGGTGGCGGCGGCCAGCAAGGGGAGCCCAAAAAGGCTTCCCCTTGCGTCTCCCCTCTCCTCCTCTCCCACCTCCCCCTTTCTCCATCCTCTCCGGCGAAGGTGGGGCGGCGGCGGCTCGGCCAGATCCGCCCCCACCCGGCCGGATCCGGACTTTCCTTGGCTAGATCCGGTGGTGCGGCGCCGGTAGGCGGGCGGGCGCACCTGCCCCGGCCATCGGCGTGCAGCCCCCCGGGTTGGCGGCGGGCCGGTGCGGGGAGCCGCCTCTCGCCGAGCCCGGGCGCCGCCGCGGCGGGCGGGCGCCGACCCCGGCCGCCGGCTCGAGGTGCGGGTCCCGGCTTGGCTGGCGCGCCTCCAGGCGTGGGGCGGGGCGGGAGCGCCGCCGCCACGGGCGGAGGGATGCGCGGCTACCGGCCGCCGGCACGGGGCGGAAGCGCGGCGGCCCCCCGCAGCACGCGGGCCCCGCCTCGACGACATCTTTGGCGCGTCTTTGGACGGACACCGGTGGGCCTCGGGCCGTGGCGGCTGGCGGCCGCGGGCCTGGTGCGCCCGCGGGACACTGGCCGCGACCCGACCCGCTGCTCCCCCCTTTCCCGGGGCGCTCGTTCGGCGGTGGCGGCGGCTCACACCGCCGCGCGCTGCCCCTAGCTCCCCGTGTCGATTGCAACGTCTCATCAGTTGGCGGCGGGGCTTGTCCTCCTCACCGGCATTGGTGGGTTGATGGACGGCGCATGTGGACGTGCCTTCGTCGGGCGACGACAAGGGTGAAAACCACCTCTCCCTGGGCTTGCGCCCGGGAGCGGCGACGGTGGCGAATCGCGTCATCACCTTCCTGAAAGCATCGTCGTCTTTCCGTTCGTCTGCAGCGACTAGCGGGGCTCGGGAACGAAAGTTCCGGCGGGGTATCTCAACGCAGTTGGCGTCCGCCGGCCTCATCTCCTTCGTAAAGGCTCTGTTGAGGCCGCCACGAGCTCCAGGGTCGCCATCCGCCCTAGAACTTCCATGTTTTCTATGGCGCCGTTGACACGTTCTTGGAACTGGTGTAGTGCCTTCGTTGTTGCGTGAGCTCCGCTCCGCCTTCGCTCTGGCTCGAGCTTGGATGTTGACGCTCTGTGCTTGCGCCGTCGTTGTGGTCTTCGCTCCGACCACCAATGTCGCGCTTGGTGGCTCGAGTCTCAGCCATTGAGTTCGTGTTGTTTGGGTTGGCGGGGAGGCCCTCTCTTTCTTGCTTTTGTAATCGTTTTCTTTGTTGTATGTGTCGTGTCGTGTGTGGCCACTCTCTCTGTGGTCGGGTCGCGTTGTATTCGCCGGTCTCGGCTCTTTCTTCTTAATATAAAAGACACGTGAAGTCGTGTTCAAGAAAAAAAATAAAGTAAATGTTTTACTTTTTCTAGGGTGACATCAACAGCATGGTATTTGAAGCAGATAGGGAAACGAGATGAGAACATACACAGCTTCTCTGGTTGGAAAGTTCACTTGACTAGGAGCGGGTAAACGCTCGCGGATATAGAATCGGGTACTGTAGCATTGCCCACTGATAAAACATTCTAGGTGTTTCAGATGAGGCCTTGGACTGAGTCATCCAAGCTCCCAGCTCCATCTTGTTTCCAGAGTCGTCGTGCCGTAGTCGATTGGAAATACTGTGGCAACATTAGAGCAATCAAGATACGTAACGTACGTAACACGTGGAAGTAGACGTGGACGACTAAAGTGGATGTAGACCGGAGTAATCAACATGAAGGCAAAGAGGAGGTAAAACAAATCAGATAAAGTCAAGCAATGAATCAATATGCCAACAAGTCACTATAATCTTGCCACCTTTTAAAGCTCGCACAATGCCCACCGATCAGCTCAGGCCAGCAGGTAGACCTGTCACTCCATTCCAATGGAACCAGCAACATGGGCCGCGTTCTTCGGCATCGTCCTTTGCGCTGCGTTCTTCTTCGCCAGGACCTCCCATTTGCGCGGCCGGCGCCGGGCCCGAGCCTACAACCCCCCGCCGGGCCCCAAGCCATGGCCGATCATCGGCAACCTTAACCTCATAGGCGAGCTGCCCCACCGCTCCATCAATGAACTCTCCAAGCGCTACGGTCCGCTCATGCAGCTCCGGTTCGGGTCGTTGCCTGTCGTCATCGGCGCGTCCGCTGACACCGCAAAGCTCTTCCTCAAGATCAACGACGCGGCGTTCTCCGACCGGCCGAGGTTCGCCATCGGCAAGTACACCGCGTACGACTGCACCGACATCCTGTGGTCTCAATCCGGGCCGTACCTACGCCAGGCGCGTAGGATCTGCGCCACCGAGCTCTTCAGCGCCAAGCGGCTCGAGTCCTTCGAGCACATCCGAGACGAGGAGGTGCGCGTGCTGCTGCGCCATCTGTGCCAAGCGTCCGGGCGCGCTGTGCGGCTCAGGGACTACCTGCAGATGTTGACGCTCGGCGTGATCTCGCGCATCGTTCTGGGCAAGAAGTACGTCCACGAGGACGCGGCCGGCGGCGGCGATAGCGAGGGGACCTCGGCGTCGGCGGTGATAATGGCTGACGAATTCAGGGAGATGGTGGACCAGTACTTTGTGACCGACGGCTCGTTTAACATCGGTGATTTCATCCCGTGGCTAGATTGGCTAGACCTACAGGGCTACGTTGGTAGGATGAAGAGAACGAACGCGAGGTTTGATCGGTTCCTGGAACGTGTCCTGGACGAGCACAACGAGCGGCGGCGACGCGTGGCAGGGAGCTTCGTGCCAAAGGATTTGGTGGACGTGCTGCTGCAGCTTGCCGATGACACTAGCCTTGAGGTCCCGCTTACCAGGGACAATGTTAAGGCTATCACACAGGTCCGAGGCTATCACACGGTTATATATTTACCTAAGATTATTCCTACTTTAGTCAGAAATATTTGACGTTTTGAGGAATTGCATGGTTTGCAAAGCCTAGCTTTGGTAAAACAGTCATCATCAGCTAAAACAGTCAAGGCTCTTTTGGTGCAGGACCTAATCGTCGGAGGCATGGATACTTCTGCAAACACCATGGAATGGGCTGTCTCGGAGCTCCTTAAGAACCCCATGATCCTAGCCAAGGCCGTGGAGGAGCTGAACCACGTTATCGGGCCGGACCGCCTGGTGACGGAGAGCGACCTCCCTCGCCTCCCCTACATCGAGGCTCTCCTCAAGGAGACCATGCGCGTGCACCCGGCGGCGCCGATGCTGGCGCCGCACATGGCCCGCGAGGACACGTCCGTGGATGGCTACGACGTGCTCGCTGGCACTCTCGTGTTCATCAACGTGTGGGGAATCGGCCGCGACCCCGCACTGTGGGAAGCGCCGGAGGAGTTCCGGCCGGAGCGCTTCCTAGAGAGCAAGATCGACATTAGGGGCCAGGACTTCCAGCTGCTGCCGTTCGGCTTTGGCCGGCGAATGTACCCCGGGTACAACCTTGGGCTAAAGGTGATGGCTTTAGGCCTTGCCAATCTGCTTCACGGCTTCGAGTGGAGGCTCCCCGACGGTGAGACGGCGGAGGAGCTGAGCATGGAGGAGACATTCCAGCTCGCGATGCCGCGTAAGTTCCCGCTCGAGGCCGTGGTCGAGCCCAGGTTGCCAGCCCGCCTGTATATGGGCGCTTGATGACCGGACGTTACGTCTATGGGTCTGTTGGCATGTGTGTGGAGCAGAGCATGTGATTGTTCAGCTCTTGGAAATTATTGTTGTGTTTCGTATCGAAATCAATAATAGTACTTATCGTATAATTAATCAATAATATTGCTGAAGCTCATGGAGACATTTCTATCTATATTTATCAGAGTAGGGGAGCGGACTCGTGAAAAGAAACAATCTTATATGAAAATGAAGGAATTCAGAGTAATTAATAATTCATAAAAATATTGTCAAATCTCTTAATAGACCTCTTAATAGACGAAAGCTGCCCCAAAGATCCTAGCTTATACTACTGCCACGTGCCTATAGGAGACCTAGCTTATTCTACTGACGTGTCTACACGAAACAATCCGGCACCAAGGCTCTAGCTTATTCTACTACGCCCGTGTCTACAGGATACAATCATTCTACTACCACGTGTCTATAAATACTCAGTATAATCCAGCACCTCAATTCAACACATATACGCCCATATCTACAGTATACAATCATTCTACTGCCACGTGTCTATAAAATACAATCCAGCACCTCAATTCAACGCATATGCCCGTGTCTACAGTATACAATCATTCTACTGCCACGTGTCTATAAAATACAATCCGGCACCTCAATTCAACACATATTCCAAAAAATTCTATTGAAACTCTCCAATCTTCACCTGGACACCATAAATGTAGCTCTAGTCTATGGCCCAAATGAATAAACTGCCAGAAGCACATATTATATAGTGAGTACAACATAATTTTTTAAAATTTGTTTTAAGGTTTTGTGATAGATTTTTTTGACATGCATTATTACCCATGAGATGGACACTAATTTATTTACATATATACTCGAACATGACATGATAGTGTGGAGATGCAGTAGAACTTATTCATGGATTTATCGGCACATGAAAAAATAGATATCGGCTTCCTGACGGCATAAAACATTATCTTAAATATATCACTGAAAGGTCTATATAGTATGTGAGCTACGGCGTTGTTGATGGCTCTTACTGTCCTAAATCACGTCAACTATCTTCCAAAGTGACTTAAAAGCAATCCATCTACCTAAAAGTAGGGCTTTGACTAACGAATTCCATTAGTTTTGGTGAATCAGTGATTTTATAGGCATACACTGGAAAAGACACTTTTGAGCCACAACGCGACAAAGAATGCGAGATTGGACACCATGGTATCGCAGGAGGATTCTAGAAGGAAGGAGAAGGCAACCCACCCAAGTTGGGCCGAAGCCCAACCAGGGGGGACCGACCGGTCTCCCCCCAGACTGGTCGATCCCCTGTGGGGCCCACTAGTGGCCCGCTTCATCCAGTCCGCTTCACCGCCTTTGAGGATCAAGCAATATTCACTGTCCACCGAAGTTAGTTTGATCCAAGAGCTCATGTTCATTCGCCAGGGCTATAAAAGAAGAGGCAAACCCTCTGAAAGGTCCTAAATGGCTAAAGGGGGTGAATAGCCTATAAAATGTTCTTGCAAAGCACTAAACAAAACGGTTAGTACACTAAATGGCGAAGCAAGTGTTGTGCTAGCCTAGAAGGGGGTTGCAAGCCAACCTATCTAATTCTAGCAATCCTAATATACTAGAGTACACAATCAAGCTAGCTACACCCTAATACACTACTTGCATAAGTGTAAACGTGAGGGAAGGATCGAGTAGTGCAAACTGTACCTTCGGGATGATGACCAATCACCGTCTTGTTAATACAATGAAACCTGAAGAGATGATCGAATAGGAAAATCCAAGTTGATCTCGAAGGATCAAGCCACACAAGAATACCAAAGGAGACACGATTTTTATCCCGAAGTTTACGTGCTTGCCGACATGCTACTCTCCGTTGTGTCGACCACACACTTGGTAGTTCGGTGGCTAATTGGTGTTAATGCCAAGCCCTTACCGGGCACCACAAGAACTCACACAAAGTAAGGGTAGCTCAATAACATGATATTCCACTAAGGATTCCTTTCGCGACTCCCACGGGGTAGGATCAAAACCCCGCACAATCACAGGGTGTGACAAGAACAATCTTCTTTACTTGCTCAACACTCTCTCGCTGCTCCAACCATCTAGGTGACGGCAATCACCAAGAGTAACAAGCTTAATCACAGCAAGAACGCTCACTAGTGCCACTAGATGCTCAATCACAAGGCAAATGCACAAGAAGCTCTCCTAATCACTCTTTGGATCAATCAAGAGGCATGCAAAGTGAGGGAGATGGTTTGCTTAGCTCTAGGGAATGTCAAGTATGTCAAAGTGCCAAGAGAGACTCCCCCAAGCCAGCCAAACAACTTATACAGCCACCACTCAAACAAGTGAACCGTTATGTTTTAGGTGGGGCTGAGTCAGAGGCATCGGACGATCAGACACCTAGGCATCGGACACGTCCGATGCCCCTTCCTGAGCTCCAGGACGTCGCCACGTGTCCACATTCAAATTCGACCGTTACACGCGCTGCTGAAGAGGCACCGGATGCTCAGATGACTAGCATCGGACGCATCCAATGCACATAGACGTGCTCGCGTGTCCGATGCACATAGACGTGCTCGCAAACCACGCGCGTCAGACGCCATCCGCCGGACGCCAACACAGCCACCTGACGCTATGCAGAGAGGTACCAAAGTGTGCACACAGCCATCAGATGCGTCCGACGATGGTGCACTGGACGCCCCATCGTCCGATGAGTACACAGCACAGATACTGACACAAAAATGCTTTGCACCGGACGCGCAGGCGTATTGACGTCGGACGCTTCGATGCACACACTGTGCAGTGCCAAACTTCTCAAGAGCATCGGACGTGTCCGATGCCCCCAGCACCAGCGTCCGATGCTACAAAAGGGACTTGTATCTTCAGAAAACCTCCGAGTCCCGCCTCGCAAGTTGGCGGGAGGGTTCTACACCCAAACACCATCAACCCTTGCTCTCTTGTGCCAACAACAAAGTGTCTCTCCACTTGTACTCGTATGTTAGCATTTTCAAACGAATTTAGCAAGAGTAAGTTAGCACACACTAGGCCTAATGCACATGCAAAATGATAGCTCACCTAGTGGCACTTAGATAGTCGATATTGCACGAAATCGCCCCTCTTCATAGTACGGTTATCAATCCTAAACCCGACCGTCAACTTCTCTACTTGCCTACGGCCGGCGAAATGTAAAAACCCTAGCTTATACCTTTGCCTCTAGCTTTCCATCCCGCTTTCATCATTTCCGGCAATGTGGAGCACTTGATCTTGTGGAGCACCTAGCCACCATCACCTTGATCATCTTTTCCACCTCATCATGCATTGGTCCATCCTCTCATAAGCTACACACTTAGCAATTAGGATTAGTCTAAGGTTTCATCAATTAGCCAAAACTAAACTAGGGACCTTCACCCACCAAGGAGGAGGATCCATTCAGAAGAAGAGAAGCTTTATCGAGAAACTCTAGATAGGATCCTAGGAGGTGTCCCTCGAATGGACATACCTCCCTAGAGTTAGCATTCCAAGTAGAGAGATAATTCTATACCACTAGAATCTAGTTCTATATTATAAATAGTATACCTCTAGAAGCTAGTTCTATATGAGAAATAGAGAGATAGAGTCAAGGAGAGAGTTTTAGAGGAAGTACCGGCCTATCAGTGTTCCCTCTACGGCTTGTATCTGAGATTGCTCTGAAATCGACTTCAATGTTCAAGTAAGTAATATTGTTTATCTTGTTTTATCGGTTTACGACTCTTTCAAGTACTTTAATCCTTGTAGATCTTTGGTTAGAGTAGTATCGTGGTGTAAGCATAGTGCTTAGACTCTGCTACTCGTAGATTTACCCTATCTTCTGGATTTGGTTGTAGCTCGTGGAGGTGACTTTATAGCTTCGGGAATCTTATATAATCTACTATCCCGTCGATAGGCTGAATAGGAGTATAATTGGTAGTAGGGTTACAGTTTTGCCTATGCTCTTCTATTCAATTCCTTGTGAAACATTCTAGACTTATTTTACTTAAGCCTGAACTAGAAGCCTTAGTCATCTTCTCTATATCCCTATCTTCTATGTCCTTATTTGCTGCTCAGTGCTTAAGTTTAGTTTAGATAACTCTCACACACATCTTCCTTTGGGTTCGATATTAAAAGTAGATGTACACATCCGGTGAAGTGCTACAACGTACCCATACGCTTGCAGAATACTTAGTCGGTATTAACAGATACCAACAAACATTTCTGGCGCCATTGCCGGGGAAGGTATTGCTGAGATCACTCTAGACTTATCTTAACTGTGTATCATAATCTTGTCTTTTCTTTTATATACTATCACTCTTTGCCTTTTCTATCCTTCAATGGATCAAACCAATTTCACGCCTATCTATAAATATAACTTCATGAGCTTATGCTTAGAGCCAGAGCCATCTGCTGAGCCTATCTTAACCTCTGACTATGAGCTACGTCCGTGTTTAATAGACATGGTTTGAAACCAATCTTTCTTAGGAGAAGACAATTATAGCCCTTGTTCTCATCTCAATGAATTCAAGCAAACTTGTGCGTTCTTGCGCATTAAAGATATGCCCGATGAGACTATCTGATGGAAGTTTTTTCCTTTCTCTTTGACTGGAGAAGCTAGACATTGGTATGATCTCCACGTTGAGAGTGTTAAAGGTGATTGGAGAGCGTTGTGTGCTGAATTCTGCCTTTAATTCTATCCTATCTCTAAGGTAGTAGATCTTCGCTTAGGACTTCTATCCTTTAGACAAGGGAAGAAGTAGACTCTAGCTGAAGCCTAGGAACGCTTTAACAATCTTATTTATTTTGGACCTAGTCTATCCATATTAGACTCCGTTCTTCTTCAACATTTTTATAAGGGTCTAAATAGAAAAACTTCTAAATTCCTCAACCTTGCTTCTAGAGGATCATTCTTGCATATCACTTCTAATGTTGCGAGAAATCTTCTTACAAAGATCTATGAAAATTAAACACCTTTAGAGAAGCCAGTAGAGAAAGAGAACTTGATAGTTGTACATGAATCCATACCTACCACATCCCAGTCTGCAACTATCAATAAGCTTGAACCATCGAAGGAGGAAACTCCACTTCCAAACTTCATGCTTGAAATCAAGGATGATATATTTACTGATTATAGAAACATCTTGAATTACTATACTATTAGGAGACCATAGAGGCCTAAGAAATCATCACCTAGTGGGAAGGAGAACAAATGAAGACAGGAGAGAGGGAGCTATTATTGACAGCTAAAGTTGTAAAAAAGCATAATAGACTCTACGATTGCATTCAACATATATGTATCGTCTTGTTTGAAATCCAGATGAACAATATACACTTTTAAGGGCAATGATGTAGCAAAACATCATACCTCTATGGATTTTAGAACTTACTAGACTTATTTTGTCCATACAACCAACCAATGGCAAGTTTTCTACACCAGGCCACCTAGCCCTGCCCGCCACCACAAAAATCGGCCATACCTGTTTTCCTACTCTGAGCTCCTCCTCTCTCTATATGTAGTAGAGGATCATGGCTGATTGAGGTAATCTGACTGCATAATTAATAGTCAATTTACTACATCTAGTTTCTATTTCTGACCTCTATGTTATTGTTCATCTTTTGATCGATGACCAAGGATGAGACCCCATGTTTGTTGACTGACTTAGGGCAACCCACCGATGTCGTCCTTGCCCTAACGTGGCTCTCTCTCTCTCTCTCTCTCTCTCTCTCTCGAGGAAGAGCTTGGACGATTTGTTTGCTGGTTTGTTTAAAAACTAGTCGTTCTTCATCATATAAGCACGATAGCTATCCTCTACTGGTTTCCTTGTAAACCTCATTGCTCTTCACCACAAAAGTGTATTCATTATACTTTTTGTTCTTCGGTCTATGACAAGGACGACCTTGCCCTAACTGGTGTATAACCGATCATCTACTACTCCTATATTGCTAAGACCCACTAAGAGGTTCCATCCAATCAAATCACTCTATTTTACAAAAGTGATGTCGGTGACATCATCAAAGGAGTTACATGCACTAAGGCTCATTTATCTCCCACTAGCTATTTCTTTTGAAATAGAAAAAAGCCGTAGCACCTAAACAAAGTATCGTAATTAAAATCTAATTGCACCATGGTGTTTCTCACAATAAACTCTTTAAAACAAGATCCCACATGGATATATTTAGATAATTTTATTGAAAACGTTTAAGCCGTTTCTAAGCAAAAACCCGTTTCTAAGAAAAAACCTAGCAAAATTACATTATCACATGGATTACATGAGGTCCTCCGAAACATGCTTGATTTTGTGAAGGAAAATTACCAAAACTTTTGGGAGGGGGATGACCCTTAGGTATAGTGGGGTTGAGGGGTTCAGGTGGATGAGATTTGGGTGATGTCCATATATAAATCCGTTTCTAAGAAAAAAAAAAAAAACTAGAAAAACTTAATATCACATAGATTACATGTGGCCCTCTACAACATGCATGATTTTATATGAAAGAAAACTCCTAGAACTTTTGGGAGAGGGGATGACCCTCAGGTATAGTGGGGCTAGGGGTTCGGATAGATGAGATTTGGGACGGTGTCCATACATATTTCCATTTGATGACCCCAGCAACGCGGGATTTCATCTAGTTACATGAACAGTTATATCCAACGTACCATGTAAGTGCCACAACTGGTGACGACAACAAGGTATAGGTGGCATTTCACAAAAATCCTCCCCAACGCCTAGCCCATATGGACAACAAGGTGTAGGTGGCATTTCACAAAAAAATTCTCCCCAATGACTAGCCCATATGGACCAAACTACTATGATACTTCTTAACTAGAAAGACCTAGAAAACTAAATCAGGAAAAAAGGAGGAGGGACAACCAGCACCTAGACAAAGTTAGAACAATTTAGAGAGATGTATGTGCACTTATATTGAAGTACCTAATCCCTAAAAACTAATTTTTCTACAACTACTCCTATATTGCTAAGACCCACTAAGAGGTTCCATCCAATCAAATCACTCTATTTTACAAAAGTGATGTCGCTGACATCATCAAAGGAGTTACATGCACTAAGGCTCATTTATCTCCCACTAGCTATTTCTTTTGAAATAGAAAAAAGCCGTAGCACCTAAACAAAGTATCGTAATTAAAATCTAATTGCACCATGGTGTTTCTCACAATAAACTCTTTAAAACAAGATCCCACATGGATATATTTAGATAATTTTATTGAAAACGTTTAAGCCGTTTCTAAGCAAAAACCCGTTTCTAAGAAAAAACCTAGCAAAATTACGTATCACATGGATTACATGAGGTCCTCCGAAACATGCTTGATTTTGTGAAGGAAAATTACCAAAACTTTTGGGAGGGGGGATGACCCTTAGGTATAGTGGGGTTGAGGGGTTCAGGTGGATGAGATTTGGGTGATGTCCATATATAAATCCGTTTCTAAGAAAAAAAAACTAGAAAAACTTAATATCACATAGATTACATGTGGCCCTCTACAACATGCATGATTTTATATGAAAGAAAACTCCTAGAACTTTTGGGAGAGGGGATGACCCTCAGGTATAGTGGGGCTAGGGGTTCGGATAGATGAGATTTGGACGGTGTCCATACATATTTCCATTTGATGACCCGCAGCAACGCGCGGGGATTTCATCTAGTTACATGAACAGTTATATCCAACGTACCATGTAAGTGCCACAACTGGTGACGACAACAAGGTATAGGTGGCATTTCACAAAAATCCTCCCCAACGCCTAGCCCATATGGACAACAAGGTGTAGGTGGCATTTCACAAAAATTCTCCCCAATGACTAGCCCATATGGACCAAACTACTATGATACTTCTTAACTAGAAAGACCTAGAAAACTAAATCAGGAAAAAGGAGGAGGGACAACCAGCACCTAGACAAAGTTAGAACAATTTAGAGAGATGTATGTGCACTTATATTGAAGTACCTAATCCCTAAAAAAACTAATTTTCTACAACTATCTCAAGTCAAAAATTCTAAGTTTGACTAAAGTTATAGGTAAGAGCGAAATATATTTATTTGATGTCATAAATATTGTTGTTGCTTTTCATATTCAGTCACACATAAAAAATAATTTAAGATAACTCTAGGATTTTAATTTATTCAGAGAAAATAGATGAATAAACATGTATTATAGGATATACATATATGGTGAGATTTAATCAAACTCACCATTCTTATATTTTTGGGTTAAACTAGTAGGTACCCCCGTGCTTCGCACGGGCTGGAACGATGGAACGATAGCATACATATGACTGTATATGAAACAAAAGAAGAGCAGTAACAACAGTTATAGGTGGTTGTCATTTGAGTATTGGATCTCTGGCATAGTATAGGGTTGTTTCAGTAGGGATAGCGTTAGCATCACAAAAGGGGTATTGTGGAGATAACAGAGAGCCTTGCCCTCTAGTTTTACATGAGTATAGTGGACACCATGGAGTAAACCTGAAATAGTAAACAGATTAGAGGTGATCGAAGGCTGACAATTTTTTTTATCAAAGAAATGAGAAAACTAAGCATTAAGATTAGATAACTAAATCACAGATGAATCAGAGAGTGAAGAATGAATCTATCCGCTGGGGCATTTTATAGTGATCAAAGATGGAGGGAATCGGAGAAGAGACAAACATCATCCCGTGAAACACAGTAACTTATATGACCATGAAGGCGAGGTTGGAGCGTTGGTGTCCGGCGCGCTGCTGTGGGAGCAGGTGGATACTTGCCGTGCGCTGGGTGCCGGACCTGCGGCCCGCCGATGGCCGTGGAGCGGCGAGCACAGGCATTGGGGTCCAGGACGCCACAGCTGCGTGGGCAACGCACTGGCGGCTGCACCGGGCTGAGGCTATCCGCACTCTTCGTCCCCTATACTCATACTCCAAACATCCTAGTCATCAAGATTCTCTCATTTACAGTACGTTCTCCCGCACTCATCCATACTCTATCTCATACTCCATCTACCATGGGGCCCGCTTGTCAGAGTTTTTTAACAATAAAAACAACTCTCTCTCTCTCCCATTCTCTCTCTCTCCATTCTTCTCTCCCACCCGGCGCCCACCTGCCGCGGGCGGATCGGCGAGGCGCGCGAGGCCCGGCGCTGCTCCAAGCGGCCGGCGGCAAGGCTTGCCCCGGCGAGGAGGAGGAGGGCGGGGGCACGGCGTCGGGCTCGGCGGCGGGCCGCCCCTCCTCCTCTTCCCGGTCCGGCGGGGGCCGCCTCCTCCTCTTCCCGGCACCGGCCGCCCGCGTCTGGCGAGGGAGCGGGCGCGGGGCGGGCACGGGTCGCCCCTCCTCCTCTTCCTCGCCGCGGGCGGGCACGGGTCGCCCGGCTCCCCGCTCGGTGGCGGCGGCGTCTCCCCCGGCGCTCCCTCCCTCTCCGGCGCTGCTCGGCCCTCCTCGTCCGCCCGCCGCCCCCTCCTCCTCACTTCCTGGCAGCCGGGCGGCGGCGGCGGCGTCGGCCCAGCGTGCACGGCGGCGTCGGCGGCGGCGATCCCGCCGCCCCTCCTCCTCCCTTCCTCCCGCTCCTCCTCTTCTCTCTCTGCTGGCAGCGGCAGCGGGGCCCACGCAGCGTATACCGCACGCCCGGAACCACGCCATGTTTGCCGTCCCGCGCGAGATTCCGTGTGCCAGGTCATTTCTCGGGACGCCGCTGCACAACACTCGCACGCCATCCGTTGGCGTGGCTCGGTTCGGACCGGATGGCGTGCGCCACTGCGGTCAGTCTGAGAGCGCGCAGCAAGCAGGGCACAGGTGACGGAGACAGTGAGATGACGGGGCAGAAGTGGTGTGGCTTTCGTTTTTTTCTTTTTTTTGGACTAGCCGAGTGTCCGTGCGTTGCTACGGATATAAATAGAATTCCATAAAGTACATGGTTAATAAACATATTTAAAATCTCATGACATAAGCAATGTTTTGTTTTGTTAACGTTTTTGGATGGACCAGGATCCATATCAAAGGGTTGACACACCGTGTCTAGTCTAAAGCTGTCTAGATGTAATAGGAGATAGAGGATATATTTGGATTCACCATAGCAATGAAATCATTTGTTCAGTGTTGCACTGACAATCTCTTTCCATCCTTTTGTTATCTCTTTGCCTACGCTACGCTTGCATAGACCTCATATTTTGTATCCTTCGATGTTCATTTGTCTCACCTCCCTTTGCTCAAGTATCACACCTGTGTTGCATGCGCTCTTTCCGTAGCACACTTAGCTTCACGCTGTTCATCTGATAACTTCATCCTGCGAGAATTCTTATATGAGGATGTGACATTCACCTATAATCAATCCAAAATTGCTTTATATGCAAAATGGAGATAATAAAATCAGTTGTGTATTCATTTACGTGGCATTTGACTACAAAGCTACACATATGCTCCTCATGACACATTGCGGATGGAAAATCATCTCATTGCCGGAGATCAAGAACAGCTTGACGTAGAATTGTTTCTAAACGCCCGGTCAAACTACAAGCTCTAAAAGAGCTACGTAAAAAAAAAAAATCATTACGGGTTCACAGGATCATGTAACCAATATATGGACTTCTAAACTGTAAATTAATATACAGTTTTTTATTGTGAATAAATCCCTATGTCATTGAATTAATGGATGAGCAGAAATTTGTAAATGATAATCTATGCTACATTGATGTTTCAATGGTTCTAGAATGTACAATCCTTAGGATCTGGCCTTAGGAATCATTAAGAATTTAATAGATCAGAGCTACCTCAGAGGTGCACAGATCAACCATATCCAAAAGTCTAACCTGTGACTGACCTTGCAACCCTGACCCCAAATTTTTGAATGCTATAAAGTGGAGATATTTAGATATCAAATCAAATAATTTAACTGGCTCTGTAATGTGCATGTCAACATCTTTTAAAATTATTCTCAGGAAACCTTTGTAGTTAACAAGCAGCCGATAGTCTAGACATTTTGAGGCCGCAGACCTTTTTGAAGGCACTAAATGAACAGCCTCCCAAATCTGGAAGGATAGTATGCAGAATGAATTTCTAATGGTTTTATTATTATTCCAAACAAAACTCAAGCGCGTCAATGATTGTGGATGCAGGCAGATTGCCACATGGTATACAGTACGAAAGCTCAGAGAAACTAACCATCTGATCAGCTAGCAAAATCTAAGAGAAGCTAACCATACAGATAACAAAGGCTAAAAAACAAAATGGTATGACCCGCAAAATCTAGCAAATAGTAAAGGAGCATCACAACCAAAATATATGCTTCTTAATATTCTTACTTGCTGCAGTGCATGAAGAAATTCTGCTCCTCTTGGAATGTCCATGAAGCTCAATCTCCAATTGAAATCGAACTTTGGGAGAGCTACCTTCACAGCCACTGTATAGTAGAAAAATAGGAAATTCCCTCTGTATTTTAGCAATGGTGTTTGCATCAAGGTTCAAATTACTAACAAGAGCCCTCCTATATGAAGGGATAGTTTCAATAGGAAAGCCTCTTAATTTCCAAAGCTAGGAAGTAACTCAACTGCCCTATACATTGTTTCATTCAAGTTGCGATGTTCCAAAGATGGATGGCAAACCTTTAGGTCCTATAGATTTCTAGGGGCTTTGTGTTACAGATTTCTAGGCTTTGGATCATTTTATGGCCATTTTATTCTTTAGGAACAGGATCTGAGTGGACCAAATAAGTTGCACATCTTCATTGTTGTGTGCATTTGCTAAAATTGTTAATATATGCTCAGTTGCTCACTAACGAGGGAAGAGGTTGTCATCATTTACTGAAATTAACAAATAACAAATGAGCAAGCTAAACTCCTGCAGAATGTATGTCTGATATTGATAGGGACTCACTTAAGTAGCATTGAACAGTTGAAGATTTACCTCAATGGCATCCATGGTCAAGAGCAGGACCATGATTTATGCTCACGAACAAGGGAGAAGTTGGCATTTACTTTTTCACTGAAATTAACAAAATATCAAATGTGCATGCTAAATCCATGCTGAATGCATATCTAATATTGGCTTTGACTCACTTAAGCAGCATTGAACAGTTGAAAAATTACCTCAAGGCCTCAAGGGCATTCATGGTCAAGAGCAGAATCATGATTCTTGCAAAAAACCTCTGTCAGAGTCTTATGCTATGCTGTTGTTATATGAGATGCTGTAAAGGAAGGACCTGATCTCCTTGAGCTCTTTTGCCACCGTGAGATGGTGAAGGCAACGAGCACCTGAGAACGATAGGAAAGTTGGGCCCTGTAGTTCCTTCTAGCCTATAGGTACAAATCCAGATGAAATTTAGACTTGTTCATAGCTAAACCTTAGTGTCAGCCATGTTGTTTGAAATACAACGTTCTCAGCTTTGACAAAAAAAAAAAAATTGCTTCTCAAGGCTTCCTATGTAAAGTTTTCCCCCATTGGCACTAACAGTTCAGCAAAGAAAATAAAGTGCATCAATTTGACCAAATAACGCACGCCCAAACAAAGCTAATTAATCATATGTTTCTGTGGCATCAAGACAAAACCGGGCTGAATCCAAACAGCAAGCAAAGGACACTCTCCCTGATCCAGCATAACAAAGACCCGCTCTCGTTGTGCAGGAGGCCAAGGTGCCCGAACATGCTAGGGCACTGCACGTCGTCGACTTCCACGCCCTGCTCTGTGGAGCCGGCGACAAGGCCGCGTTCGTGCTCGAGTACATGGACTTTGGATCTCTCAGCCGTCTCCTGCAGCGGCGCAGGGCCGGTAATCCCGAAGGCAGCCCTTGCCGAGGTGGCCGCGCAGTGCGTCGTGGGGCTGGTCCAGGTCCACTCCTGTGGACGTAGCGGTTGAGTGAGAGCGGGTGGCCGGCGGTGCTGTCGTGCTAGAGGTGGCGGGGCACGAAGGAGGCACTGGATTCATCGGCGATAGCGGCGCGGAGCAGCGAACTGGCCAGGCAGGGTTGGGGCGATAGATTTCGTAGGGAGTTTCGGTTTGCGGCTTTGCGGGCTTGGTCGTGGGGAAGAAGGTGCAGCACGTCGGCGGTTTCGCGGATGCCTCCTACGAATGATGATGGGAGCGGGGTGGGGTGATTAAACGCGGGGATTAGGAAGGAGCGAAGCGATTAGCAGGGCGATGACGATAACATTTGCTTATTTTTATTTAGTATTTTTATTTAGTATTAGTAGTAGAGAAGCAGAGATGTGGCTTCGATGAGGGGCCGAGGCAGGGTTTATTGCACCATAAAAAGAGGGCAGCGTCAGAGGAGGGCTAGCCACGTGGCGGAACGAGGAATCAGTAATTGGTATATAGAAATAAGAGCATATATATGGTAGATTTACACTACCTAGACGCAACGTATCTTCGTCCTTCTCTACTTTTTTCCGTTGGTGGTGTTCACACGTGCGTGGATCCAGTCACTGCACATTATCTGCACACACACACATCGATGATGAGCACCGACATCATCAGTGCGAAGGTGTAGGCTGCATCAGTGCCCAATTGCCTAGCACCCTTTTTCCGATGGTCACGAGTCACGAGAACACTGTACGGATAAACATGGTCTATTTGCCACCCACGCCTGAGTCCGACCCCCGATTCGAGGCAAGTCACGCTCCATCTAAACTAACTTTTCTGTCTTCCATCATCAGTGGATCAATCAAAACTCGAAACAAAGCAGAGTTAAAAACACACAAAAGGAATCCCGATCCACCCATTCCGTTTCCTATTTTATTTTGCCTGTTTGCTAATTTATTTTGCCCATTTTCATATTTGTGGAATAGAAATGGGAGGAGTTAACGTGTTCCATATTCATACGTGTATATTGCGTATACACATGTTAATACATCTACTAATCACCATTGTGCATGTTAACGTGTTAACCCACGTGGCATACAAGTAAATATTAATTCGATCTTTATACATTTATATTGTTGTGTGACTCTATACTTGCATACTTGAATATGATCATATTTTTTTTTTTGCTCTCCATCTGTATTTATCTATTTTGTATATTTGCATATTTCGATTATGTTTCTGATTTTGACTTTTCCACTCAATCTTACTTCCATAGAAAAAATCAAAACAGAACCTAGAGATTAGTTTTTCCATCATTTTCTCATTTTCGTCAGGATCAAACACTAGAGGTGGTGAATCTGGGCCTAAGAGCATCTCCAGCAGCTCTCCTATCTCCAAACCAACCATCGTATTAGGGAAGTTGGTTAAAAAAATTGCTTTAGTAGCTTCCCTTTTCTGTCCCCATTAATTGGCAATCACCAAAAACCACCCCAACTCCCCTCAAATAAAGGGGAAGGTGCAACTCACCCAAAAGCTATCCTGCATCCCAATTGCCAGATTTCTTTTGCCTGCGCACACACGGACATGGCATTTCTGACGAGTAGGGTCAAGGAGGTGAAGGGTGCCGGAGCAATGGAGGGTCATCGAGCAAGGGACAACGGTGGAGGTGATCGAGTTCACACTGTCGACGTGCTTCCTCTTGTAGATCTGGCATCGATGTCCGTGGGGGAGATGAAGCGGTGACTGTGAGGAGATGAAGCGGCGGCTATGGCGAGCTTTGGGAGACGGGCATGTGAAGGAGGAAGGTGGATGGGCAAGCGGGCGGTTGCATGCTCTAGCAGCGAGGAGGCGGATCTGCTCTAGCAATGTCGAGAAGGAGGGGTGCCATTGGCACTACGCGAGCTGCTAGCGGGGAGGAGGGAGGGCCAGCACCAGCATGTGGAGGAGGAAGGGGATGCAGTGATGGCTCTTGGCAAGAGCGCTCGAAAAATGGAGGGCCAGAGGGGTGAGAAAAAGAGCAAAAAGAAAAAAATAAATTAATTAAGAACTTACAACTAGGGTCTATTGTTTTGGTGATGGATATTGGAGATCTACTGCAACATCCAACATATGTCTTGTAAAATAAAAAAAACAGTATTGGCGATCACCAATAATACACTGTTGAGAGCATCTCCATCAGCTCACCAATGTTTCATCCCCAATAGAGTGATATTGGTGATCACCAATACTGTTTTTCTAGCTATTGGGGGAGGTGCTCCAACAAATCAGCAATAATCTTTTCCAATACATATAGGGTCTACCTGTCAGAAGAAGGTGATAGTCATGTATGGTGTGGAAGATGGTGAAAGTTAGTGGACCTCAGCTATTGGGGGATATGCAACTCCCCTTTATATGAGGGGAGATGGAGGATATATTGGTGATCATCAATAAAAGGGGATCATATAGAAGAGCTGTTGGAGAAATAAAATTGGCTCATCTCCTCCAATATGGTGAGTTTATAGGGATGAGGGATAAGTAAGAGGAGCTGCTAGAGATGCTCTAAGGATTATAGGATTTATCGAGGAGCTGCTGGACTTGCTAAGGCACAACAAGGGCCATGACCAAAAAAAAAATAAAAATCCCTTGTTTCGAGTCTCCATGGATCGGCCCTGGTCGTTACAGCCCATCCAGCACTCAGGCAGGCAACCTGAGCTCGCGCGGCCAATCCTCGTCCTCACGTTAGTTGCCTGTTGCCCGGCCGGTTTCCGTCCGGGCCCGTGCGCCGTGAACTCCCCCTCACGCTCGTCGCCCCTCATCCACACTCGGACACTCCGACACTCTAGGCTGCCGGCTGGAGCCTAAAACAATGACTCGCTTGTTTTAATCTAAGGACCCGAGCTGTACAAATCCAAGTAGGAGTATTTCAGTGCAGTGGCAGCTTAGCTGACTTTGGGCTTGCTCTGTCCAATGAGAATGGTGCGAAGTACCAGTTACTTTAGATAATCTTCGACCCCTAATCTAACAAGAAGATACTAGCACTGAATTCAATGTACAGGAACTTAAGAAAATCGAGTCAACTCTGTGCTATCGTAAAATATTCGTGTCAGCTGAAGTCGCCAAGCACTGCATTCCAAACTCCGACAAAGTCGTCCCCATTTTCCTCTCCAGCTGCCCTCCTCTCCGGAATAAGCACGGTGGTCTCATCTATGAACGCACGGTGCTGAAATTATCACCTCACGCCGTCACAACATCCTTTCCGCATGGAGTTATCACCATGGGCGTCCGTTCTCGCCGTGGTGCTCACCACCGTCCTGTACCTCGGAGCTGTCCACCACGCACGCAGGCGCCGGCGGTGCAGCATCAGCCTGCCGGGCCCCAAGCCGTGGCCAATCATCGGCAACTTCAACCTCCTCGGCGCGCTCCCGCACCGCTCCCTGGACGCGCTGTCCAAGCGCTACGGGCCGCTGATGCGCGTGCAGTTCGGCTCCTTCCCCGTCGTCGTCGCGTCGTCCGTCGACATGGCCAAGTTCTTCCTCAAGACCCACGACGCGGCGTTCATCGACCGGCCCAAGATGGCGGCGGGCAGGTACACCACCTACAACTACTCCAACATCGCCTGGAGCCCCTACGGCGCCTACTGGCGGCAGGCGCGCAGGATCTGCGCCGACGAGCTCTTCAGCGCCAGGCGGCTCGAGTCCTTCGAGCACGTTCGCAGGGAGGAGGTGCACGCGCTGCTGCGCACCCCCTGCACGGGGCGGCGACGGCGACGGCGACGGCGCAGGGGCAAGGGCAGGCCGTCGTGCCGCTCAAGGAGTGCCTGTCGACGATGAGCCTGAACATCATCGCCCGCATGGTCCTGGGCAGGAAGTGCGTGGACAGGGAGGTGGTCGCCAGCGGTGGCGGCTCCGTGACGACGTGGAAGGAGTTCCGGTGGATGCTCGACGAGCTCTTCTTGCTCAACGGCGTGCTCAACGTCGGCGACTGGATCCCGTGGCTGTCCTGGCTGGACCTGCAGGGGTACGTCAGGCGGATGAAGAGGGTGGGCAGGATGTTCAACCAGTTCATGGAGAACGTGGTGGAGGAGCATAACCAGCGGCGTCTGCGCGAGGGGGACGCGTTCGTGCCGCGGGACATGGTCGACAGGCTGCTTCAGCTCGCCGACGACCCCAGCCTCGACGTCAAGCTCACTCGAGACAGCGTTAAAGCCTTCACCCAGGACCTCGTCGCCGGGGGCACCGAGAGCGCCGCGGTAATCGTCGAGTGGGCCGTCTCAGAGCTCCTGAAGAACCCCGACGTCTTCGCCAAGGCCACCGAGGAGCTGGACGGCGTCGTCGGCCGCGACCGCTGGGTCACGGAGAAGGACATCCCGCACCTCCCGTACATGGACGCCATCGTCAAGGAGACCATGCGCCTGCACATGGTCGTCCCCCTGCTGTCGCCGCGCTTGTCGCGCGAGGACACGTCCGTGGGCGGATACGACATCCCCGCGGGCACGCGCGTGCTCGTCAACGCGTGGGCCATCAGCCGCGACCCTGCGCTGTGGGACGCGCCGGAGGAGTTCCGGCCGGAGCGGTTCGTCGGGAGCAAGATCGACGTCAAGGGCCAGGACTTCGAGCTGCTCCCGTTCGGCTCCGGCCGGCGGATGTGCCCCGGGTACAGCCTCGGGCTCAAGGTGATCCAGGTGACCCTCGTCAACCTGCTGCACGGGTTTGCGTGGAGGCTCCCGGATGGCATGACGGAGGAGGAGCTCAGCATGGAGGAAGTCTTCGGCCTATCCACGCCGCGCAAGTTCCCGCTCCAGGCCGTCGTCGAGCCCAAGCTTCCGGCCCACCTGTACACTGCTTGATGACTCCCATTTGGTTGGGCCATTATACAAGGTGGTTCTGTCGGGGCCTCAGCTGTTTGCCGAAGGAAAAGTCCATGTCTCTGTTTCTCAACTATTATATTACAGAAGTTAGCATGTTGTTCCTGAACTGTAAAACTAGATATCCAATGTTCCCCAACTATGCAAATCGTTTGATTTACTTCTCCTTGGCTGTTTTGCGAGTGGTTTGAGTGACGTGGCAACGTGAGCCCCACAGAGGACGAGAAAGAGAGAAAACACCGATGGGCGGGGGGCTCACTGCCGCTGCCGCTACTGTTGCGAGCTGGGCCACGAACAATTAGTAGACTAACTTCAACAACCCAATATTAAGATAATATTTAGATATAATCGTAAAATTTTTGCATATGTCACATTGGATGTGATGTGAGATATCGAAGGGATTTTAGATATGAATAAAAATAAATAAGTTATAGAACTCATCAGTAAACTATAAAATATTTTTTTTAATACTAATTTATCCATCATTAGTATATATTTACTGTAGCACTATATTATCAAATTATAGATTAATTAGTCTTAAAAATTCGACTCATAAAATAATCACAATCTTTTATTTTTATAGTCTACATTTAATACATTATGCATGTACCCAAAGATTCGAGGGGATAGGACAAATCTTTTGTCTAGAGCATCATACAATAGGATTAAAAAGAGATCGCGTTCACCAAGACCACAAGTAAATTATTATGAGATTAATAACAAAAAAAAGAAAAAATAAAATATATCATTAGATTTTATGATGATCTAGCGGTTTAGACTAAATGGAAGAACGGGCACAAAACAATAATGTAGCACGCTATACGTGGAGTGGTAGTAGATACGTTATTGAAAGTAAAATAGTCGCACTGCTTTGGAAAAGAGAAAAAAAACAGTGCACAGGTGCAAAACAATGGCGATGCACAGAGTATGGATATTGTGTAAAACCTGTCGCTAGTAGTGTACCATATTCATTAACCCTGATGATACACAAACTTTGCAAGTGTTAGATAATTAACAAAGTGTAATTTTTATTATTTGTACTCCTTTTGTTATAAAATTATAAGACGTTTTGGCTTTGACTAACATTGTTTTATGAGTAAAATGCACCAGAGGTCCATTAACTTTTCTGGAGATGTCATCTAGGTCCAACTCTGAAACTGCATTTTTGGGTCCTCAAAATTTTTAAGTGGTTCATTGCAGATCCATACCCTCTTAAATCTGATGTACATTTGCAAAAAACCACCTATCTTTCTTTATCTTCTACGCACTCACCCTCCTATGCTCGTAATGCCTGTGGTGACTACGACATACCTCCCGGCTTGGCGGCTGCTAGGCTATTGGCGCAACCTGCAGCAGCCCAAGCATGACGCAGAGCCGCACATTTTCTGGCGTGTGTGCACACCATTCGGCTGACGTGCGGCGTGGAGCATGCGACGCACACCACTCGCAACGTGTCGTCCAGTCCACTGTCCATCATGTTGAGCTGTGTGTCCTGTGTCTAACCCAACCAAGAACTCCCCCATCTTCATCTACGTACTGCACCTCATGGAGCTCACAGGCCGCGCATCCAACATGCACGAGGAGAAGCGAGCGAGAGTCGGCCGTGCACCTGTGCGCCTGCTGGTGGTACACTGCTGCCCCTGTCGACGTCATGCGCGCTCTCACCCGGGTTCACACACGCCGGCAGCGCCGCTGCTGCTGACGGTGCTGCTCCTGCCGCCTCCATGCATAGAGCACTGAAAAGCGTGAAAAACTGCTAGCTAGGACACGTGAAGAGCTCAATGCGACTACTAGTCTCACCAAATGCAGGATAGGGCAAGCACCTCTCCGATCCCTCGGTCTCCCTTACCGTGCAGTCCGTGCTGGCCAATGGGGCCACCGGTGCCCATGACGAACAACCCCGTCCGGCAGTGCGTGACAAACCCCAACCAGTGGACGGCGGTGGTTCTTGGAGGCAACCAGATGCGCAGCTCTGTGTCTTGGACAGCTGCAGCCTGCAGGTTACTCCATCTGTTCCTAAAAGAATATCACCGCGCTTCTTGAAAAACAACTGTCGGTAATTTTAATAAATAATAAATATCATCGATTAATATCATAATTAGTATCATCAGAAAGATCTTTGGCTCTAGTTTTTTAATAAAATTATTTGAAGATATAAATGTTATACGTATTTTCTACAAATCAAGTTAAACTTGTGGCACGTATCCCACAGCGACATTCTTTTAGGGATGAGGGGAGTACTCAACTTCGTAGCCAACTACCGATCGACCAGCCGCTGCGCCGGGCAATACCTCACCGTCACCACGGGCATCACGAGCACATGAGGGTGAGCGGCACAGCGTGCTCAGCGCAGCCCCCTCGCTACACTGGCCCGATCGGCTCCGCATGCTTGCACTGCACATTGGCCGTGTGTACTCACCTATTGCCGGCGCCATATTCTTCACTCCCTCGATGCAATGCCTTGAGCAGAAAGCGTGATCACGTATAAGATAAATAAAGATAGGGGGTTTTCCGCTAATATATGTGTCGGGGACCAAAATAAGGGCCCCCTAAGGAAAGCCCAACAAACGCAAACCATGGCCCAATAGACCTCCCACTACTCTACGGGGCGCGGCTCCGGCAGCGCCCGGCAGGTGTACCTCCTCCGGCCCGTCGAGAGCCCACCCCTATAAGGGCTCGGGCGAGAACCATTTCTCCGCCTCGCCCGAGAGCCCCAGCCTTAGAGGCCTCGGACGAGCTTCCATTCTCCGCCCGCCCGAGCCCCCAACAACGGGGCCTCGGACGAGCCTCCGGCTTCCGTCCCGCCCGAGCCCCCAGCAACCGGACCTCGGGACGGGGACGCACCACCCGAGTCGAGAGACCCGTACCACCGATTTGGCGCATATCCACCACCGCCCATCCACGGCCCGTGTCGGGGCGCTCCATGCTCGGCGGGGGGTGGGCATTGCCCCGTCGCGGTGCACGCCGGCGATCATGCTTACGCAGTCTCCACAGTGAAGGCCACGCCCGCCACAGTGGGGCACTGTGCTGCCTAACCCCTTTGCCATGTCCCATCGCCGGAACTCCAGGACGCCGTCCACCACGCCAAGGCCACGCCCGCCCGGCGTCACCCAGGTGTGGGAGTGGACGGGACGCCCATTCCAGTCAACCAACAGCCCACCCGTGACCCCGAGCACGGGATGGGCAACCACGCCGGCGATCATCGCCGGGCTGTTCCACCCACTCACAAATGCGGCGACAAACTCCGAGGCCCCCGAGCATCGGACTCAGGCGGGTCAAAGCTACGAGGGCTCGGCACCCCCTCCATCGCACTCCACCAACTCCAACGGGGACGTCCGTCATTACGGACAACGGGGCGAGGGAGGCGGCGTCGTCTTGCCTCGTCACGGTCCAAGCAGTCCGCCCACTCCCGAGCCTCGGGACGAGGGAAGACGGAAGCCCATGACCCAACCACGGGCACGATCACCTCTTGTAAAGCCTTACCTTCCCCTTGCGGCTATAAAAAGGGGAAGGGGGGGCCCGTAGGCAGCAGGGACACACGAAAGCCCGATATTGGCACCTCACTCAATCACCACGAGACTTGGGACCCCGTCCCCTCTCTCCTTTGCTTGTACACCCTACCTACGAGCACTGCCGGTGCAGGATAATACAAGAACTCCCTCTCCCCACTGGACGTAGGGCCTTCTCTTGCCCGAACCGGTATAAATCCTTGTGTTCATCTTGCACACCATCCCGAGTCGGGGAGCACGCACCATAAATTCACTCGTTGGTGCTAGGGCCATCGGTTCTAGCACCGACAGTTGGCGCGCCAGGTATGGGAGTTGTGCATCTTACGCCTCTCTTCCCACCAAACCTCCGGATGGCCAGCAGACGCAACAACACTTCGGGGCGGCCTCTCAGCCCCAACTCTCCTCCACCCCCGGCCATTGGAGCAGGGGACCCCGATCCGGTTCGGTGAGCTTGAGTTCGTGTCGGCGGGTGTCGATGCGACATGAAGCTCCTCCCGGCCGGAGTTCGGGGACCTCCCGACGAGGCCCCGGTGGACCCATCACCCGCCCGCCGCGGGGAGGCACCGAGGCACTCGCTCCCGCCGTGCACGACGGACTCACCACGACGCCCGGCCGGGTCCGGAGGAGGACCTTGCGGCGCTGCAGCTGGGCGGCGTCTCCCGCGGGGACATTCGGCCGCCGTCGCCACCACGACAACCATTTGGCTTGGCCAATGCTGCCGTCACGAGCGCGGCGTTGGTCTCCATTGCCATGGGAGCCGGAGGAGGCGTCCACGTCGCCGCAGCGCTCCACAGGAGCTTCCGACGTGGACATCCCCGACGGATCCATCCACGCCTTCGAGGAGTACCCGTCGAGGCGGGCGGAGTGGAGCGACCCCGGCACGCGCACGTCCACCCGATCCGGCGCTACCTCGAGGACACGGAACCCGGGGGGTTCAACCGGGAGCACGCCGCCCCGGCTACCCGACTCCCGACTCCCCGGGACGACATATGCGACCCGACGGCGAATGCTTCCACATGGAGGTTCGTGACCTCGGCGCCGGCCGCGCGGCGGCGGCGGAGCGAGGATCGAAACGTAACCCTAGGCACACCGCTAGGCCCGCCCCGAGGTCGCAACCCCAGCGGACCCGGGAGCCTCCCGACCACAAGGGGAGCGGACCCCACCGCCTGCGACTACCCCGAGGGCGGAGGATGCAGCAGCCACACCTCGGGAGCCACGTCGACCCACCATCGAGCAGATCCGCGACCTCGGGGCTAAGCTTGACCACGACCGTCTTGAGCTACGGTAGAAGATAGACGCGCTTCGAGCAAGGCCACCGCGGCGCCCAACCCGAGCCCCGGCACGTAAGCACGCCCGCGCGACGTCCAGCGAGAGGATCGTCAGCGGCGAGGGGGCGAGCACCCTCCCGTCTTCGGCGTGCGAGCCAAAGCGTCGCGGCCGCGCCCTTCGCTCCGTCAATGCCGGAGCCCTCCACCCGGAGGGGCGCCGCATCCACGGCGAGGCTGCGAGGCTTCATCGAGACCGCCGCAGTCCAACAGGCCGAGCTTCGTCCTCGCGCCTTCGCGCTCGAAAGGGCAAGGAACCCGCGGGCGTCCCGGGGAGGGCGCGAGGCCTCTCGGGTCCACCAAGATCCCTCGCGAAGGCCGGCTCACGGCCGCATCCGGGGGACAACCGCGGCAACCTCAACGACGGCGACGCGTGCAACATCGTGAGGGAGGCGAGAGCGGGGCCGAGCAGCGACCGCCCGGCCAGCGGAGGCGGCCGAGGCGCGGCAGCCCGATGAGGACGCGACGACAGCGGACCCCCGGGGCCTCGTGCCTTCAGCCCGGGAGATCCGCGGCGCCACGATTCCCCCTTTCGGTTCGCCGGCCCGCCAACCTCACCAAATACTCGGGTGAGGCGAACCCGGGGGTTTGGCTCAACGATTACCCGCCGCTTTGCCCGGCTAGGTGGGGGCGGACGACGACAGAGCTCATCATCCGTAACCTTCCCTACACTTGGGCGACGCCGCTCGGGCCTGGGCTGGAGCACCTTCCCTTCCGCACGATCTTTTGTGGGGCCGACCTAGTCAGGGGTCTTCGTGGGAAACTTCAGGGGCACATACGTGCGCCACGGGAACTCTCTGGGATCTCGTGGGCTGCCGCCGAAGCCCGACGAGTCGCCGCGACTTCATCCGCCGCTTCTCCAAGAAGTGCACCGAGCTGCCCAACGTGGCCGACACCGCCATTATCAGTAGCGTTCCTCGGCCGGGACAACTGCAAGGAGCTGGTCTACGAACCGGGACGGAAGATGCCCTCCACCGCCAACGATTTGTTTGAGGTGGCCACAAATTTCGCCTCCGGCGAGGAGGCGGTGGGGGGCCATCTTTCGCGGCGCCAACGACAAGGACAAGTGGAAGAATGAAGAAGCGGCGGAACAAGCAACCCGCAACAGAAGAAGAAGAACAAGAGGGGCAAGCGGAGGGGGGAAGCAAGGCAAGAAGGAGGAAGACTCAGAGGATGATCTCGTCGGCGGCCCGGCCGCAAGACCGCCCGAGGCCCCAGGGGCCCGGGGCGTTCGACGACATGCTCAAGAAGCCATGCCCCTTCCACAAGTTCCCCCGTCAAGCACACCATGGGGGAGTGTGACTTGGCCTGTCGATTCTACCAGAAGCTGCCCCCGCCCGAGGACAAGAAGAAGAAGGAGAAGGAGGATGAAGACAAGGACGTCGGGTTCCCGAAGGTCCACGATATCTTCATGATCATCGGAGGCCTCTGGCGAACTTTTCTCGCGTCAGATCAAGCGCGCGCCGAGAAGTATTCTCGGTGCGCCCCCATGCCGTGATACACGTGGTCGGCGAAGCCATCACCTATGGCCTCGGCGACCACCCGCTCTATGCCAAACCCCGGGAGATACCCGCTCGTGGTAGATCCCGTCGTCGGCAACGTTCGGCTCACTAAGGTGCCGATGGATGGCGGCGGGCGCCCTCAACATCCTCTACTCGACACCCTCGGCTGTTGGGGATGGAGCGCCCGCACCTCCGACCCTCCAACTCTCCCTTTCAGGGGCATCGTGCTAGGCAAGCGAGCTGGCCCCTCGAGGCGATCGATCTCCCCGTCGTCTTCGGGGACGCCATCAAACTACCGCAAGGAGGTCATCACCTTCGACGTGGTTGACTTCCGAGGAACCTACCACGGCATACTCGGACGTCCCGCGTACGCAAAGTTCATGGCGGTCCCGAACTACACGTACCTCCTCCTTAAGATGCCAGGCCCCAACGGCGTCTCACCGTTGGCTCCTCCTACGAGCACGCGTTCAACTGCGACGTGGAGGCCATCGAGCACGCTGAGGCCATGGCCATCTCCGAGGCTCTCGACTCCAAGCGTCACGCCGGCACCTTCGAGCCGTCCGATGGGGTAAGGGAGGTCCCACTCGACCCCTCCACCTCGTCCGGCAAGACAGTGAAGATCTGTGACTCCCTCGACCCTAAATAGGAAGCCGTGCTCGTCGACTTTCTCCGCGCGAACATCGACATCTTCGCGTGGAGTCCCTCGGGCATGCCGGGCATTCCGAGGGATGTCGCCGAGCACTCCCTTTGATATCCGGGCGGGTCCGGACCGGTGAAGCAACGACTGCGCCGATTCGACGAGGAGAAGCGCGGGGCCATCGGTGAGGAGGTCAACAAGCTTTTGGCGGCCGGGTTCATCAAGAAGGTGTTCCACCCTGAGTGGTTATCTAATCCTGTACTGGTTAGGAAAAAGAGTGGGAAATGGAGGATGTGTGTAGGCTATACTAGTTTAAATAAAGTATGTCCGAAAGTCCCTTTTCCTTTACCGCGTATCGATCAGATAGTCGACTCCACCTCGGGATGTGAGCTCTTATCCTTCCTTGATGCTTACTCCGGCTACCACCAAATAAAGATGAAGGAGTCCGACCAGCTCGTGACATCCTTCATCACCCTGTTCGGCATGTCTTTGTTGCGTGACGATGCCCTTCGGGCTCAGGAACGCAGGGGCCACGTACCAACGGTGCATGCTGGGCGTCTTCGGCGACCACATCAGCGAAACCGTAGAGGCCTACGTCGACGACATCGTGGTCAAGACTAAGAAGGCTGACGACCTCATCTCTGACCTCAAGATCGCTTTCCAGTGTCTCAAGGCCAAAAGCGTCAAGTTCAACCCCGAGAAGTGCGTCTTCGGGGTCCCCCGAGGCATGCTCCTCGGGTTCATCGTCTCCAAACGCGGCATCGAGCCCAACTTGGGAGAAGGTGACTGCGGTGACGAGCATGGGGGTGATCAAGGACTTTGAAGGGGCGTACAACGAGTCATGGGCTGTGGGCGGCCCTCGGCCGCTTCATCTCACGGCTCGGCGAGAAGGGTCTGCCCCAGATCGCCTCCCGAGAAAGTCGGCGCTTCTCTCTGGACCACCGAGGCCCAGGAGGCCCTCGACAAGCTCAAGGCTGCCCTCACCGGTGCCCCGATCCTCGTCCCGCTGCCGAAGGTGAACCCCTCCTCTTGTACGTCGCTGCGACCACCCAGGTGGTCAGCGCGGCCATCGTCGTCGAGAGGCAGGAGGAGGGCCACACCCTGTTGGTCTAGAGGCCAGTCTACTTCATCAACGAGGTGTTGTCCGAGACCAAGATCCGCTACCCGAGATCCGAAGCTGCTCTATGCGGTGGTCCCGACTCGGCGCAAGCTCAAAGCACTACTTCGACGCCCACCCCGTGACGATGGTCTCCTCCTTCCCGTTGGGAGAGATTCTCCGAATCGGGAGGTCTCGAGGCGGGTCGCCAAGTGGTCCGTCGAGCTCATGGGAGAGACCCTCTCCTACGCGCCAAGGAAGGCCATCAAATCTCAAGCCTTGGCCGACTTCCTCGCGGAGTGGATCGACACCCGGCTTACCGCCGCCCGGCTCCAAGGCGGAATCTTTGGGCGATATGCCGATGGGTCCCCGATGAAGACCGGCCGGCGCCGGCCTTCTCTTCGTCTCTCCCCTCGGGGTGCACATGCGATACGTAATCCGCCTTCACTTCCCGGCGTCGAACAATATGGCGGAGTACGAAGGCCTGCTCAACGGGTTGAAGATCTCCGTCGAACTTGGCGTCAAGCGCCTTGACGTCCGAGGGGACTCGCAGCTCGTCATCGACCAAGTCATGAAGGACTCAAGCTGCCACGACCCCCAAGATGGGACGCGTGCTTGCAAGGCGGTGCGCGCCACGGAGGACAAGTTCAACGGCCTCGAGCTCAACCACGTCGTCAGGAGGCACAACGGCGGCCCGGCCGAACTTCGCCAAGATCGCCGGCTGGGAGAGCCCCAGTTCCCCCGACGTCTTCACCAAAGACCTCGCAGCTCCCTCCGTCACGATCGGGGGCAAGGGGAGGCCTCGGAGGATTGTCCCGACCCCCTCGGGATGGGGGGCTCGTCCGAGGCCCCTCGACATCCGAGACCCCTCGACTTCCGAGACGTCCTTAGCATCAAATGCCGAGGTCATGGAGATCGACGGAGGGGATCCAGAGGCCGACCCCAAGCCGGACTGGAGAAAGCCATACCTCGACTGGATCATCCGAGGGGTCCTCCCCGAGGACTTCAACCAAGCCGGGCGCATCGCGAGAAGAGCGAAGTCCTTCGTCGTCATCGAGGACGAGCTTTACAAGCGAAGCCCCTCAGGGGTCCTGCAGCGATGCATCACGGCCGAGAAGGGCCTCGCCCTAGTCCACAAGATCCACGCCGGTGTGCGTGGCCACCACGCCGCTCCCCGCTCCCTCGTCGGCGGCGCTTTCCGAGGGGTTCTCTTGGCCGACCATGTCGCCGACGCCACCGAGGTAGTACGCACTGCGAAGGATGTCGTACTACGCTCGTCGGATGCACCTGCCGGGTCGGGCGCTCTGCACCATCCCGATCACGTGGCCTTTCGCCGTGTGGGGTTTGGATCTGGTAGGACCCCTCAAGAAGGCACCCGGGGGCTTCACTCATCTGCTCGTCGCCATCGACAAATTCTCCAAATAGATCGAGGCGCGCCCCGTCACCAACATTCGGTCCGAGCAGGCGGTACTTTTCTTCACCGACATCATCCACTGCTTTGGAGTCCCGAACTCTATCATCACCGACCACGGCACCCAATTCACGGGGGCGAAGTTCCAAAACTTCTGTGATAAGCACCAGATACGCATCGTCTGGTCCTCAGTCACGCACCCCCAGACGAACGGACAGGTAGAGCGGGCCAACGGGATGATACTGCAAGGGTTCAAGCCTCGGATCTTCAACAAGCTCGACAAGTTCAGCAAAAGGTGGCTCGAGGAGCTCCCCTCGGTCCTCTGGAGCCTCAGGACGATGACCAGCAGAGCCACGAGTTTCACGCCCTTCTTCCTCGTGTACGGCGCCGAGGCCATCCTGCCTACCGACTTAGAGTTCGGGTCCCCGAGGCTCAAGGCCTACGACGAGGCACGCAACCAGGCGGCTCGGGAGGATTCGCTGGACATGCTCGAGGAAACCAGGGACGCCGCCCTCCTACACTCAGCAAGATACTAGCAGTCCCTCCGACGCTACCACGACCAACGGGTCCGCACCCGAGACCTCAAGGAAGGCGATTTGGTGCTCCGTCTCCGCCAGGACAACAGAGGACGCCACAAGCTCACGCCGCCTTGGGAGGGGCCCTTCATCATCGCTGAAGTCCTCAAGCCGGGCACGTACAAGCTCGCCAATGAGGCCGGTGAAGTCCTCAACAACGCTTGGAACATCCAACAGCTACGTCGCTTTTACCCTTAGAAATTTCAAGCATTGTACATACGCTTTGTACCTTTGGCTAAATAAAACTAAGTCCTTGGGTGTTTTTCCCAAGTCGCAGCATTCTGTCCCCAGTAAGGCTCAGTGAGACTTGCTTTTGGCTCACCAAAACCAAGCCTCCCTCGGGGGCTAGAAAGGAGGAACCCCCTCCGGAAAGCACCCCTCAAAAAATCTTTTTTCGTTTTCTGGCTATCTTTCGTAAACTCTCGTTCCCGAAGGTTTCGCATGCTTAGGAAAAAGCACGACCGAGGTCATCCCAAGGCCGAGGACGGCCGAGCCGCTGAGGCCACCCACGCCCCGAAGCGCTACGGTGCCTCCACTCGCTACCCTCGGCCAAAAGGATGACTCTAAGTGCCGCGAGGAGGTCGCTCGATTACGGAAGGGCAACGGGGCCGAGGCATCTACCGCCAGTCCTTACCTTCGGTTAAAGAGCGACCCTTGGCTGCGAAGCATCCTCGCAAGACCAAGTAACGAATACAAATGGAAGGGAATGCGAGAGATAACGAAAAAGCTAGTACAAAAAGCATAAAGCCTTGACGAGCCGATTCACATAAAGTGTTCCACAAACACACGCCAACACAAGTTCCTATTTACATGGGCACTCAGGCCCACCTTGCAGGGTCTACTGGGGGCGTCGGGCCACCAAAGCATCGTGGGCGGCGACGTCCACAACCTCGGAGCCTCGAGCGCGGCTTCCACGGTCTCGGCGTTCACCGGCACCGGGGCCACGGCTTCGGCGGCTGCGGCTTCGGGAGCCACGGCGTCGGGGCCACGGCCGGCGGCCCACGACCTCGGCGTCCGCGGCCTCGGCGTCACCAACTTCCTCCGGAGGGGTGGAGACGGCAAGCGGCGCAAAGGTGGCCGCTTAACGCGGCAGAGAGCCCCTTCGCCTCGGCCTCCTCGGCGAGTTGGGCCAGCACACCTCGCTCTCGCGCCCCATCTCCTCTTCGGCCATGACGAGTCCCTCGGCGATCCGAGGGAGGTCGAACCGGTAGTGGGACATGGTCGGCCTTGGCGTGTGAGATACGCCCCTCGGAGGGCCTCCGGGCGCGCGCCTCCACCCGCTGCGATACCGTGGCCAGCCGCGCCACCAGGTTGCTTTCAGCCCGGCGTCCTCGCCTCCACCGCGGCACGGGACGCTCGTAGCCTCCAGCGTCGAGGGGTCTCGAGCTCGCCTGCGCCCGGGAGTTATAGGCGGCTGCGGCGGAGGTTCTCCTCCAACTCCGTCACCACGCCCTGTAGGCCTGCCCCAACCAGAGTTAGGTTCTCGGGCGACATAACTTCTGAGGCACGACGAGCGATCACGGCGCTTACCTTGCAGGCTGGTCGCGGAGGGTCGTGGCCTCGGCGATCCCCCGCATGACCGCCTCGCCCGGCTTGGAATACTCCCGGCTGGGGGCGGCGTGCTCGGCCCTCGGAGGCCTCCCGGCTTCTCGGACAGGGACGATGGAGTCCGCCGAGGCGAAGCCTCGGCGACCATCGCCTCCTTCTCCGTCCGGAGCTGGTCAAGGCTTTTGGCATGACCCACCGCGATCTCCCCGGCAAGTGAGGCGTCCTCGCGCCGTCGAGGCCTCGGGCTGGCGGGAGGCGAGAAGACGGAGCTTCTCGAGCTCGACATCCCTCTCCGACACGGCCGTGTCGTCGGTGGGCAACCAGCCCCTACGCTGAAGGTACCGGGTCGTGGAGGCCGGCCGACGCGCGGAGGAGGTCCGACTTCTCGCCCCGACGTCTGCGCCAACTCTGCGCAAACACACACCTACTTTCGGTCCGATTTGGGAAAAGGCCCCCAAGGGAATGAGGACAGAGCGACCCACTTACCCGAAGCAAGGGGGAGTTCCCGGCACGGCCCGACACGATGGTCCGGGAGGCCTTCTCATAGCGGTCGACGACTGCGTCCACGCTCACCAGTCCTCACCTCCTTGGCGTCGTCCGTGGAAGGCCCCAGGCGGTGGCTCTCCCGGCCTCGGTAGGTACTCCCGGCGGACGCCTGCCGGGGAACTCCGGCCGAGCGCGGCATCCACGGTAGGCGCCTCCCTCACCTGCGCCTCCTCGGCCTCCCCTCCGGCCGAGGCGACTCCCGCCTCGGTGGCCATGACTTGGCCGGGAGCTGAGGCTGGCTCCGCCTCGGTCACGGCCACATCGGCAGAGGCAACCACTGCGGGCTCCTCTACCGTCTCCTCGGTTGGCACCGAGGATTCCACCCCGGCCGACAGGCCAAGATCCCACGTCGTCCCCCTCGTCGGGCGCCCCGCCGTGCCGGTGGCGCCCAGGGGGGCCAGCCCTCGGCCAGATGGGCGCCACGGTCGCACCCCGGTTCCCACGGCCGGGCGCTGCGCCGCCTCCGTCTCCATCACCGAGGGACTGCTCCGCGGTTGGTGGCGTCTTCTCCCTCTCCTCGGTCCCGGCCGTCGTCTCGACGACAGGAACCGAGGCTTCGCGGTTCCCAGCCCAGCAATTTGTTTAGAGGCGGGGGCGCCGCATCCACCGCGGCCTAGCGCAGCCGGCGGGAGGGGCACAAGGTAAAAATTAGCGGGCGAGGCGTCGGAATCAACGACAAGGTACGAACACCACTTACCCGCGCAATTTGATCTTGGCAGGGACCGGGACCCTCAGGAGGGCGTCGGGCGCCCGGCCCGATCGCCTCCCGGGGGCGTCTGCCGTGGCTCTCCGACCCGCTCTTAGCGGCATGGGCGGCTAGCGGGGATGGGCCTCGGTGGGGAGGGGCTTCGGCGATCTCCTTCCCCCCGCGGCATTGCGCCTCCTCCTCGAGGGGCGTCAGCCGCCGGAAGTGTCGCGCGGCCCCAAGTCGGTGACAGGAGACGAGCCTCCCCCGTGGCCCCGGACGTCTGCGTCATCGGCGAGCCGCCGCCCGCTTCGGGCGTAGCGACGTCACCTCCGGGGATCCAACCCGAAGGCAGCGGCTCATTTCGTCCTCGTCCCACTCCTCCGCCCCGTCGTCATCGTCATCACCATACTCGGCGGTCCGGGACGGGCGTCTCCTCCAGGAGGTTCTCCTCTCTGGCGCCGCCCTTGGCCGAGCCAAGTCATCCTTCTCCTTACGCTGCGGACATTACGCGCCCGCGGTGCTCTCCCTTCTCCTTCCTCTGCGCCTCGCGCGCGGTCGCGGTTGGCCTTCTTCTCCCGCTGGCGGCGGGCCAACGGCCTCGGCCTCTCCGCGAGCCCCGTGCGATGACCGGGGGTTAGCGTGGGAAAAGAAAGAAGAAGGAGGCGCACGTCGGGAGCAGAGGCGAGCCTTACGAGGCCGATGTAGTCCTTGTCCGAGCGCATCGGGATCTTGAGCAACTTGCGGGGAGTGCTCCATCGGCGCCGCCTGCCTCGTCCGGTTGAGGACCTCGGCGTACCCTAGGTCCTCGGCCGCCATCCGGGTGCCCTCCCGAGGCGTTGCCAGGCCGCATGTCATCTGGCCAGCGTACCGCCCGATGCATGGCGGCGGACGCGCCGCTTGTGGAAATCGGCGATCACCGCCCGAGGCGTCAGACCCGCCTTGGTCAAGCGCGCCAAGGCGGAGAACACCCTCTTCGGCGGGGTCTCCTTCTCGGCGATCAACTCCTTCCGCCACGTCGGCTCGGAGGTGAACACCTTCCGGTGTAGGCGGGTGGGGTGGTCGTAGTCGTTGCGAAGGTAGAACCACTTCTTTGTGCCAGCCGCGGTTCGAGGTGGCAAGCTTCGCGGGATATCGCCCAGCGGTGCTTGGACCCGAGGCTGCGGCGTGCATTGCCGACCCCGAACCGCCCGACCTCTTTCCCTTCTCCTTTTCCTTCTCCTTCCCCTTCTCCTTCTCCGCCCTGGCGGAGATTTCGAGGCTGAGGGTGGCCTCGAAGAAGTAAAGCCACAAGTCCCGGTGGGCGTCGATGCCGAGGTAGCCCTCGCCAGCGCGCCACGAAGACGCGTGGCGTGGGAGATGCGATTGGGGGCGAGATTGTGGAGCTCCGGGCCGTAGTGCTCTAGGCGGCGGAGGAAGCGCCCCCCGGCGGCATCCGAACCCGCGCTCGTGGAACGCCGTGAAGCTCACGACGTACCCCGACGGAGGGCGCTGGTACTGGTGGTCCGGTGGCGGCACGATCCACTCCCGGCTGCTCGATGTCGGTCGGGACGCTGCAGGAGCCCCTTCGCCTGGCGTCGCCAACTCGGCTCCGTCACCGAGCACGACTCCCACTCCGCCACTCCGACGACATCAGCCCCGGGCACCATCAAGGAAGAAGTGGGGGCGAGGCTAGGAAGGCGGCGTGGGAGGCTTCTCTCTCTCTCTCTCTTCTCTCCGGCGGGCTCAAGTTCTCTCTCTGGGACGGCGGAAAAGGCAAGGGCAGAGAGCAGCAGCAGGCATAGGAAGGGGGCCAACGCGACCGCCGCACAGGTATTTATACCCGACGCGCTTCCCCTCTTTGCATTAATTGCGTATCGGCCTCCGATACGCCGTAATCGATTACATACCACGCACGGCACGAGGCGCCGGCGCACGAGCGGCCGCAGCCACACGGGCTCAGCGGACCACACACGCGTCACCACGATCGCCTGCCGCAAAGGATCCAGGGCCATGGAGCCCGGGCCTCGCCTTGGCGCCCCGCGGCCAGGAAGCAGCGCCCGCCGTCGCCGCATCCCCCGTGGGACCCACGAACACACGCGCCGTCAAGCGCCACGACGGGGAAAGTGGGGCCCGCCATCGCTTCGCGGCCCCACATCCGGCGGCCGCTGAAAAAGAGCGCCACGCCCACGGACAGGCAAAAGCAGGGTTCCTTCTCCACAAAGGGCAGGCGGCGGCCCATTTGCAGTCGAAGGTTCGTAGGTGGCCCATCTAAGGGTTCGATTGTACCACCTCGAGGCAACAGAGTCGAGGGGCAGCTCGGGCGGCCTCATACCACGCCTGGCCCCGCGCAAGCTGGCCCGTCCCCGGCATCCGAGGCGGCATGGCGGCGAGTAGGGGATCCAGCGTGTGGGAGACACCGAGCCCTCGGGACCCGACGGGCCCGGGACCCAAGCCCTGCCTCAGGCACGCCATACAGGCTCTTATGAACCGCGCCTCCAGGCCTAGCCAACCCCTAGCGAACGGGGCACAGGCGGTTCACTTCGATCCTCCCGTTAACAGCTCACCGGATCTAGTCGTGTTCGACCCTCGTCGACGATAGCACGACGAAGTCCACCCTCCTCCCTGCGGAAGGGAAGCCGAGGTGCGTAAAAACCGACGGCCGAGTACCAATTGGGTTCCCCCTCGTCACTACGAGGGCTCGGGGGCTTCCCCAACGCGCGAACCAGTTCGGGAAAACGTCCTGAAACCTAGCCAAACCCCTGGACGAGCCGACGGGCCCGGGGACTCGGCAGTACGGACCGTTTGTCCGCCAAAACACGCACAAGCCCTCGGACGAGTGCCCTCACTCCTCCGAGGCCTCGGGGCTACACCGGCGGGTGCGCTTGCGCCCCGCCCGGTGAGCACGGCTCTCGAGATAAACCCCGGAACCACACCGTGCGAAGCTAATTACAAGCCCTCGAAGGAGTCCCCCAAACTCCTCCGAGGCCTTGGCTACACCATTTGGAGGCCTTCGCGCGCACCCGCGGAGAGAGTGTCAATGGCGGCCGAGGGGCCCTGCGACCCTCGGCCTCCCGAACGAGTGCATCCACTCCTTCGGAGGCTCGGGGGGCCACTGTCGGGGACCAAAATAAGGGCCCCCTAAGGAAAGCCCAACAAACGCAAACCATGGCCCAACAGGCCTCCCACTACTCTACCTGGGCCGCGGCTCCGACGCGCCAGAGCAGGTGTACCTCCTCCGGCCCGTCCCGAGCCCACCCCGCTAAGGGGCTCGGGCGAGAACCATTTCTCCGCCTCGCCCGAGCCCCCGGCCAGCCGGGGGCCTCGGGACGAGCTTCCATTCTCCGCCCGCCCGATCCCCAACAACGGGGCCTCGGACGAGCCTCCCGGCTTCCGTCCCGCCCGAGCCCCTGGCAACCAGACCTCGGATGGGACGCACCACCCAGTCGAGACCGTACCACCGATTTGGCGGATATCCACCACCGCCCGTCCACGCCCCCGTGTCGGGGGCGCTCCATGCTCGGCGAGGGGGTGGGCATTGCCCCGTCGCGCCGCACGCCGGTGATCATGCTTACGCCGGTCTCCACGATGAAGGCCACGCCCGCCCACAAAGGGGGGGCCTTGGCCGCCTAACCCCTTTGCCGTGTCCCATCGCGGAACTCCGGACGCCGTCCACCACGCCAAGGCCACGCCGGCCGGCGTCACCCCCATGCGGGAGTGGGGACAGACGCCCATTCAGTCAACCAACGGCCCACCCCGTGACCCCCGAGCACGGGATGGGCAACTCCGGCCGGCGATCATCGGTGGCTGTTCCACCCACTCCCTCAAATACGGCGACAAGCTCCGAGGCCCCCGAGCCTCGGACTCAGCGGGTCAAAGCTACAGGGGCTCGCACCCCCTCCATCGCACTCCACTAACTCCAACAGGGACGTCCGTCATTACGGACAACAGGGGCAAGGAGGCAATGTCGCCTTTGCCTCGTCACGATCGGGACGGTCGCCCACTCCGGAGCCTCGGATGAGGGAAGACGGAAGCCCATGACCCAACCACGGGCACGATCACCTCTTGTAAAGCCTTACCTTCCCCTTGCGGCTATAAAGGGGAAGGCGGGGGCCCGTAGGCAGCGAGGGACACACGAAAGCCCGATATTGGCACCTCACTCAATCACCACGAGACTTGGGACCCCGTCCCTCTCTCATTGCTTGTACACCCTACCTACGAGCACTTGCCGGTGCGAGGATAATACAAGAACTCCCCCCCTGGGCGTAGGGCCTTCTCTTGCCCGAATCAAGTATAAATCCTTGTGTTCATCTTGCACACCATCCGGAGTCGGGAGCACGAACCACAAATTCACTCGTTGGTGCTAGGGCCACCAGTTCTAGCACCGACAATATGTTATATTTAAGGAAAAATGAAGGGACATGGACCTATGTGAACCACTTAATAAGTTTAGGGACCCAAAAATACAGTTTCAAAGTTGATGGACCTAGATGACACTCCCGTAAAAGTTAATGAATCTCTGGTACATTTTACTCTTGTTTTATTATATATAGTATTGTCTTAAATGCTAAACGGTAAACGGTCGGTCACCGATCATTGCACATTATTAAGGCAAAACAGATGTTTAAATAGGCGAAATAGCCTGTTTAAACGAAAATGGTGTACCGCCGTGTAGCTCAAGATGACAACGGGTATATACCCGATGGGTATTGCTATCCTATGCCCACACCCACTAAGAAAAATTTTACCCGTTGAGTTACCCGCAATAGCACGCGGGGAAAGAAATTTTGCCCATACCCGCACCAGCGTGGTAATCCTACCCGACGGGTAACGCATTACCGATCATAGACCCGCTAAATTATAGCAACAAACAATGAAACAAATCACATAATACTTGGATTCAAAGGCGGACATCACAGTTCAAAGTTTCCCGGAGTGCAACATTGGCCATTACATTGACCCATACGACGATGTAGCATTAAACGATTATTTAGGCAAACCGTAACCTAGACATAGTGTATGTCTAAGTGTATAACAAATCTATGTATCTGAGGAAGCCAAAATATCTTATAATTTAGTATGGAGGAAGTATATTCTAGCAGTATGGAGAAAAAGTTTAATGATACTTACTCCATCAATCCCAAAATATTCATTATTTACGCTTCCCGATAAAACAACTTAGATTAAATATATATTAAAAATTATTGATATTTATGGCACATAATTTGTATCATTGGAAGATCTTTGAATCAAGATTTTTAATAAATTTCTTTAAAGATATATATATTGCATATATTTTCTATAAATCGAGTCAAACTTATGGTGCGGAAACCAAAAGCGTGATCGATAGTTTGAGATGGAAAAAATATGTCCTTAAGATTCTAGCCCATCTAAAAGCACAAGTAGTGTTAGGGTCTGTTTGGTATGGTGGCTAAGGCCCAACCTAGCTTTCGGGGCCAAGCGTAAAGTGTTTGGTTGCTTGTTTTTGGCCTAGGGCTGGCTTGACAAAGCCATCCGTACACACTTAGCCGGGCCCAAGAAAAAACGGAATTGGGTTTCGTTTTTTGGGAAGCCTGGCTTGGGCTAGCTCCCATCCAGGTAGAGTCACCTCCGTGCTCCTAAACTCCCCCCAAGCCGCATACGGCGACCTAGGCCTCGGCCTCGCAGAACGGTGACCAGGCGGGCGGTGCATCTCCTGGACGGCGCGGTGGCGCATCGCCTGGAGGCCGCCGGACCTGGGGAAGATCCCCTGCTCTTCCTCCTCCCCGCGAGAGATCCCCGGCTCCTCCTCCCGCCGCTGAACGGGTACAAACGAAGCCACCGGCGAAGGAGGAACCGGTTTGTGGAGGAGGCTGCGGCGATGGGGAGCACGAGGGGGACAGCTCCTGGAAGTGGCTCCGCCGTCGAGCGAGGCTAGTCCGTTAATCCTACCTTGCTTTAGTGTTTTTTCATGGCTATCCGTGACTTATCTTTGACCTACCTTGCTTTGAGTTCGATCTGTATATTTCTTTTCTTCTCTTATTCTTATTCCCTACCTTGCTTCAGCTTCTACTTGACCGGTGCTTGCTTATTGGATTATGTATTCCTATCCGTGTATCGAGGTAAAGATGACTGCCTTCTTTTGGTCGTCGTCCGGCTTTCTGCCGGGTTGGGCGGAGGGGCGCACGTCCACGGTCGCTGCCGTCGTCGAAGCCGCCCGGTGCGAGGGGACGGGGCGAAGCGTGGTCATGGCTCGCCCGTCGCATCCGTGGTGGGGTTCTTTGTGATACAATCTTTGTCGAGCTCCCCATGGCTGCCGCCGGAGGTCACCTGCGTTGCCGTCGGTCGAGGTCGCCGCCGTGGCGATGGCGAGCCGGTCTTTGCTAATGTCGTGCTCGGGGCGCCCACCATATGTTCGGCGAAACTTCTCAAAGGGGGGTAATGTTACCGATCGGAAGAAGAGGTGATTCTATGCAAATCAAACCGGACAACCAAACACCCTATTTGCTAGCCGGTCTCGGATAGTATAAACAACCAAACAACTAGGGGTTGGTTTGGTGGAAACGACCTAAAAGCTAGCCGGACTTAAAATCTAGCCGGACTTAAAATCTAGCGGAAACCAAACACAACCTTAGTGGACAACT
>JADLZL010004135.1:0-86878 GCA_015844335.1 Chrysopogon serrulatus
AGGGACGATGCAGAACCCAATTAACAGTAAGATTTTTTTCCCTTGAATTCTTGAAGAGACAGACGATATATATTACAGTTTTACAGTGAAGAAGAAGAATATCACCACCACCACACCAGGCATGGCATGGCTAGCTTGGTTGGTGACCGATGGTAACCATGGAGAAAATTAAAGAAACGGCAGTTGTGTTGTGTGCACGAACGACAAGGTAGGTAGCTAAGCTAGCCGAAGAATCCGGTCTTGCTCCAGACGGCGTCGCGCACGCGTGTGATGTCGCGGCCCTTGAGCGTCCGCCCGGCGCCCTCCAGCACCGACGACGACCCTCCGCACCGCCGCCGCTGCAGGTACTCGTGCGGCGGCACCCACTCCAGGTCCTCCTCCGGCCGGCCCGTCGTCACCGTGGTGGTGGCCGACCAGGCGGGGACGCTGACCGGCGCCGACGCCAGAGTGCCGCGTGGGCGGCGACGCGGGCCTCGAACGCGGGCAGCGACAGGCCGCCCCCGGCGTACGCTGGGCGGCGAGCGCCGATCCGGTGGTGGTGCCTATTCATAGTGTCGTTGGTGGTGACACTGACAGCCGACCAGACGTCCTCCTCGTCCAGGTCGGCGAGGTGGTCGGCCGCTGCCGATGATGAGGCGTGTGCCGGGTGGAGGAGGAGGCGCTCCGATGATGGTGATCCCAAGAATCCAACGCCGCCACCGTTACCGTAGTAGCTGCTGCTGCGGCCCCGGCTACCCATCGATCATAGGATTGGAGTATGTTTGTGACTAGTAGTACTGCTAGTATGCAATGACTGATTGGAGTGAGATGCAGCGGCAGAGAGAGAGAGAGAGAGAGAGAGGAGGAGCAGCGCCAAGAGCTTGAAGCTTGACGGCGCCATCGATGGAGATACCATCACAACAGGTGCAATGTTTCTGGGCAACCCTGCCAACCTGGTGTAGTGGCTCCGTGGCCAACTGTGCCATGCTGATGCTGCCTGCCACGTACTAGTATATACATACATGCCGGGCCCAGCACCCATGCATGCTTTGATTGCGCCATACCATCATCATACTGGCAGTGCTACTGATTTTTCTGTGTCCTTATTAGAGAGAAGCTGAAATGGGAGCTACACAACACAAGGCGTGTATGCAGTATCTATCCAACCAAAGAAAAAATCAGACTTTTTCGTAGCTAGCTCCGACATGCTTGGTCTCCTAGTTATTTCCTTCTTGCATTGTGTGATGTTCCTCAGTTGCGCATTCACATCATCAAGCTACCAGAAACAAATTAAATCAATATTGGGAGAATATGTGCACAATAGTGATCGGTGTCATCGTCTTGCAGGACAGCCATGTATATGTGTGGACCGAGAGGGATCCCCCGGCTAGATACTCTACTCTCATCATTCTCCATGTATATATATATGCAACTACTCCCTCTGCCCTGCCTTATCGTCGTCGATCGATTAACAGTGCATAAAATTGAATACAGTACATCTCGTGGAATGATTTTCACTGACACCTCATATTTCTTTCAAGGACAGTTTACCTAGAAAACCATTTTGCAACAATCTCAGAGAGCACTTTTAGCTTATAGATCAACTCTAGAAATATATTTTAGGAGGAGGGGGGGGGAGAGGAGATTCTATGAAGCAAAAAGTCATTGAAAGTATATCATTGTTTGTTTAAGAAAGCCGCTTTTAAAAACATGATTTACACGAATGGTTGCTTATGTCAACCATCTCTGAAAATATATGATTCAATTCAAAGTAACTCAATCGCCCTTAAAAATAGTCGGAGCACAAATAAATTCATAAATTTTTCAAATGAAGTTGGATAAAGCCAAAGTTTACATCTAAGTTATAGAACTCAACGAGATTTAAAACTTTATAGTTGATGAAATTTTTATTCGAGATCGTTTAGGGAAATTATTTTCTATTCTTAGGGAGTAGCTACTCCTATATTAATATCTCTAGATTTAACGTGTATATGACCGAACAAAGTGTATATACACGAAATATATGATAATACTAGAGCATCTATGGTAGTATATATGTCAAGTATGTATGCATACATAGAGTATATGGTTATACTTATTTTATATACTACAATAAGTGGTATTTTTATAATATATTAAAAAGTATGAGTTCTTTTTAAAAAATTTCACGTAGAAAGATTTAAAGTATCTTAGTATGATAAACAAGTATAAAAACATACGCAATATGTTTTTTTAAGATATATATATATATATAGTTCTTAGATTTTTTTTAATTTCTCAAATGCCTTTGGATAGAGAAATGTTCAATATCAAAGTTGTAGTGCTCAAAAAAAAATCTAAAACTTTATAGTTAAAAAATTCTCATTTGAAATTCTTGTGAGCTTTGATCGGACAAAGTCAAAATCAATTTTTAAGAGCGGTTGTCTTATGAGAACTATCTCTGAAAATTGATTTCTAGCAACGGTTTTAAATCGCTCCTCAAAACCACTTTTTTACATTCGATGGGATAGTATGGGACTTTTTAAACCAAGGTCATTTTTTACCGTAAGTAAAAATCATCTCAGTGTATATTATTATAGATGATGTAGCGTATGTATTTTACATATGCACTACTATACTACTGTATGTCATTAGCGAAAAGGACATCTTACTTAAATTTTTCCCTTCAGATAAAATACTATGTACTAAGGACAACTTATTATTTTTCAAAATTGGCATCCATCCCATCGTATCATATATATCGATCTGACTGACAAATGCTCAAGCATACTCTGCTCCCGGCCGGGCCCCTTTGCCTCTGGAATATTCACAAGAGGCGTTCAAGTTGCAGCCATCACTACTACTACATACTGTACAGTAGCAGGTTTGGATACATTTTATTCTAGAATTTAGTACTCCGTAGTACTGATTAATTAAGATCCTATGGACGATAACACTACCTACCGCATCATTCGTTTACGATCATGTGGGTCTTCCTTTGGATAATGGATACTGCAGTTTAATTAGTCTAAAATTACTGCATATATGCATGTCTCGTCATCTAAATTAAACAGGAGCTATCTGCTCGATTACGACCGGATTGCTTGGTGGAACTAGAGGTGCATGGTTTCTTTCGTTAAAAAAAATGCTATGTTTAATTTGGATTTTTGCTTCAGCTTTGATTTGTATTAGTAATTTGTTGCCTTGCAGAGCCTCAGCATGTAACTAGCTAGCATATAAACCTTCCGTCTCTAAATAAGTGTCGCTGTGGGATGTGTGCCACAAGTTTGACTTGATTTGTAGAAAATAGTGTAATATTTATATCCCCAAATAATTTTGTTAAAAAACTAGATCTAAAGATCTTTCTGATGATATTAATTATGATACTAATTGATAATATTTATTATTTATTAAAATTACCGACAGTTATTTCTCGGGAAGCGAAACGACATTTATTTAGGGATAGAGGGAGTATTGTTTTCTTCATGCACTCAATGTGTGATTCGATTTCAGGAGACACACACTCTAGCTTGTATACAAAAGGCAGCTGTTAAGCAATAACAACACAGAAAATAAGAGATTCTATTAGCGTTTGGAGATGCCTATACCCTACCACTCTACCAGCTGCAGGGTCCTAATTAAGCAACAACCAACAAGGAGACGGCGGTGGTCACATCGAAAAGATGCATGCAAGTTGCAAGGGATCTTCCTCCTCCCATCAGCAAATTCAGATTACTTCTATTCTATAATATAATGTATGAAATAATAAATAATATATCCAAAAAGGGAAGAGAAATGAAGCTGGGCAAAAAAAAAAAAAAAAAAAAAAAAAAAAAAAAAATGAAAAGTGAAAATGTGGGACCCCAGAACAGTGGTGGGACCCCGTGAACAGTGAACAGTAGGCGCCGGCCCCACGTACAGTGCTGAACAGTATTTATTGGCGGTTGAAGAAGTATCTATGTATTATTATATATAAATAAAAAATATTCTTTCTTGTCGCTGCCATCACTGGATGAAGACCACACGTACAAATAAAAAGCCCAGCTTGCTTGTTTTGTTCCATTATTATTAATTATTGATTGATTGATTCCCTAGCTCCTTTTACAAATATATTTATTTAATTTAATTTATAAATAAATAACAGATAAATCGGAGGATGGATTGGTAGTACTGATAATTTGTTGAATATGAAGGAATATTGTCGTCCATCCGATCCCTCCCTCCACAGGCCGGACATTTATTTGGGTGCTGGACATTCAATTTATTCAGATGGTGACCTCACGTTCTCACATTGTGCGCCCGCCCAATTATTTGAAGGGGAAATTAAATCCTCTTTTTATTTCAGGAATCCTATGGACTATGATTGATGTCGTCTGTCTCCCCATCCTTGCGAGAAGAGAAGAAAAGAGAAGCAAGAGAGGGAAATTAGAGCTAGCCACTAGTCCAATTTTTTTTTTCATTCTGAACATGCATGATGCAATCTTAGCAAATACTGCTAAGCCAAAATCGATCGTCAGTTTTTTTTTAACAAAAGATAAGGAAAATATATTAATATTTGATCTATCTGAGCTGCTCTGTGACGACAGTTGAGGAGAAGAGAAGAAGAGGACACGGGAGACAGCGACTTGACGGCGTTGCTGTGTCTGCTACTCCCTCTGTCCTATGGACTTTGTCGTTGGAAAACCGTGCCCCCCTCACAAACACGCTTCCCGGGCGACATACTCCATGGAACGGAGGGAGTACTTTCGTAGTAGGCTGGGGAGACGGGGGCCCACCTATAGAGACCAAAGATTCTGCTGGTCCGGGCCCACAATGCGCAGCCGACACAAAAGGGATTTCCTCCATCTTTTTCATAAAAAAAAATTGCGCTGAGGTAGGAAGGACGAACGACGAAATGAAAATTTGAAGCATCTTTTGGTCGCTGGGCTGCTCTGGACTGGGCTCATCTCAACGTTTTTTTTTTTATATGATGGGCTGGGCTGTCTGGAGATAGAGACCATGGGCCCTCATGCGAGTACCTCTGCTGGCCCACAAACATCTCTCAGACCTGTGTATGTCCTTCGGCATTTCAGTTGAGCCAGCAGGGGTATTTGCCAGGGCTTCTCCAAAACAGTTTTGATTTCTCTATTTTTCACTGAAAATGACTCCTCTTATATAATGTCTGCTAGAGCTTTTGGAAAACAGGCATTTCCAATTACTCCCTCAGTCCTCAGATATAAGTTATCCTAAAAAATCTAGGACAAATTATGGGGTAAAATGAGATAACATATGTAACTCTCCCTTAACTATGGAGAGGAATTCGTGTTACTATATCTTAACCCGAATGGTAGATACTAACACCAGGGTGCACATCTGATTAGGACTTTGGGAGGAGTTAATTCACCTCAAATACCTTAGAATTTGGGAGAAATTTTGAATGCTTCAATGCCTTGTATTTTAAGATAGAGGGGGTACAACGTATAAAAGATGAAGCTTTAGGTTGTGCCTGGTATACCTCCATGTGGCTATGTGCATCTTCTCCACTTCACCAACCAAACGGCCTTTCGAGAAACAACTTTGGATACAAAGCTCTCGAAAATTGCATTGATGGAAAACGCACAGAGAAGGTGAGGCTGAAAAAACAAGCTTCACCTCGCTGCACTCTTTGTGCTTGCAAACATATCTCGAAATACCCTTTTTCTTGTGCCCATGACCGTGACCATGCGGATGGATGACAACGGTCGGTAGACACATCAACGGTGTGACCAGCGGAGACGTTGGCGAGCGACGGAACGTGGGTAAGGCAGCACACCAATGGACAGAAAGGTCAAGCACCTATAATGCATAGGGTGCCATAGATGAGATTGGAGAAAAAGGAGATATGCGGTGAGGCGGAGTTGTGGGATAGCAGGTAAGGTGGAGAGGCAAGAAGAAAATAAAAAAAAAAAGATAAATATATTATGGATATTGCACTATTTTCAACAACTAGGAGAATTTTGTTTACCAAACGTTTAACAAAGAACTATTTTAGTAGAGAAGCACAGCTGAAGCTATTTTGGCTGGAGTTAGAGTTATACCGAGTAGTCCCCCACTGAAGATAAAAAAAACCAACTAGGATGTCAGACATTTTTTGAATGAATAGATAGATTGCATTGGTTCAGGTCGTTTAAGGCAAGAAAACCAAATGATAAATGAATTGGAGGCCTCTGTTACTGTTAGCGTAATAATCTGTATATACTTGATTGTGAACAATGTACATTGGACATCAAGACTAGTATGTTATGTAGGAGTATTTATAATACAGGGACTAGTGCAACTTTGGATGGATGGATGTCAAGGTGGTATTCATCAGATATACTTATATGCTAGCAAGTAAGTATTGCCTATTAATCTATCATTATCATATTCTTCAGAATTTCAGATACGGTGGTGATCTGATGAATTTTGGTAGCATTCAGTCCAGTGTTGTTGGTCATCAAGGTTTTTGCTTGACGGCGGCATGCGCATGGGGAGGCATCTGCTGATCGTCCATCATCCTGGCCTCCAGCAGCTTCTCCTTGAGGCTCTGCTTCTGCTTACGCCGGTGGGGCAATCCGGAGGCGCCTGACGAGCTGCACTGCTCGCCTGCAACGGCTGCAGGAGGAGGTGGCGGTGGCGTTTCCGCGGTCACGCTGGACCTCCTCCTCCTGTCCGCCGAATAAGACGGCGACGACCAGCCACCACCGTCGGCAGCTGACCTCCCGCCGGTCTTCTTCCTGCTCTCGGTGATGGCCGACCTCCAGAGCCTTCGTATGAGCGCGGTGTTCTTATTAGTCGAACGGCGGTTGGCGCCTGACGAACGGGCGTCCGTCGTGACCCCGCTGCCGACGCCGTTGCCATTGGCCACCGAAGCTGAGCGGTCGCTGGTGCCGACCCAGCTGCAGGAATCCATCTCCAGGTCGGCCGAGCTGCCGCCGTACATGTCGTCGTCGTCGTCGTCGTCGTCATCGGCCTTGGCCAGGAAGAGGTCGGTGGCGGGGCTGACGGACTGCAGCATGTCGTTGGATTTGGAGGAGGCGGGGCTCGCAGCGGCGGCATGGGAATGGTGCCTTTCCCTTTCCTTGCGGCGGAAGTGGTCCAACACCAACACCGAGTCCGCATCATCCACCTCCCTCCGAGTCCTCCTCCACCGGATGACGCCTCGACCTCACCACGGAGGAGCTGGTGGCGGCGGCGGCGTCGCTGATGAGTCGCGCCTCCCGCAGCGCGGCGGAGTGGGAGGCGGACTCGTCGTCCTTGCTGCGGAGGAAGGCCTCCATCTCCGCCTGCAGCCGGTTGAGGTGCGTGTACTTGTTCTCGAGCGCGAGCTTGGCGTCGGAGAGCTTCATCTGCACGCGCTCCTCCCGCCACACCTCGGCCATCTGCAGCATCCGGCGCTCCTCCTCCATCTCCTCCCGCATGCGCAGGCACTCCCGGCGGAGCAGCTCCACCTCGGCCTGGTCCTCCTCCACCTCCCGCGTCAGCTCGGAGCAGGCGTCCTCCATCAGCTCCCGGGCCTTGCGCTCCATCTCGTAGCTCTGCGCCTGCTGCTTGGCCGCCGACCGCGCCTCCGCCAGGTCGCGCAGCAGCCTGGCGTTGGCCTGCTCCAGCTGCCGCCGGTGCCGCCGCTCCGCGCCGAGCTCGTCCCGCAGGGCGGCCACGGCGCGGCGGGCCTTGTCCCGGACGCGGGCCTTCCACGCCGCCTTGTCGTCGGCCAGCCTCCGCAGGAAGCGGTCCAGGCGCTTGGTCATGACGCGCCGCTCCTCCTCCAGGTCCCTGGCGTGGCCTCGCGCCTTCTCCAGCTCCGCCTCCATCAGTAGAAGCAGAGGGGAGGTGTCCAGCTGGAGTCCCCTTGTTGCCCTCCTCCTCAGATGCAAATGGTCGGCGTCCCATTTGGTGGCCTTCTCCATGGATGCGGCCGGACACTCCACGCACGCGTCGATCTGATGCGATGCGATGCGATGCAGACGATGATGAGGTTTGCTCAGCAAGAATGACGAGGAAGGAATGGAATGGAATGGAATGGAAGATGATGATGTTGGAAACCCACCCACCTTGTCTAGGATGCCGTTCCTACTACCACCACCACTACATGGACATGCGCAAGGGTTGGCATGGCAGGAGGAGGTGGCTTGCTGTTGCTGGCCTCCGTCGTCCCTTCTTGAGCTTTTGCTGTTGCTGGCAACACAACACAACAGACAGACAAGCATGGCAAATATCAGTCTTGCTTCATTCATCTTCTTCCAAAAACAGATGGAGGAGGCACATAAATATGTCATCTCCGTCCCATTATTATTATGTGTACATTTTGATCGAATGTCATGGGCAGGTACGACGAGCACAATTGCATAAACAGAGAACAGGATGATAGGATGGACGACGGGGGGAATGGAATACAGAGAGAGTGCTCTGCTCTGCTCTGCTTCAGATGGAGTAATCAAATCCTGTATGCTCTGCTAACAAACAAATTGTGCCGAACATGCGTGCCTAATGATCCAATCCCCTGAATAACTTACTCAAAAAAGGGGGCATCTTTTGGACAATCGGCAGTCAAAAAAGGAGAATGCTCCCCGACCCAATTTCCCATGTTCTCATTTGACGAACAATCCAAAAAGAAATCAGCAATAGAAGAAAGGATCCATGGCCTCATGTGATTTTTTCACCTCCACCCCCAAAGAGGCAAAGACCAAGAACACAAAACCAGCAACAGATCAAATCAGGTAAAGAGAAGAGAAGAAAGGGAATGCCGGGGCCAACCAAACAGAGCAGAGGACAGGGTCACAGCAGTTGATGAAGAGGGAATGGGATGGAATGGATCATCCATCAAGGCATGCAGCAAGCAGATGGAACAGAACGGATCATCCATGCCATGATAAGATTCATCAAAAAAGCAGCAGGCAAAGCACAGGCACATACCGATACCGGTTGCGTCTGGGCGGCTCGCGCCGGCGAGGCCCCGGCCGCCATCATGCGCTCGGCGTGGCGCAGCCTCCAGAGGCCGGCGGCGAGGGCCCTGGCGGAGGCGGCGCTTCCCCTGACAGAGGCGGCATTGCGGGGTCGCCTCCTCAGCTGGGAGGTCCGGCGGCGAATGGTGGCGGAGGACGAGGAGAGGGATCATGGGATGATCATGGTCATGGCCTGCCTACCTGTCCGTCCTCATGGAGAAGAAAGAGAGAGAGAGAAGGAGAGGTTGGTTCGTTCGTTGGGGCGAGCGAGTTATTATTATGTTATGAATTACTATGATGGCATGCATGGCATGGCATGGCAATCTGATCTGATTCTGATGGTTGGGTTGGGTTCCTCGCTCGCTGCATGCGCATGTGACTTGTCATGTGTGGCGTGAGACCGAACGCCGCATCACGAGGAAGGAAGCAACGAACCCCATCTCCATCTTCATCGCCAAAGGGGTGGGTGGTGGTAGGGATCAGAAGAACTATTCCAGGAGGGACGGAGGGAGAGAGAGAAAGGAGACATGAACAAAATGGGGATTAGAATTCTAAATCATCATGAGATCTCTCGCGCGACTTGATAAGACCATCCAGTGACTGCTGTTGCTATATCCCTGCCTATTCTATTCTAGTCAGTCACTAGTCAGTCTACTTCTACTTGAAGTACTTGATAGATTCATTCTTTCTCCTCTCGCCATGCCATGCAATGCATGTCCATTCATTCTTCCTCGTCTCTGTTATCTATTACTACTACCTCTCTCCAAAAAGATGCAAATTTTAGGTATAGAGCTCATATACTACGAAAATATATTCCATGCACCTAGTTTAATTTCTCTAGCTTGGTTCACCCATCTAATGATTCTTATTTAGTATGTATTATAAATGTCAGTAATTTTTATATAAATTACTTTATCAAACCTAAAACCATTCATGAAATAGAATGGCATCATTTATATATCGCCTAATTGAGCCCGGCATCTATTTTCCAAGAGCCTTTCCTTGTTCTTAGTTTTGGAAGAATTTTTTTTTTTTTCTCTTGTCTATAACTCACAAGTTTGCATTGATCTGATACAAATTCATAGGAATAAGATGAGCATTTTTAGATAGTACATACAAAGATTCTTCCCTGCCCTCAATATGTGTACCTGCCATATAATTATCTTGCCACCATGAATATAAGAATATATGTTTTGCTTATGTCAGAGCCAATTGTACTTTAATCTTTCAAAAAAAGGTTCCATGAATTAATTTCTCAAGATGGCATTATCTTAAAAAAACTGAAGGTGCATAATTTTTTTCTCGAGCAAGCATGAACCTGTATGTAAAAGTGCATAAATGGGAAAGAAAACATACCAAAACAAAATAAAATATATTTTTTAAAAAAAAGACTAGAGCAAAACAGATGTAAGATTTTAAGCTTGATGAGCTGGTATATCTATGTCTATATGTGGATTCTCAATAGCCGAATGTACCATTCGTCTATATTTTTTTAAAAGAAAAGAAAATAAACGAGAAGGAAGGTGGAGTGTAGCTGAAAACCCTTGAAACAGCATAGAACCGCTTCATTTAAAAGGCAAAAAAGAAGGAGAAAACAGTTGACAACATAATTAGGAAGCATGCATGTGCATTATGCAACCTATGATTGTGAAATGAAGATGTGGTGCTATTTGTGTATGGATGCTTATGCCTATGCCTACTATGCTATGGGTGATTGCGGCGACAGACGTGATTGGATGGATCCGTGGAAACTGTACCAAACCAACGTCGGATTTGGATGCATTCATATGTCCTCGCAGCCGTGCACTGGTAGTGGTGGAGGGACCCCCAAAAAACAGAGACGAATATGTTTGTGTCCTTGCCTCTGGCAATAATAAAAAGAAAAATAATTCAATCAGGCTGAATTCTAGCTCAAAAAGAAGTCCATGAATCCAAGAATCAAAAAGGTTATTTTACCTCTTTCGGTGTCCTGATGACAAGTGGATCCGAACGTAGGAGAGAAAATAAAAAGTTAGCACCCTCGCTATATGTAGATGTCATTCTAAAGCCAGCTCTGCTAGTTTAAATGAACAATAAAATTGCTCTAGTTACTATAGGATCAAGATCAACTGGGGATGGGAAGGTACATACGAGAGGAATGAATGGAGCTTGAGTGGGGGACACTGGACACAACACAACTGGACGGATCCAATCCAAGGAGTTGAGATGTTGGCTTTGAGGGGTACATCCACATCACAGGGAGACGTGGATGCCGATTAAACTATTATTACTACTACTGCCGTCTGAAACCACAATGGTAGTATTTTTAAACAAGTTTTTGTACCTCTGAATATCAACAGCTTCCATTGCAAGCATAAGTAATTTTGTCTTGAATGAAATGCTACGTCTTGAAGACAGCGAAGATGTACCCTGTACAAAAGTTGAATGACTAATAACCTGTGACAGTATTGTCAATATCCCAACAGATGAGCCCTCCCTTTACTCTTGGTTAGATTACATATATACTACATATGTAGCAGTACTTGTAAGGTGGTTAGGTTACAGATATACTTACATACTGTATGTAGCAGTACTTGTAAGGTGGCTGCCGGCAGTTAGTTGTTGGCAACTTGGGCATTTCCTCTCCATTTCATTAGAAATCAGAATGGTCTGGTCCCCCTCCTCTCCTCTCCCCCAGGTGGGTTTCCAGATGTTGGTTGGTTTGGTCCTCCTGCAACAATTCAATACAATACAATAATACAGGAATCAGGAAATAATATGCTTCTTTAGTTTACTCCGTCTGTATGATAAGACATCCCAACTCCCTGATAAACAATCTCTAGATGTCTCTTATATAACTATATAAAATAATATATGCAAAAGAAACGCAAAGGAATAAGTCTCCATTCTTCATTGTTCAGCTGTTGGCATTTCCTCTCCATTTCTCTAGATGTTTACTGGTTCCATATTGAGTGAGAACCAACAGCATTCAGACATTCAAATGATTCAACACACGCACAGCTAACATAACCAACTGATTTCAGTTCAGATAGACCAGCCTGAATAATTAAGTAACCAATTATCCAGAGCAATACAGCACCGTTCAGTACAGGAATCATGCGTAACCTTTTTTGTGCCACGAGGAGCAGACAGCAAGCTAAAATAAAACTAGATAATATGTAATGTTGAAGGGCATTAAAAGATCCATCTATCAAACTTATTTGCCGAGGCATCAATATCAAACAGAGACACATCAATTAAACAATAAACATTGGGTTAAACAATGCTGGAATCCATCCCAGTGTAGTTCTCTCCACTGAACAACAAATACCCTCCCACCAAATCCTCATGCATATTTTGCATCTTTAGAAACACCGATGTTCTTTCTCGCTATACAAATGAATATAAATTATTACTATCATTATATTATATATATGCCTTACAACAAATTACACTAATTGCTACCAGGAGATTCAAAAAAATAAAACACATGTGAACCTACAACACTTTGATGCGACCATGAGATCGCAAAAAACTCAGCGCTTCATTGACACTTCCAGTTAGCTCTCCTGGATGAATCTCCATAATTGGGCAAACTGGACCTTGCTAAACTTGTACCAAGAGCACCAGAAGAAGGGAGACCAAAGAAGCAACCAGCCTTAGCTTCAGGTTCTTGTGGTTCACACCTGCAAAAAGGAACTCTCAGATCCTCTTCTACATTGCCCAAACAGGGAAGTTTCATCTTGTCCTTGAGCACTAAATATATACACCAGAGATCAAAGCAGGACTGAGAGAGGAGAATTAACTCCTAGTTTTCTCACCATTTTGTGCCGATGTTGCAGCAGGTCGTTCTGGGATATTGACAGCTGCATACAGAGAAGCAACAAAAGTTACAGCAGACAACATAACATGAAAAGAAGAACAGCAAAGACACATCCAAGTACCACAGGAGGTCCATGACACAATATAGCTGGAAAGCCTTATATTTAAGCAATTAATATGTCACAATACTTTGCCTGCGCAGCTAGGCAACACCACAACAGTGCTTTAAATTCATGATGATGGAAGAGTTGGAGGGTACAAGCAATTTTTACAATCTCATATGGTTTGTTGTTAAAATAAATTCATATGACTGGTTATCTAATGACGAGTCTCTGTGTCGACTAGTTGAGATACATTAGCAGCTGTCTGTTCATACAAGAGAGAAGACTAATACGACAAGAAATTAAGCAGACAGTGAAACAAACATGAGGTATAATCCCATAAGCAAAAAGAAAGGTGCACATATTGAATCATGAAACCTGCTTCTACAACAAAATCATACATACATTCAGGCATCATCAGACACAGTTTCAGCATAAATGGGGTGAAATAATCTAGTGGAATACAACATAAGGCTTCAATTTTTAATTTCATGATTGTTATAGGTGCAGAGAAAACCAGAAAAAGCCAATATGTATGTAAACGGAATTGTTAAAGAGCAAAGTATGTTCAGCACAGCAAGTAGATAACATACACTTGTTGCATGATGAAGATGGTGCTTGAATGGAAGATGGCCATGGGGCCGCAATGTTATCATTCAGATCGCATGTGAAGCTAATCCCAGAAGTGCTGTCGAAAGATGCATCAGAAGGCATACTTGGAAGGAGGCATCCAGATTCTGTGTAAAACCGTGAGATCAACCATTAATAAAGAATAAAATCAATTTCTTTTGGGTACAGCTCTAACATCGATGATGTGAGGTCTAATCTAATAAGTTATCTGTCAGCTAGGCAGACAAAATATAAGCTTACAAAGCCAGATTACAGAAGAAATTTCTCAATGAAACAAGGTAGTCAATATAGATGTGCTTAGATTTCCAGCTTCATGCAGTTCTATTATACACAATTTTGCACCCATCATTCTCCTAGGACTAACTGATACTACTTATTTGAATATTCAATGAGAACAACTTCACATTATGCAGGGTCCAACCGTCCAAGATTGTTTTCCCAATTAGGGCCTGTTTGTAGGACTGGGATCCCTGAAGGAAATTTTGAGCTGTATAAACAATTCTAATGCTGCAAGACATGTACGATCAATCGCATTTCAAGGAAACATGGTAACCGAAGCATAGCATGCCATACAAAAAAATGATTTATAAACAGAAACCATTAGAACAAACTAATAAAAAACTTGAAAAATGTTAGCTTACCTTGAGATCCAACTGTTTGCAAATCCAGTAGGGGCCAGTCGTTCAAGCACAAGTGCATAACAGTTGAAAAGGTAAGCAAGTACTTCATCAGTTCAGTTGCCAAGAAATGCAGAGCCAGAAGATGAATACAGCCCTTATGCATAATCAATTGATAGTTCTTGAATAAATTACCTTGAAGTGAAAAATCTTTTAGTGTTATTTGACAAGAGCTATAGACATTCATGCTGACATTCATCTTTTGCAACTTTGCCCCGAGGAAAGAAGCACAATTTAAAGCTTGCAAGTTTGTTATGAAGCTTTGCTTTTGCAAATGGGCTACATAAGTTAACATAGCCTTGCAACATGCAGTGCTGTTCTTCATTGTTCCACCACATTCTTTTGCCACCTTACTTGTGTCTGGAAAGCTTAGCGGACAAACTGGAGGGATGGAGTAAGAACAGGTTGCTGAGTATAAAAACTAATAGCGCTGAACAAGTAGAACAGAACTCAAAATGTAGTGAAATATTTAAAATTGTTATTAAATAATTAAAAACATATATCCATGTATTCCACCAGGTTCACTAAAACCTAAGTCCAACAAACTTTTGAAATTCAGCACCTGGATAATTATGGCTATTCAAATCTTCACCCTTTTACCTCAAATAAATGTGCCAAAGCTTTTATTATTTAGCCAAAATCATATATGTTTCAGTATTATGGCACCTAATACCTTAGTGGCATAAGGCTGATCTGAACAGTGAACACTTGAAGTCAAAACCTTGAAATGGGCTCCTATTGAGTTTGACGCTATCAATTTCAAGTAGCATGAAAGAGTTCCAAATATTGTACATGGCAAAAGGAAAACCAGACAACCTTATATGGATTATTCAAGCTCTTGCTTTAGAGTAGAAAATAAAACTCAATCTACAGGGGTAATACAACCCCCAGGCATTCTTTAGCCAAAGAGAAAAGCATAATGTCATTAAAGTTGAATTATCTGGCTTCAGCATTTCATTTCCCTTATAGAACTGAAAACCTCTTCCACTCTAGTCCATGCTTCAAGTTCAGCCATTTTCATTCTTGTGCAGTGTACTCTGGCTTTAACTAATTTTATGAACTCAATATTTGGATGTAAGAACTGTTTTCTACTGCAGAAATTCAGGCAATTTGCTTGGCAAAGAGGCCAACAACAGGATGATTCAATAAAATGTTACAGGAACATGGTCTGCAACATCTAGTATCATAGAAGGTGTGGTCCATTTTTTTAACTATTAAAGAGGTAGTACTAATCAAGGACTAGATATGAAATTATTAATACTGTAAGTGAACTATAACAGAAGCAGGGGAATATATATGTATTCATTTTAACAAAACAGAAGGTAATAACTTAAGATATGAAAATCACATATGAATTAGTTTATTATAGTATGAAGTACCTCCATTGACGTTACAGTTAGATATCTGCCTCAACATTTGCTTTGCGGACTGTGGGTCGAGCCTGCTTGACAACCATCTCAGAACAACATTCCTGCAACTGTCAGTCTTGGAGTTCCCAGGGTAGCTCGTCAAACCTCCATCCTTGGACGAGATTTTCTGGGCAGCTTCATTTATCGCATTCTGACACGTCTGGCTGCAGCACTCATTAACAGAGTCGATCTTGCGACAGGCCTCAAGGAGGTTGGACGAATCAACAACACTCTCAAACGAATCCACAGTGCTAACAGGGCAGGATCCCTCGGTTACATTCGAGAGGTGAACGGAGCAAAGGCTGTGGAGATTGTCGCTGGCACCTTGGCTCAACAACAGCTCCTGGACATCCGACAGGCAGTAGTTGGCTACCGTGGGATCCAATGCGAGAGAGCCTGTCTGCTTGCTAGACTGCCCTATGAGGATGGTCAGTGTTGCCTGAAGCTGGGGGCAGCAGATGACATTGGCCAAGAAAGGAGCAAACGAGGTGAAGCAGTCGACGGCCGTGGTGGTCATGAGTTTGTCGACAGCGGTAAAGTTCAGTGTGCATTTCCCTGCAAAGCATTAAGGAAATGGACAGGCACTTTCAGTTGGCAGACCCCAGTTGCATCTTGTTTAGTTGTAATAAGCCAATTGCACGTACGCACTAACTTTTGAGCTCCCCCAACCATAACCATAACCATAACCGAGCTCAGAAAAGAAAGGAAAAGTAGATTAGTGACAGACCTGAGAGCTTCGGCGTGCTGTTGTTAAAGAAGGGCGCGAGTGGAGCGGGCGCCAGGAAGGGAACAAATGGCCTCGGGGAGCCGCTGGGTGAGAGGTCCGGCATGGGCATGAGGCCGCTGGGCGGGAGCTCCGGCATGAGGCCGCCGCCGTCATTTGCCTCTGCACGAACGGTCCGGTGAAGCGGCGGCTGGCTCTGAGCAAATGCGCTGCCTGAATCGCCCCACAGCACCTGCAAACCTGCACATTATCAAGGAAGAGCACAAATCAGCGGACTTTCTTGCCGGCAAGGAGAATTGACTCGCAGGCAGTGGAGAGATAAATTCAGGAGGCAGCCGTAGCAGCCTCCCTGCGCCTGACAGATCAATCAAAACCAACAAAGCACAGCGCATGGACTGGAGGATCATCGGGGAGCGAGAAGAAGCAAGAATCCAGGGCCCCGCATAGCTGCTGAAATTCGCATTTGGGGAGGGATAAAAAAAGGAAAGGAAAATAGCAGAAGGAAAGGGAAAGAATCAGAAGCTGAGGCGGATCACGAGGAGGTAGGCACTCACAAAGGAAGGAGAGGGCGGCTACCGCGAGGAGCCGCCCGGCCAGGTCCATAGGGTGCCGCGGCAGCGAAGCGGAAGGGGAAGGGGGAAGGGGGCGACGGCGGCGCTGTGTGCGCGAGCTCGCGAGTAGGGAGTGGAGAAAGTGGGCAGGCAGCTCGCTTTGGAAGGGGAAGGGGAAGCGGAAGCACGAGCACTGCCAAATCGTTTAGTCCACCCGGAGAAAATACCACCACGTCGTCTCTTCTCTTTCTTTGTTTGACCCCCGGCCTCTTTTTTTAGTCTCCCTTTCCTTCCAAGAGAAAAAGATGCCATAGTATATAACACTCCTACACTAGTGTAGAAGTCCAAAGTACGAGTAAACAATAAGCTAAGTTTGGTTTTAAAAGCTCAAAGGATGTTATGTTAGAGATAATGGAAAAAATCTAAATATGTTAGAGATAATGGAAAAAAAATCTAATGATTGATACATGGGATTTAATGTTGCAATATTGATCATTGAGGATGTTTATTTGTAGAGGTAGAGCCAGCCCATTTTCATGACGTCAAATAGCACCAATAGTTTTTTAATATATGTTTTTATTTCTAAAATAGTGTTCATAAGTGAAGATTAGTAATATTGGTTTAGTGGAAATGACAACATATCAGTATAATCCACCCTTATTTATTTGCAATATATACGCCTCAACGTAAAGCGTGGGTTGCACTCAATATTAGTTTGCCTCTAAGAGGGTATTTAGGACTGCTCCATGAACTCCACTCTATAAACTCCACTGTGGAGTTTGTGGAGTATTCTCTCATAACTTCACCTTTTTTTAGAGCTACGTGTAAAAGTTGAAACCGTTTAGCTAAAAAACATGTAAATTTATATGCTAAAATAAAAATATTCACTTTAGTTTATGTTAACAGATTTATCAGTTATTTCAATAGTATTTTTCTCTCATGTTAAATTAGTTATTTTGATTTATCAGCCGATTTATAAAAGTCTTGCCGAATCAGGAATTGATGGTCACGAGAAATTCTACGGCAGTAGCATATACTCGGGTACTGTGTGAAGGTGGGCGTAGCAAGGGACGGATGGGGGTGGGGTGCTCAGGAATTGATGGCGGCCCAGCCCATTTAATACGCACATTAACGCCCTTCATTCAATCCAGCACCTTGCCACCCTGTGCGGCAGCGGTACTACTACTACATGCCTCGCTGCCAAGTGGGACCCGTCCCTCCCCACCATTCAGGCAGCTGCCGGATCCCGGCGTAGTAAACTCAACTCGCTATTCTGCCAGGCCCCTCCGTGTCGTGGGCTGCTGGTGGGCCCGAGCTGTCATTGAGAACGCCTCGTGGGAGCGAGTGCGTGGCAACAAATATAAATAATATAATTAGTGCTAAGATGCTTGTGAGAAGAGAAAATCAGGAGTCCAAATTAGCATACTTACTTGAGAAACAAGAGAAAATTGTCAACGCCGTAGTGCTCGATGCACAAAAATCTGTGCGGTGTGGTGCCTACCTAGCTTGGATAAATTTATATTTTTTACTGAAAATGTCATTCACCTGCCTAACATGCCAGACTTTTGTGACATTATACAAAACTGATTAACTAAACGTCTCTCACCAGTCATCCCTGTCTGTCCTCATACAAAATTAGTTAAAGCATAAGACACCTCAGGCGCCATTTTAGATCATATCTTTGTCCGCGCATTTAACAATGCCCTAAATAATAAAAAAATCACATAGATTTCAATGATGTCGAATAAGAATCAATTCTCTATTTACACTTTTTTTTAAAAAATATATATACTTCTCACTGATATCTATTTAATATGCAGTAGTATTATTTCTTGTCGGCTCCCATCAGAATCACTCTACCAAAAAGAATTAACAGTTGAAGCTAATAATTAAGAACTTTACCTGACAGAATTGTATTTCGCTTTTTAACTCTGAGGCCTTGTAACATTTGTGAGGTTGGCGTAGTAAGGCCTATTTGGTGCCCGCCTATGCATGCCCCATCGAAGACGTGGCCGCACTGTTATTTGGTAAGCTGCAATGTGAGAAACAAACTAGACGCGTGTGACAAGGGTTGACGTCAATGCAACTCAAGGAGCAAACCGATAATTTTTGTTAAGGAACCTGCAGCGTGGTGCGACAACGTGACCTCTGGTTGTGCACTCTTTAACTTATGAGGTTTTTCTAGCATTGTTGTAATGGCATGTCTAATGTGATTAAGAATTCAAGATTTTAGACATTTGATTTGAGATGATCATGCCAGTAGTTGGGTGCAAATGGTCAAAAGAAATATAGTATCATTTACATTCATTAAGTACCAGCTGCAGTCAATTAGTTATTTTTTATTTACATTGAGTCTTTCCATATATTTTTTTCTTTCCATTTTTGGATTCAGTTAGCACGTAGCATCAAGTGGACTCTCCTTGGTGTAATAAAAAAAAAAAAAGAAAGGAAAGGGAGGCCAGGTGGCAAGAGAGAGAGAGAGAGAGAGAGGCAGAGGCGGGCGTTCCAGTCCTCCCGTGACCCTCCGCGCCGCGTGTCCTGACGAAAGAAAAAAGAGTCGCGGCGGCGTCGGCAGCGGCGGCGGTCGGAGCTCATTCATTCATCAATGCTTAGGGTTTGATCCTCCCTCCCTCTCCCTCCGTGCTCCGCTCGTGCTCGTGCTCGTGCTCGTGCTCGTGCCACAAGCCCACAACCAAGCCCCCCACCATCCGCCACGGCGATGGCTTCGCCGCACCCGCTCAGCTGGGCCGACGCGCCGCCCTACCACTACCACGGGACTACACCCCAGCCGGCTCCCGACTCCTCCGACGGGTCCGGGTCCGGGTCCGGGTCCCGCTCGCTCAGGATCAGCGGCCTGCTGCACTGGATGGACGAGGACTACCTCTACGCCTGCTTCACCACCTCGCCCGAGGTCCTTCCCACTTCGATTCGATCAATCTACTATTTGTTTATTGCTGTGCGGTTTGTTCGATCATCATCAGTTTGCTGCTGCTGCGGTGCGCTTGTCTTGCACACCCAATTCGCGTTACCATTGCGCTAGGGCCTGGGGCTTCCTCAAATTCTCAATGTGCTCAATTTTTTCTTATTATTTGTGGCAAGGACCCCCTGCCTGCATAAGTGATAAACTAGTATGAGTTGTGCGTCAAGCAAGCTGCCAAGTTGTGTCTTTTTTTACTACTAAGATAAGAGTATTTGTTTATTCATTCTTTCTTCGTGTCCCTGCCACAATATTTATACTATAACACAGTAGTTTAACCAAACATGTATGTGCCCTAATCGTCTCAAGGCCACTGGATTGATTGATTTGTTCATTTATTTAATGGATATCGCTTGGTCTCGTGTACGCACATATGCTCAGTTCTAGTCTAGTCTTGTGCCAACCATGTGACTCATCCATCATCAATTCCCCCTCGTTTATTTATATGTAATTGATTGATTCATACGCTACTACTGCCACGCCATCTTTACTTTAATTACTGCTGTACTAGTAGTATCATCATCTATTGCGCCTGCCCGAATTGGAGCATTATCCTCCCCTGTTTTCGTTTCACTGTGATATCAATGCCATGAACCTCAACATTAGCAGAATGCACTGCAGTAACATGCTGCTTGCTAGTTTCGCTTCACGTCTCTGTTTGCTCCCTTTTACATAACGTACATTATCATTATCATATCATGACGCGCGATTTCCGCTTTGTTCCCTCAGAATCTTTGTTTTCTGTGATGCAGCTTCTTTCCCTTATCATCAGGCGGAGCAAGCAGACTGGGCAGTCAGAGGGTTTTGGCTTTCTCAACTTTGCTGACAATACCACCGCTGCTCAGATTCTCAAGTCCTACAGTGGTCAGAAGATGCCTAATGCTGCTCAAGATTTCAAGCTCAACTGGGCCACACAACAGCCTGCTCCCGAGAAACTTTCTGATACAGATTCAAAGCTTGACCCTGCCACGCAGCAGGATGCGCCTCAGAGGCACGCCGGCGAAGATTCCTCATCTGATCATTCCATATTTGTTGGGGACTTGGCCTATGATGTCACAGAATACATGCTACACCATCTGTTCAAGACCCGCTACCCATCAGTCAAGAGCGCAAAAATTATCTTTGACAGGCTCACTGGCCGCTCAAAATGCTATGGCTTTGTTCAGTTTGGAGATGTCAATGAGCAGACACAAGCACTGACAGAAATGAATGGAGCCTACTGTTCTACCAGGCCTATGCGGATTGGACCTGTTCCCAACAAGAAAAGTACGCACACTTATGACTAAGTAATCTGTGGTTTAGCTTCTTTGATGGATTTTAGCTTCCTTTGTTTCCTTGAATTGCAATGCCTCAAGCATATATCTTTGTGTAGGCTGTTCCTCTGAGTTGCTTTCCTCCAGCATTAATATATTTTTCCTGCTGTCAAATTTAAGTTTGTGTGAGTTTTTTAGCCCCTAGTAAGTTGCAAAGTGAGGATTATCAGCACCATTTTCTTATTAGGATGCCAGTGGAGCCAGTTCATTCTACTTTGATTTCTTATTCAAGGAGAGGTGTTTGTGTACCGCATTGTCATTTTTGTTTCTTTTGGCTTTTCCTTGTTTCATAAAGCAACAAAATACAGTGTGTATTGTAAAATCGGTTATTTGGTCACAAGGGCCTCCATGGAATGATATTCCAGGTGGGGGAGTTCCTCTCCCCCTCCATTGACCGTACAAAAGATTTGCTTAATGCTAAGACAGTACAGTACATGGAGATGTTTTCGGTACACTTTTTGTAATGTTGTTGCATTGCATTGTATTCGTCTATTGCTACTTGGTTTATGGTGCGTGAATATAAAATACAAATCAGTCAGAAATCTAGAATATAGGATAGGATGCATTAGCATTATGTTGTCCATGAGTATTGTTGGGTTAATCACAAATACTTGTGCATTCATGATTCAGAGTAGCTAGTAACTATTATATTAGCCGGAAGTAGCAGTCAATAGAACCATTCAAACAGATTTTTTTTTTTATATATATGCAGATTTTTTCCACAACAAACAAGGGACTCAGTCTTATGATGATAACAATTCAAGGGTGAGTACATATTTTGCTTTTTGAAAGCAGCCAGATGGAAGAACATTTAACATAAGGATGTATTTATTGCTTGCAGCTATTTGTTGGGCAACTTGACCAAAGTGTCACTTATGAAGATGTGACGCAAGCCTTTAGTCCATATGGAGAGCTTATTGATGTCAAGATATTATCAGGGAAGGGCTGTGGGTTTGTCACATACTCTAACAGGTAATCCATTTTCTGCCATCATAATTTCAAACAATAGATGGTGGGCCTGCAGTGGACTAGCTGATCAATTTCCTTATCATGACTCAAGCTATATGAGAACTGTTATAATTTTTTGTCACATGTGGTTCGTACACAAACCGTAACTGTAGAATTAGAATTTGTGATTGCAAGAATGTAAACTTTAGCTGTGTCGTGCATCTTTTTAGCTGGTTCAGTGTATCCCCCTCACATGCTCTAGGCAGGAGGACTGACTTACGTCTTTTAGGGCATCAGCAGAGGAAGCCATTAGAATGCTAAATGGAAGTCAACTAGGAGGTAAAGCCATAAAACTTGTTTGGGGTCGCCGTCCTGAGAAGCAGGTAGTTTCCACCGCTTGTTTATTTGCTATGTAGAAGCTAATTTCCATCCAAGTTGTGTTTGTTTACATGCATATACTCTTCCTGCACAAATATGGGCAGGCTCAAAGGAATAGCGGTGGCCAGTTCGGACGTGACTGCTTCGGTTGGTCTCCTCAGGATCCCTATGCTTACACTGAGACAGGCCATCCAGGATATGGATGCTACCAACAGCAGCTGCCCACAGTGCAGGTAAACATTTTTGGGGGGTTAGAATCAGGAAGAAGTATGTCTTCAGAGATTTTAAAACATTGCATTTGTTTGCGTATTATAGAGTATCAGAGATTCATTCAAGCATAATGCATTTGTTTGTGCAGTGAGATCATGCGAAGAAAGATGTCAGTCACAAGGAACAGGATGTAGAGGGATTTTTGGTCGATGAAAACTGTCACGTTATTTTTTTTTTCTTTTTGGAAATAGCTTCCTTGTTTGGTTGCGGCCTCAGCTGTATCCCACGATGGAGGCGCCCTGTGAAGCCTGGGACGACAGTGTTGCTACTATAGACATCGAGAATTTGGCCCCTTGAATGAACCTGTTGAAACAGAGGTTTTGGCTTGCCTGAGTTTTGCTGTGCCATGGATATTACTGTCATGACTTGGGTTCAGACTTGAGAACGAGTAGTAACTTGTAACACCTGAAACAGTTGTACGTTGAGGCAGTACAGACGTACTTCCATATTGTTTGGTGGTCTTTTCGTTCCTTTTCTTTTTGTTTGGCTAATCCCTGCTAATTAAGGAAAGCTAATAATTAGCAGGGATTACCCAGATGCAACATGTTAATGTTTATAATCAGAAAAATTTAAGAGACCCGAGCGCCGCATCTGCTCTGCGGCATGCAAAGCCTGGACTCGAATGAAAGGCGGAACTGTGGAGTTCCCGTGAAAAGTACATGCAAGGCGCGTGCTGTCCTAAACAAAACTTAATTACCTTGAACAAACATGGAGTATGTACGTACGTATGTATTTCTTGTGGACTTGGCCTATGATGTTACAAACTTTCTAATTACTATTACAAAGCAGTACACGTATGTCCAGATGTGCTATACGTACACAGTCTGTTCACTGATCATATTTCCGAGATCCGATCACACTGATCGATCAGTGAAGACTATACCTGATGAGCCGCCAATCGAGCGAGCAGATAGAGGACAGGCCATTGAAAAGCATGTTAATTAGCTAGAGGACATGCATGCATGATGGATATCGGTTTGAAGAAGAGGTCCTTGACCATTTGCTTCATGCGATTAGTCGTCGGCGAGGTGATGCCGTCCCCGTCCTGGTAGATGCAGTGGATGGTCCGGGCGAGGTTCAGGCACAGGTTGGCCATGGTCGTACTCGTCGTCATGCTTTCCGTTCCCGCCGCCGCAGATGATGATGCGGCGACGACGACCTCCCAGTTGAGCGCCTTCCAGGTCTCGGCGATGACGCCCTGCACGGCGGCGCGTGCTTGCTCCTCGCCGGCGCACCAGGGCTCCGCCATGCAGCAGGCGATGGACGACGGCGCGTCGCCTCGCTCCGACTCCGCCTGGTGCGACACGCAGTCGTTGCAGAGGCGGAAGATGGTCGACGAAAGCTCCACCAGCCTCGGGTAGTCGATGCTGGCGGCGGCGGCGCCATTATTGGCATCGCCGCTGCTATTGGTCTTGGTAATGGGCAGAATTGCTGCGGCAGCGGGAAGAGCGTGGAGCAGCAGGAGAGGCCCCGTCGACGTGACCCACCCGTTGCTGACGTACTCGGCGAAGCTGGGCATGTGTCCCTGCTGCTGCCACTGCGCCTCCACCAGGAACGCCTTGCACAGCTCGTGCCACTGCATGTTAAGATTTTGCATTAATTAAATTGTTGCATGATCGATGTATCAGTTCAGCAGATGAACGTGTTACGTGTGCACATGATCGATCGGAACATGCATGAACACGATTATTGATCTTCTTAGGACCGATTAATAATCTACTTATATTAATTACCGCCTTCTTGTAGAGCGGAAGCATGTCGTATCCATGTTTGTGGAGCACGCGAACTGCCGCGGCGACCGAAGTCGTCCAGATGGCCGAGTACATGGCCTTCATGTACTCGGGGAGATGGAGATGGAGATGGTCGTCCGCCGGCTCCCAGCTGGCGATGGCGTCTGTGAAGGCCTGGAGCTCGTCCATGGTGCCGTGCACGTCGTAGATGTCGTCGAGGTGGACGATGAGGGCGCCGGTCTTGGCGAGCACCTCCCTGCAGTCCGCCAGGCGAGGCTCCGGCGCGATGCAGGCGGCGCAGAAGAAGCACTCCACCACGCGGTCCCTCGCGAAGGAGAAGTCGCCCTCGCCCAGGCGGCTTTCCTTCCACCACCTCGTCACCTCCGCGAGCTCTCGCCGGTGGAGAGCCTGCACCAGGTTGAAATCGAGCTGAGACAGCTGCAGGATGGCCGGATCGACGGCGGCGACCCTCTTCTTCTCCTTGAGCGACCACATGGCCTGCAGCCTCGGAGCTGTCCAGTGTAACGGCAACGACGACGGCAGGTGGAGGTGACTGCCGCTCAAGCCAGAGTCATGGTCACGTAGTGATCCTGCAGCTAGCAGCTTGCCGACGGCGAACTCTCTTACTTGGTCCAGCTCCGTCTCTCCCGGAAATGCAAGGTATGAAGCTTGGTACAGAGCGAGCAGTGTGTCGCTGTCAGTTATCTTGTCGCCTTCTTCTTCCTCTCTCAGGGCACTCATCAGCATATCTGTACGTAGTTACCAAAACGGGTGTGTGTGTGTGTGGAATGTATATATTTCTGTAGTATAGTACAGAATACATACTAAACCTGTGGATGCAGGGATGCCAAGTTGTCGGAGCATTCTGAAAAGAAGCGCAGCTGAATGCAGGTCAAGAAGAAGCTGCTGCTGCTGCTGGTGGTGATGCATGGACATGAGGATACTTCTGATCTCTTTGTGGAAATGGTAGTCATCTATTCCAAGGCTCTGCAGCTGATGGATGGTCCTTATCAGCCGGCTGCTTCTGGTTCTAGTGCCGTCGTCGCTGTCCTCCTCCTCCTGGTCCTGGAGCATCATCACCAACAGATGACGCCTGACGCTGTCCTTCAAGCTGCTAATAGTATCATCACTAGTAGCCTCCTGCATATGTATGGTGAGTCGATCGTTAGCGTCAAGTTTTGTTTGTTTGTTTGTTTTTTTGACAAGAAGGGCGTCTAGGTATTGAACTTGTCAAACAACATCTGATTAAATGTTTTTTTTTTGTTACCAGCGGCTGCAGGTGGTTATTAGCGTCGTCGTCGCCGTCTTGTTGTTGGCTGCCGATGAGAGGGGGAGGGAGAGCCTGCTGCTGGAGCAACTTTTGCTCATGGTCACGGGTGGTGTGTGGAGGCAGCGAGCAGATGGAGTTGTAGTCCCAGGTGGTGGGCTCGTACTTGGCCGACCGTCGCCGCCTGTGCAGCTGCAACTGCAACGCGGGCGTCGACTCCTCCACCTCTTGTCCGCCGCGTTGTTGGGAGAAGAAGTCGGAGCACACGACGACGCCGGGGATCCCAGCAGCAGACAACCACGCCATGATTGATCGGATCGATCGATCGATCGATGATGCAGTGCAAGTGCAGTCGATGAGAATTGAATGAATGGGGATGCATATGCAAGCAAGATGTGGTTCTGCACATCAGATCACTAGCTATATATATAGTACTGCTTGCGTGCGATACGAATGGCCAATTAATATAATGCGCGCGGATGTGTTTGTTCGGTTAAGGGCGGGATGCAATGCATGAGATCGATAGAATGGGATGGAACGTTTCTGCTCCGTCCTAGTCGACCTAGGAGAAGAATAGTCTTCCTCCGGCGTGCACGGCCTAGGGCAAACTGTCAGCTGTGGCCAGGGCTCCGCGTCCGCGAGCGCGCTGCATGCATCAGCCATCAGGTGGTGAGCTGACGCACGAGTACATACGTTGGCGACGGGCATGGCTGCCATACGTTGTGTGTGGTCTGGTGTGTTTCACGAGGTACGGTGCTAGCTGACACCGGAGTGTCACGTCTCTGTTTGAAAGCACTGCGTACTCCCAAACAAAGAAAATCAGAGTGTTTTGAGGCCAGGACAAACACTCGATTCCTATAACTAACGACATAAAAGACGGGCAAATCGATCTTTATTCACACTCGATCGGGACGGGTGTTCCTGGCTGGCGCTCCTCCTAGCACTTGATTGATTTTGTGGCCGTCCATCCTGCGCTGCGCTGTGAAGGAAATTTGGAACACCACAGCACCACCACGAGTCCGTCTCTTCTTCAATTGTGGCTACTGATGCATGGTAGATGCTGGACAACACAACAGAACGACGAAGGTTCATTCAGACATGGGATGCAAGGCTCAAGTTCTTGCATTGTGTCATCTGCTATCAGCGTCCAGAGACAATGGATCACCCCACCTCATTATCATATCGGCTGTGTCTACAGCAGAGAGGTTGCTGACTAAGCTACACCTACAGAAAACTGTGTTTGTGCAGGAGAACGTGCTGCTTGAGTGGTACTTATGCGTCTCTAACTCCTCACTAGAAAAAAAAAAAAAATCAACTTTACCTCCTTGGGGCTTCTTCGCCGTGCACCGTTTGGCATAGCTCCATCAGCTCAGCTCACTAGAAAAAATCAACTTTGCTTCCTTGGGGTTTCCTCGCCGTGCATCGTTTGGCATAGCTCGACAACGAGAACTGGAAGAAACCAGGATATCTTGATCTTTCTGTGAGCCATCACAAGCAGGCTCGACCCTCGCGTCGCCCCTAGCGGCGACTCGGGGGCACTCAGCCGCCACCGCCGAGGACCCTTCCCGGCCAGCATTCTGGCCGCTGCTGCAGCTCCCCGGCGAGCGGCGGCGGCGGCCAGCGGTGGTGTGCTCAAACTGGCGCGCTGCTGCAGCTTCCTCTCTATCCCTTCCTCTCATCTCCCCTCATCTCGCCCTCCCCTTGCTCCACCATGGCCGGCAGCGCTCCTTGGCCGGCGGGATCCGGATCTGGCTGGCTTTGCTGGTCCCCATCATCTTCCCAACCGGACCTGCGTGCTGGAGGACCAGCGACGGGGTTGGCAGCACCTGTCCGTCTCCTTCACCCAGATCTGGCCGGCTGCTGTGCGTTGCCGCCGGATCTCGCGGCTGGCTACGCCCGTCTTTGTCACCGCGTCCTGGGGGCGTTGGCGTCTTGCAGGGGCCACCGGATGCGGCCGGTGATGGCCAGATCTGGCCGGTGGTGGTCGGATCCGCGCGCCTCGTGCCGGTCGTGGCTGTCGGGCTGCTGCTTTGTGGGCGGCAATCGGCGGCTCCTACGTTGGTGCGGCGGGTCGTGGCCGCCTGCGGCCTTGGCCGGGCTGTTCGGCGCGACGACTCGTCTTTGGGGCGGGGCGGGGCTGGTGGCCACCCGCGGCCGTGACCGACTCGCTTGCTTCCCGGCCGCGCGAACGCTTCGGCGTGACCGGCGGCCGTGGGCTGCGACTGGCACTGCCCGCCTCTGCCTCCCGTGGTGCGCTCTTGTCTTTGGCCACCAGCGGGGCGACCAAATGGTCGTGCAAAAAGTTCCTGGGTGAAAGCTCTGCCCGGCCGTAGCCTCGGGCGGCGGCGGTGGTGCTATCTGCGTCATCCACCTTCTTGAAGGCGTCGTCGAAGGTTCTTTTTCGTCGTGCGTGTCGTCATTGGCAGTTTGGTGGGACGAAAGTCCCTGGTGTGTTCGGTTCAACGTTGTTGGCGTTCATGGGCGTCATTCCCTTCTTGGAGGCTTCGTTGGAGCACCTCGCCACCGCCCGTCCCTCTCGTCGGAGTCGCTCCTAGGCGTGCCGCATGTGCTTCAAATTTCTATTCGCCTTGGTCATCCATCTTGCGGGTTAATGTTGCCACGTCGTCGTTATCTTTGCGGCGGATATCGGCCGCTTGCGCTCCCCTCGGCGGATGCCTTGCCGCCATCGCTATGCGGGCCGGATACTTTGTCGTCGAAGTTGCTACCCCTCCGCGGATACTTTGCCGTGTTGAGCTTGCGGATACTTTGCCGCGTTGTCGCTGATTGGTTCGTTGGCGGATGCTTTGTCATTTGTTTGTTCGTTGGCGGCTTTTTGCATTTGTTGGTTTGTTGATGGATGCTTTGCCGTCCAATTTCTTTGGGTGGTCCCTGCGTTGGCAACCATTGCGATGTTATTTTCTTTGGCATAGTTTTAGGTCCTAGGTGTCGAGCACAGTCGCTCTCTTCTTGTATCCTTTTTATTCCTATGTTTATTCCAGATTACTCTCTACTATCTTAGTGGATTGTAATCTGAGCTATGAGGGTTCTCTCATAGTCGACTTGTAATTCACTCCTCTTAATGAAAAACGGGCTATATATTCCCCGTCGCAAAAAAAAAAAGAGAACTGGAAGAAGCCAAAGCTGGTAACTATGCCAAGCAGACCCTAAATCCAGCCATATGTGACTAGCGTATCATCGTATTAGTTACTACCAAATGCCACACTTAAGTCATCATTATAGGTGATCGTGTTATAAGAGGTCTATAATTCAAAAATTTATAGCTAATTATAAAGGTTTCTAGATGAACAAACATTCTATATATCTAAAAGCTGATAAGAACCACATACATACCTACAGCCATTAATGCCTATATATCACTAACCTAGATATGAGATAGAGGGTTAAGTGCGTTCTTTGTGTTACTAATATGTTCTAAAATATATCACTAACCTAGATATGAGATAGAGGATTAAGTGTGTTCTTTGTGTTACTAATATGTTCTAAAATTATTTGATACGACTAATTTAGAGGGCAAATAATTAAGAAAAAAAGTCTACCTTTTCTCCATCAACTTTTGAAAAAGTCCACTTTTCCTCCCTGAACCACAAAACCGGACAAATCACCACTCTCAACTTTTCAAACCGTGTGTTTTACCTCTCTAGAGCAGCTTTAAAGGTGATTTTGTCTTTTTCTTTTTCATTTCTACTGAATCTTTAAAAAATTATAGTAACTCATAAAAAAATCATAAAATAGAAAATCCAATTTTATTAGACTCCACATAAGTAGATCTTCACTTACATTTCTACTACAATTAATGCTTATCACTAACCTAAATATATATGGCATAAAGGGTTATACACGTTATTTGCATTACCTTGTAATATGTTCTAAAATTATTTGATACGAGCAATTTAGAGGGTAATAAATGAGTTAAATGCATCAGAGGCCCATTAACTTGCGAGCATGTTTCAGTTAGATACATCAACTTAGAAAGTGACTTTTTGGGTTCATTAACTTTATAGACATAGCCTGTTGACTTGTCCATCTGAACAGTTATTGACCATCATTTCATCAAACAACTTATTGGCACGCGAGTAGGCACCACCTCCACCAATGCAGGCACGAGAACGAGCCGCCGCCGTGGACAAACGGGCGTGCAGGCACGCGAAAGGCTGGCTGCCGCGCCATGCGGCGAGTGTTGTTACCACCTCGGCCCCGACGACGGCGAGTAAGCCGCCACTTGCCGCCCGCGGGCACACGAACAGCGCACCGCCCGCGACCACACGGGCCATCCTATGCACATGGGTGGGTGGGTGCTCCTTGGTGCTCGCGTTTGTCGTGAACTCCGAGCATAGGGCGCACGATCGCCCACCAGCCCTCGTGGGTCGCGTGTCGCCTGCTCGCGGCGCCAATGTGGCCTTGGCGGCGCAGTGCTCGCCCGGCTTCGCCCCTTGTGGTTGTGGCGTGGGGGCAGCACTCGCCCGGCATTGCCGAGACAGACCTACCCATGCTTCCTCACAGCCATGGCAGCGCTCGCCCGTGACCTCGTGCCCGAGGCGGCTCGCTCATGTGTCCGCATCGATGGGGCGGTGCTCGCTTCGCTTCGCTTACAATGTGTATGACGAAATGAAGGGTCAATAGCTGCTTCAGATAGACAAATTAGCAGGCCATGTCAGCGCAAGAAGTCCACATGGAGAGATATGGACCTAAGTGATACGTCATACAAAATTTATGGACCTAAAAAGTCACTTTCTAAGTTGATAGACCTAACTTTCTAAGTTGATGGACCTAACTAAAACCTGCTTACAAATTGATGATCTAAAAAACCACTTTCTAAGTTGATGGACCTAACTGAAACTTGCTCAGAAGTTAATGGACCTCTGGTCATTTAACTCGAAATAAATTAAGCTAGTTGGCAGTTGGGGAGTGGGTATAAATGTTGTGGGCCAAGCACCAGAGCCCAACAGGATGAATTACAAGTGGGCCATCTTGTGGGCCTGTCAGGCCGGCCATCGAGACCTTCAGGACCCCGGCGGCAGCTGCAGTTCCGCCGCTGTTGTCTTCTCCAGCATCTCCACAACCCTGCTCATCTTCGGCCGATCCTGCGGCGAGAGGCGGATGCACCAGAGGCCAACGATCACCAGCTTCCTCACCACCTCCTCCGTGGCCTCTGCATCCGGTCCACGGGCTGCCTCCGCGCAGAACCGGTCCAGATCTTGGTACAGCCACTCAGGGAAGTACCTGGTGGCGGTGCTCGCCCCGCTCGTGGCTCCCGTTCCGTCGGAAGACACACCGCCGCCACTGGCCGTGCCTCTGGTGGCGCCGACCATCTCCAGCACCATCATGCCGTAGCTGTACACGTCAGACTTGCTGGTGACGGCGGCTCCCGCCCCCGCATGCCTGGAGAAGACCTCCGGCGCGATGTAGCCGGCGGTGCCCCTGGCCCCGGCGATGGACACGGCGATGGTGCTCTCCTTCTGCGGGCACAGCTTGGCCAGCCCGAAGTCGGAGATCTTGGGGCGGAGGCTGCCGTCCAGCAGGATGTTGTGGGGCTTGATGTCGAAGTGCACGATGTGGGCGTTGCAGCCGCGGTGGAGGTACTCAAGCCCCCGCGCGATGCCCACCGCCACATCGAACAGCTGCTCCCACTGCAGACACCACCGTCCGTCGCTGCCATCGCCGCCGACGGTGTACCTTTCCAGCGAGCCGTTGGGCATGTACTCGTAGACGAGACCCCTCTTGGACTTGGGATCCCGACCCCTCCAGGCAGAAGCCCAGCAGCGTCACCACGTTGACGTGCGACGTCCGGCTGATGCTGGCCACCTCGTTCACGAACTCCTCGCCATCCACCGTGGCCTCCTTGAGCATCTTCACCGCCACCTCGCGCCCGTCCGGCTCCGGGAGCCTGCCCTTGTACACCGTGCCGTTGCCGCCTTGCCCCAGCTTGTGGGCGAACGACTTGGTCATCCGCTTCACCTGCGCGTAGCTGTACCGTCGTGGATAATGGTGCTGCAGCTGCAGCTGCAGCAGGGACTCTGAGGACCCCCTTCTTCGCTTCTTCCATAGCCAGAAACCTCCGGCAACAAGGAAGCACAGCAGCGTCGCCGAACCCAGCGAACCTGCTACTATGTCTGCGGGGTCGGACATCAACCAACAAATTACATTACAATTGATTCGATGAGCAAATTAAGCAAAAGCTAGAACTAGGACTTCCATTATCAATGAATTGGATATTCGATTGATCGATCGATACTCACAGATTGTTGTCTTTTTCCTTGTCCTCGGGGAGCTCACCGCACCTCCTGACGGTGCCTCCGGAGGCGGCGGCGGTTCCACCAGAGGCGCCATGGACGGCGGCGTGCCGGGCCTGATGGCAAAGAACTCGTAGCGCAGGTAGCAGCTGGCGCCGTTGATGCGGACTTCCGTTCCTGTCCGCGCAGCAGACGCCGACCCGGTCCACGTTCGACGCCAGGCAGCGGGCGCACTCCTCGACGGTCAGGTCCTCGGTGCACTGCGCCAGCCCGTGCAGCGTCGTGTTGGCGGTGACCGGCTCGTCGTCGAACTTGAACCGTCGCGGCGACTCCGCCGCCGCCGCGAGCATCCGGCCGTTCAGCCTTCGCGCGCCGCGGCGAGGCTGGACGGGTCGGAGAAGTTGTTGGGGTTGGGCACGTCGAACCAGCGCGCCGGCGACTTGTCCGCGACGCCGAAGAAGGTGGCGTTGTCGTAGCGCACCAGACACTGCGGGTACCAGAGCACCATGTCCCTGCGGCTCGCGCACCGCGTCCCGGGCAGCTCACCGGCCGCGGCGCCGAGGCAGGCGGCGCAGTCCGGACGCCTCGGCGTCCGCGAGGCATGTGGCGAGGCCGTACACCGTGTCCTCCGGCGCGTTGCCCGCAGCGGCGGCGAAGGTGGCGTTCAGGAAGCTGGCGCCGCCGTTGGCCATGTCCGTGAGGGAGTTTCGGAAGCGGAGGAGGTTGGACTCGAAGGCGGGCCCTCGACTGGAGGCGGCGGCAGAGGTGGAGCAGTCTGCGCAGAAGTACCTGCCATTGGCCTTGGTGCTGCAAGGGCGGCTCAGGGTGCACGCCAGGGGCAGGGAGGAGGAAGACGAGGGCGACGGAGACAGTGAGCAGGCGGTGACGGGACGGGAACATGGGGATCGAAGCTGCTACTCCCTACGTCCTAGTCCTAGCTTGGAGGTCGCTGCTTGCCCAAGCAGCAATGGATGTGGAAGACCAGCAAGTGGAAGCAGAGAGTGACAACCACGGCAGCAGGTTGACTGGAGGGCGTCAGCGTCAGCCAGGTCGCCGGTCTCCGCATTGCATGCAGTACAGAGGTCCGAGCAGCCGGCCGGCCGGTTGGTTGGCGGGCAGCTGGCTGATGCCCCCACACGGCTTCAATCGGGCAGAAACTGAACTGCAGCGAGTATCAAGAAAACCACTAGTACTAGTACTAGTCTTCTGTTCTCATTTCTCAAGCAAGCATGAGATCAATTTGCCAGGACAATCCAATTAGTACCAACACTAAAAATAATTATCTTACCAAAACTGCCCCTCAAATTTGCAATATGTAACAGCATTACTGCACAGTTCAGTTTCAGATTCAGTACTCAGGAATACCAACAATTACTGCCACACAAGTACTCCATTAAACATCACTGGGACCAACAAGGCGACAAATCATTGGCCTTATCTGCGCCAAGAATGCACATGCAATTCAAATAATGGTATGGTACCGCTGGAGATGTCATGTCATGCTCCGGGCAGCACAACCCCACCAAATAACAACTTGGAGAAGCAACCGCAAAAGGAGTCGTCAAATTCATTAGCACCACTCAAAACTCTTTCTCATATAGTAATCATGATGATGCGTCGTCATTCGTCGCCAACACTGATGCTTCCATAAACATAACAGCACAAGTAAAAGCATCCAACTACAACCGGATGTAGGTTTTCAGCAGTTTCAGCTTATCCGGAGTTCTTAGCATGTAACATCATAAAAAAAAAAAACTCTCTAGTTAATAGGGTGGTATTGCGCCGATACCCGCTTGGGAGGAAGCTTCCGAAGGACGAACAGGACTAGCGCTGAAGGCAGTATCTCCGCAAACTGTACAGTTGAGAACATTCGTAAGAACATTAATCCTGGGGATGAAAAGATGCTATAATAGGTGTGTTAGTGCTTTTACCATATAATAGAATAAGTCTAGGATCGGATGGTCCAAAACCTCGAGAGATACATCGGCATCGAATGCAGATAGTGCCACCTACCATCAGTGCACATAAGGAACAAGTATCAGAAATAAAAACCCTGCACGATTTATATACATATACATGTGGGGTGTCTTTTCGTTAGAGAGAATTTGCAAACTACAAATTCATTTGTTTTGTCAGTCTTCTGAAAACAGCACACAGCATCCCGTGTGGTACAAACTAGTCTACCATGTGTGTCATGTTTGTACGAGACAGGTCAACATCACACATCTACTTTCGGTCAACCAAAGGAATAATAATCAACCTTCCCTCCTTGAAATACCAGCCAATCAGTAGTGGGAACAAAATACTCACCACAACACATCTTATCAGGAAGCAGGTAACACAAATTGCTGTCACTGTCCCAACCTGAGACATTTTGAAAAATGCAACATCAGAATGGAAGTAATGGAGATGCTACAGTTCTGAACAGTCATACTGTTAGATGAAGAACCAAATAGACCTAGATTCATTATTAAGATACTAGATCGATTTTTAACAAAAAGATACCAGATAGCAAATAAAGTCTACCATTTTCAAACAAAACAAATGGAAATTCTATGGAGAGTTTCTTGTAATAATATATGTGGAAATGCTCTTGCCACCCTTCCGAGATTAAAAAAAAAATGTATACGTAGAGATTGTAAATACTATAGTTAGTTAGTCATTAGACAAATGACCAATTGATACAAGATTTAGCTACAGTCATGAAGCTCCAAAAAATGCTGTTGCAAACATGGCAAATGAATTTAATGTTCAGAACTAACACATGCCAATTTCCACTATTTTAGCAGTAAAGTATGATATTCGTAATTCATATTAAGCGATATCATCAACCAAATGATATGCCCTAACACCATACTGTGTCAACAATTTGTTTTCTAATTTGTACAGAAATGGCAGTTGAACAGTAAAGGTAGTTGCTGCAGGGTTGCAATTACCTCATAAAGCTTCTTTTGCCGCCCCTTAGATTCAATAGGGAAACGTCTCAGCAAGACAAATAACCTGAAGTAAAACAACAGCACCTTTTTTAAGGCAATACATAACTAGGGCTGCAAGTCAGTACAATAGCAAAAGACACTCAACATTGGGTTACCTTCCACCATAAACTGAAAAGCCAAGAAGCGCGATGAAGGAGACAGCTACAATGAATATTTTGCTGGCCAGCTCAACCGCCGCATTATCATTTATTCCGAGGTATATCCATATGCAAACCTGTCCAGATGTACAACCAGAGGTGCCGAGTCAAAGTTGGGAAAAGGTAATTTAGAATCCTCAATAGAAAAGAAATCCAATAAATTAAATACAGATAGAAATTGCATGGACAGGACGAAAGAGATGGCTTTATTGAATGATGAGAAAGTAAGAGATGAAAAGACCTGAACAACATATATGATGGTGTTAACGGCAATGTATGCAGGCCTTAGCTTGTCTGTTGGGAGACTCCTAGCCTGCAACTCAACCAAGATTTGTGCTCGCATCATTTGTTTGCAATTTCTGATGGTAAAATGTAACAAAACTCAAGGCTTTCCTTTCCTTTCCTGATGTAAGAATGAAAAAAATGGAGAGGATTTAAGATGAAAAATGAGTGTGGCACCTGATGGTATATTTCTGCCCAGAAGAGCACGAGCAAGGTATAGGTGGAGAAAAACAACAACCCGGGGAGATCTAGCAACACCAACTTGTACACCTGTGGAGGAAGCAAAAAGTGAAGATCTTTATCTGGAAGAGGGAAAGTGAACCTTGACCGTGCATCGATAGTCTGAGAGCAGGTGAATGAAGAGGAAAAAAAAAATTACAATCTTACTTTTGTGCGGAGGAGGAAGACATGGACATGGAAGCCGAATACCAGAGCACGAACTGCAGCAGGAAGACGAGTTGGTTAGTAGCGTTTGGCTGGTTATTTAGCTAGCATGATTTTTATTTTAGCAGCATAGTCATGAATGGAATAGGGTGAGAGTCGTATCCAACTCCATGTGGAACGATGAAATCGACAATGAAGAAGCAGATTGATTAGAGATAAAGTGAGGAAAAGATGATTAATTAATTACCCCCATTGACAAGGAAGTTCATGAGGTGGAAGACCTTCTGCGTGGTCCATCCGAACTCGGGCACCCGGCGCTGGATCCTGATGAGCTGAATCTGCAAGTGAGGGGGGCAGGAGAGAGGGAGCAGAGGTGAGGATCCAATCGAGTTCCCCAGTCCAAATTGGAACGCTGCCCGGTGCCTCTTGCTGCCCCTCTGGGAGCAGAAGGGGGCAGAAAAGATTTGGTTTTTGCTGCAGGCGCGGCACCAATCGGCGAATAGCAGCTGGGATCAAGCAGTAATTCCCCGCCCCCGCGCTGCCGTGCCCTGTCCTGTCTCCAAGGGCTAAGGAGGGTAGTGCAGGAGGGGAAGGAGGGAGGGAGGGAGGGAGGGAGGGCTTACCAGTGCGACGGCGGAGACGAGGGCGTAGGCGGCGGCGAGGGAGAAGAAGGCGGCGTCCTGCCACTGGGGCGACTCGTTGACGTCGTCCCACCAGCCCCGGAGCGCGTCAGCAGCCGAGGAGGAGGCTCCCGCCGTGGCGGCGGCAGTAGCGAAGGAGGAAGCCAGCTCCCGCCTCATCTGACCCTCCCTCCCTCTCGCTCGCTCTTTCACCCCTTGTTCCTCTCCACCCTTTCTCTCTCTGCTTTGCCTTTCTGTGTGCCTGCCTGCGCAAAGGAGGAGAGGAGGAAGAGGAACAAGACACGCTCCCCGGAAAGAAAGAGAGAGAGAGAGGAGGCTGGAGGCAACAAGGGAAAAGGCGGTGGGCCCACGCGTCAGTGTATGTTTTGGGCGTGCGCGGCGGCTGGGGCCCGCTAACAGTGAGGGTGAGGACGTTGGGATTCTTTTTCCGGCGGTGCGTCAGCAGCGGATTGCGTTTGGCGCCGGCACACGTCGGCTCCACGTGGTCACACGCCCACGCGTACTTTCTACTAGCAACTTCCCTTCTGTTTGCCTGCCTGCCTCTCACCGGGTTTTTAGGTGGGCCCCACCTGGCAGCGAGACATGGTGCAAAGACACTTTCTCTTTGCTTTTCTCTCCGCATATATATCTCCCTATAGTAGTCCTAGCTCAATAATAATAATTTCTAACCTGATCAGGTGGAGCCAGGGACAAGGATGAACATTTGAGCCAAGAGAAATCTTAGTTAGCACTTGGTTAGAAGATTAGGTAGAGTCAACCGTCATGTCTTTATTTTGAGAAATGGGGTAGTTTTATTTTTTTTTCTCGAATACATAAGAATCTTGTGTACCATTTTCATTAAGAAGAAGAGTTTTTATGTTACAAGAGGCAGATTAGTGGATGAGTGTTCACAAATGTTGGCTGACTACATCTTATTTTGATGACAAATGGGCTTTGCCCTTGTGCTACTACCATATCCCAGTTCCAGGTGCCAAGTTGGCTAAGCCGCTAGCACCCCGCTTCTGTCCATCACTCTGCCTCATCCCCCTATGAGAGGTAGGATTTTGCCATGGTTGAAGCGTCTTTAAAGCAACACACTTTCCTCCCCCTTCCACACTTGCTAGCAAATCAACGTGAACAAGGAGTCCATTTCGGCTCGATCCTCCTCTTAGTATGAGACTATCCCTATCCTCATGTCTAGTTTTAAGGACAAAGAAAAACAGAATGAGACTATATGGTGCATATGGAACCTATATGCCAACATCTTTTGTTATTTTCTCCTCTTCTTTCTTTGTTTCATCCTTGCTCGCAAACTTTCTCTTAAGACCTCGACCCCGCGCTAGCAAGCTCGGTTCACCGGCCTCAAACCCACCACTTACCACACCATGCCGACCTCAGACTCATTTCGCCCTCTTGGTCATCTGTTGCTGCTCACGGTCCTTGGTTGGTGCAGGCCGACATACTCGCAGTCGGCAGTTGGCACCCATGCGATCCTCTTCTTCCATGCTCACATGTGTGAAGCAGTGCCTGTCCACCCCTAGATTGACTCTGTCCATAACTCTATTTGTCTCAAAATCAAACACAATTTAGAAAAGTAAGATGTCCCTCCAACCAAATACTACCTTAAGCGTAAAACTAGAGCAGGATAAGAAAAAAATCCACATATTTCAAGCTAGGCATTTCTAACATCAAGAAATATTGAATCTAGGGTTAGAGGTGCATTCAGGACATTTAGGTTGTTTGTTTTGTCTATGGTTTGAATTGGACATAAATGATTAAATCGTACTATAGTTTAATCTACAAACTATAGACCTATCTTAGGTCTCGAGGCTAAACCCTAAACCCCAAATAGCCTATATGTAGGTATGATGTAGTATTTCTATTTTGTCTAGGTACATGAATCGACAAATGTACATATCTAGAAACATACAAAGAGATTTAGAAACTTCTAAGATTATTTACCTTGGTTGCAGTTCTTTCTTCTTAGGTAACTTATGCCGTGAGCACTCTTGTTTTTGTTTAAAAGGTAGCACAGATACGTCACCAAGAAGGGGCAAGCATTTTTCTCTAGGCTAGTGAGGATATGGGCTAGTTTGGCAGAGCTCTTCCTTCTTCATGTTCTTTATGAAAGCTGATTCTTTGTAAAATGATTCTCTAACTAAAATTGATTCTACATTATTCTCTAACGAAATCTATGCATATAGGGGAGTCTATGCCTAAAGTGAATCAGAAGAAACTATTTTTTCAACTCCCAGCTTCATAGTTTATTTTAGAAAATCACTTTATGAAATTAGCAAAGAATCATTTCTTAGTAAAAAAACTATTTGATAGGGCTTCTAGAGTCAATCTGCAAGAGCTGATGAGTGTTCTCCCAAGATAAGTGTATGGGAATTTCTTGATGGAGCAAGACAGAATTTCCGAGGTGAGGAAATTTACCGAACAATGAATAGGAGAAAAGCTCCGATGTAGCAATTTCGGAGTTTGGACGAGCTGAGTACAGATACAGGGGAAAATTAAAGCTAAGATAAAGTGCAATTCTTATGCATCTTCAGTCCTGCACCATATTATTAGTAAGCTAAAAAGATCATCTCATCTGGCATTGCATTTGCGAATTGGGACACCAATGCACTCGCTCAGCACTCGGTCCCAAAGCATGGTGCGGCCGGAGCACTGTTATTCTATTTTTGAAAGTGAAACACTGGAATGCTAATTCCATTTTTTTCTGAGGGAACTGGAATGGTAATTCTTTATTGTTAAAATATATAATAAGTTGATCACTGTTATTCCAGGCAATATAAATATATATTTTCATAGTCCCAACACATTTCTATTCTAGTATCTATCTATATTGTCCGTCGTCATCAGTATGCCAGCAGCCAGGCAACTTTATTTGAACCTTAATAAAAACCAAAAAAAAGAAAGAACAAAAAAAAGCTCAACCGCTTGTATCTGTACAGATACAGAGTTGATGCATTAACCAAACAGACAGGCAGGCAGAGGGGAAAAAAAATGAATCAGGAGGAAGAGCGAAAAAGTGAGGTGAAACTAATTAAACAAGGACCGGAGCAGGAGTCGCTCGCGCAGCTGCTGCTGCTGCCGGCGACGTTGGTGCTGCTGCCGCCGGCTTGCCCCTGCCCATGGTGAAGCCGCGCGTGCCGTCGGGCATCCTGGGGCCCTGGGGAGGATGAGGCTGCCTGGGGCTGAAGGGGCACTTCTGGGAGGAGGCAGAGGCAGCACCAGGCAGCTGCCTGCTGCCGGGGCTGGACGGGCACTGCTTCTGGGAGGACGACGAGGGGCGCGGGCTGGACGGGTCGAAGTGGCCGCCGGTCATGCCCGCGGGAGCCGACTGGGGGCTCTGCGGCGCCGTGATGTGCAGCTTCGTCGTCCCTCGTCCTCGAGCCCACCCTTTCTGCTTGCCGCTCCCATTCTGCTGCTGGTGGTCCTCCTGATGCTGCTGCTGCTGCTGCTGGACGTGAGCGTGAGCATGAGCTGCCGCCGCCGCCGCCGCGGCCTCAGCAGCAGCTGCCGGTGAAGAATTGTCAGCTGTCGGGGAGTCGGATGAAATCTGGGAGGAGTGCGGCGAGTCGTCGTCGGAGCCCACAAAGTGGTCGAAATCTGCCCGCTTCAGCCTCATCACTGACTTGGGCTGAAATGCAATCCAAACCATGCATGCATTGTTACTGAATTCATGCAGTTGCAGATAATAACGAACTCATCAATCAAGGAGAGGTAATGAAGAGGATCAAACCGAGCGCCTGAGCACTGTGCGGACACGGAGCCCCTTCCTCCAGTTCCGTTCGTCATTCAGCTTCTCCACCTGGCCGGTACATATATATTGAAAGATAGATAGATAATATATATAACAAAAGTACATTACATTCTCTTGACTACAGCCATGGTTAGCTAGTGATACTGAGCATTAGTAGGTACTCACTGCTTTCTCCGCTTGCTGCGACGTCTCGTACTCCACAAGCGCGTGCATCTTTTTTTTAATGATAAGATTAATGTAAAAAAAAACAAGGTAAAAAGAGTGTCAGTGAACCTATGTCTGTATATGGTGCCTTCAATTAATGGTCGCATAAGCATGGTGAATGGATGAAATCAAGAAATACCTTGTTGCTCACTAGCGTGTCGGACTTGGAAGCCCTTGCAGTGCTAGGTTCTTGTGGATGGCATATCTTGATGTTCTTCACACTGCATGCATGAACAGGTACATGATGGCACTCAGTGTTAGTTCATTCATCTTTTACATGCATGCATGCATGCACACATTACTGTCAGTGTCAGTGTTAGCTGCCTGCATTACTGTATGTATGTATGTATGTATGTATGTATGTATGTATCCGAAACCCATGTTTGGTGTGCAATTTAGAGCTGTGTGCCTTGCTGACCTTCCGACAACGCCAAAGATCTTCTCGAGGCTGTTCCTAGACGAATCCTCTGGCAAATTCTCCGCTATGATCATGCGGGACTGCAGGAATTAAACACGAGTTTCAGTTGTGTATTATTATTGTTGTTGTTGTTCTTCAATCTTCACTGCATGCATGCTGATCAGAATTCAGAGATGGAGGCAGGATAGGATGACAGTATGACACAGTTGAAGTTGTTGAACCAAGCCTGTACTGGCTGCTGACCTGAAGCTCTTCCTTGTGTTTCTCCGTGAATGGCTGCCTGCGCCGGACTTTCTTGCCGTCGTCACTGACATTCTGCACAAGGAACGAAAGGGCTTCATTTTTAATGACATCGAGGCCACATTATTGACAGACATCTGCTGCTGCTGCTTACAAGCTTTGAGGAGGTCCGAAGAGCCTTAACCAGCATATGGTTGGTTGCCCCAAGAGACTTGATCTTCTTCCAGGATGCAATCACTGACAGGGGAACTGGACAAGAGACGTTAATGTAACAAGCTGCTTCGTTCCATCATCACTTAATTTGAGAATGCAGCCTGAACTGAACATTATTGGCCTGCTTTCTAGCTAGGACAGATAGATGTCCGAGTCTGACTGACACAGTCTGTGACACAATCTCTAATCTGTGAGACTAGCATATTCATTCAGACTATCTCGTACTAGCTAGCTGATACAGCTACTACTTACCATATCCTTCTGTGTCTTTGTTCATAATCTTGAGCAAGAATTCGTTTGCCACCAGGTTGATGTCGCTGAACTGGTACTCAACCTGTGTATGTATGTGTCCCAGCAAGTGCAAAAAAGAGCAGCGAATGAACTTAATTACTTATGGTATCAGAGTTTAATTTCATCATGGTCATGGGTGAGATTAGTAAAAGGCAGAAATATTCTATAATCCAGCTAGCATGTACAGGCACCTACCTGCTTGACAATCTTCTGTGCGACGTCCGTTGTGGTGGCCGTCCCCTTGGCCTGGGCGTTGTTGCTCCCAGCAGCGCCAGCGGCGGTGGCGGTGGCGGTGGCCGCGCCGAACTTGGCGTGCGCGAAGTCGGGCATGAAGAAGACGGGCTCGTGGTCGTGGAAGAAGCTCCAGTCGGCGGGCGCCAGGCCCGGCTGCATCTGCATGAAGGGCGAGTAGTAGCCCCCGCCGGCGCCGACATGGGGCTGGCGATGGGGCTGGCGGCGGCGGGCGACATGGGCACGAACTCCGGCGCGTGCACGTTGAACTTGAAGGGCGTGGCGGTGCCGCTGGCTGCCGGCCCCTGGGGCGCCACCGCCGCCGCCGCCGCCGCGTCTTCGTCGCTCGTGGCGGCCTTGGTGGCACACTTGAGGGCGACGTCGCTGCTCTCCTGCGCCATGGCGGCCACGCGCTTGAATTGGTACGGCGGTGGTGGTCTGTTGGTTATTGAATTGACGACGAAGCAATGCAATGCAAATAAAGTAACCGATCGATCGATCGATCGGCGTGCCGGGGCAGAGGAAGACGTCTATTTATATACATATATCGATTAGCGAAGGAGACGGCGACGACGACATGGGGAGGGTAGAGACCAGTGGTTGGGAGAGTGTGTGAAGCGAGAGCGTTTTTCTCCATCCCCGCATGCATGCAAGCAAGCAGGGAATGCCTGTCCTATCTATCATCAGGAGGCTATGGCTCTAGTATCCTTATGGTTATGGCGTCCGTCCGTGGCAATGGCACGCAAGGGAATCAAGACGACGACGACCCATGACCGCTCGCGTAACCTCAGATCTCCCTGCCCAACCTGTATATATATCTTGAGAAATTTTTTGACAACACAAGTGGAGTCATAGCACCCAACATCGTCTTCATCTCTCTCTTTCTCAATCATCATATCATGCATGATCACACACATTGTCAGTGTATACAATAGAGTCTCCTTGCTTATTCCGAAATCTTCCACAGGACCCTAATCATCACACTATAAAAGAGCGAGTTTTTTTGGGGCTCTCCCTCTATAATCACCGTTAGATCTTAATGCCGTCTTATATAAGCCCTTCGTCGTTCAAGATCTTACTCTTCTTTTTTAATTGCCGTTCGATCATAGCAACATGTTGTACGAACCGTCCATCTCTAAGATCTTATACATGTATACACCCCCCTCACGGAATCCCTAACCATGGACACCTGAACGTGTCCAATCCAAACTCACGTAACCACCAATCCAAACTCACGTACCCATGAAGATGTATATCTTCGGCGGCATCGCCAGCCTGCAGGGTCGTCGAGAAGTGCGGCAGCTCCTGGCGCGTGGAGAACGACGACTGCGTCCATGTCCAGGTAGCCATGCAAATGGTGCCCGTGGGTGGGAGGCGCGATGTCTTGTTCAGCGTCGCTCACCCGCACTCAGGGTGTGTCGTCGGTGCGTCTCGGCCAGGACGAAAGTCTGCTGTGTGCGAGTCAAGGGCGACCTTCGAGAGACCAGAGGCAGGAGGCCGGGAACGAGGCAAGCGCGTCTATGTGCTGCCTGAAGCCGGATGCCGTCGGCGGGTCTCTGCATGGCCAGGACGGACGGCTACTATGCGAGTCGGCGACGACGTGCTATCCGAAGCCGGACGCCACGAAGCAACTAGCGGCAGCACACGGGCATGATGGACCTCTTTTACATCCTCGTCGCCGAGCACCAGCAGCCGGCTGCCAACAAGACACGGGATGTGATCAACCAAGATCTTTGTGAACCTTACGTTTCTGAACTGCTTTATTTGTCTCATGCATATTTCGATCTGATTGATCGGCAGGTGATCGACGAAGGCACGAAGCCAATGCCAAAGCGTACGACGACGGGCTTTATTGGTGGCGTCAGGCGGGATGCTTCCTCCACAGGTCCGCAAAGCGAGGCGTGGAAGAAGGACGGCGAGGAGATCGTCTACGTCGGCAGTCGGCACGCTGGCGCACTGCACGGCGGACAAAAGTAAAATCACTATTTTCAAGTCATAAGCACTTCAACAGTTTGAGTTGGAGATCGTCTACGTCGGCAGTCGGCACGCTGGCGCACTGCACGGCGGACAAAAGTAAAATCACTATTTTCAAGTCATCAGCACTTCAACAGTCTGAGTTAGGTTGTCTGAAATTCAAGGCAACAAAGTTCAGGTGATGTTCAATCTTACATGTTTTTGTTTGTCGAGCCAAATGAACAAACTGTCTTTTTAGAACAATAGGTTTCCCCTGCTTTATTGGATAAAGCCAAAACATCTCACAGGTTCAGGTTTATGGCACCGAAAAAGTAAGCGCATACATGACCACACAAGGGTCTGCCAAAAGACTGGCCACTGGACAAACAAGCCTCAGGCGTCACATAACTGAATCACATCTCGCTAAACCACCGAATGCTGAGCAGTCGATCGACCCAATCCTGAGGGCTCCTCCGTCACCCATCTGATCCGAGGCAGTGATCTTGCCTCCAGCTCCACTTCCTTGATAATTTGCAACAACGATTCTTGAACCCCCTGCTCGAGCATAGTCAACCATCCACGCAGCATCCTTGCAGTCATGTCCCAGATCTTCTTCATACCTGTCCAACTCATTCCCTGAAAACAAAGCAAGTTTCTTAGTTTCCAGATTACCCATAAGATCGCTACAGTGACAATATTGACAATCTTAAACCTCTTATTAGCTATCCACAAGGATGCTATCGATTCAAAACTCTCCCCCAACTTTTTATTCAGAAGCCTGGAGATCACCTCCCAGACATTCTGAGCTACACAACACTCGAAGAACAAATGGTGTATGGTCTCATTCTCTGCACAAAACAGACAACTGGGATCGCCAAATTGTCCCTAGTGAGCAGTTTATTTTTAGACAGCAACCATAGGAAAACCTGAACCCGCGGTGGGATAGATAACTTCCAGACCGCATGAACATATATAGGGATGACCCCTCTATGGTTTATGACCGCATATAATGACTGCACTGAAAACTTTCCATTTGAGCTAAAGCTCCACAGAATTTGGTCATCCTCATTAGTGAGGGTAATACTCTCTCCAATCTCTCTCAAGTCCTCCCAAAGATTCATTAACTCCACAGAAACACTCCTTCTAAATGACAGTTTAAGAACTTCACCATCCCAGATATCCTTAATAGATTTACCCTGTTGCTCATTGATAATATAAAGCGGCCAAAATAGGATTGCAAGGCTGGTGTTCCCAAACCAATGGTCCTCCCAAAATCTAATGCGTTCACCATTGCCAACAACCCATCTAATGCCCATAAGAGCTGCCTGCATAGCCCACTGGACACCCTTCCAGAATGGAGAGGAGCCAGCCTCAGGGCAACAGAAAATATTTGGTTTTTTCGTTTTGTATTTGAATCAACTATACTAGTCCAGATAACATTGTTGTTTAACTGATATCTAAAGATCCAGGAGCTCAAAAGAGCAAGGTTCAAACTCCTCAAATCAGGAATACCCAAACCACCCATCTCTTTTTTCTGAGATACTAACTGCCAATTAGCTAAATGGTATTTACGATGTTCCTCAGTGTTGTTCCAAAGAAAATGACCAAAGTGGGAATTAATAATATCAATAGCCCATCTGGGGAACTTTATGATTGATAACAGATAGATGGGAATACTAGCCAGACAGGTTTTAAGGAGGATGAGTCTCCCTGCATAAGACAGGAGCCTCCCTCTCCAACCTGCAATGCGCTTAGTATAATGCAAGGGAACTCCTAAGTATTTCATAGGGAATTTACTTTGCTTGCAACAAAGGGTTTTGGCAAAGTCATTGGCTCTATCCTCCTCTACATTGATAACTAACATGTCACTCTTGTCATAGTTAATCTTCATGCCAGATAGCTGTTCAAAACAAACTAGCAGCCATTTTAGATTAGCAGCCTTCTCTAGGTCATCCTCCAAGAATAGCAGTGTATCATCTGCATATTGGAGGCTTAAAATCCCCCCTGGTGTAACTTGTGTGAGTAAACCAGTTACCAAACCTTCTCTTGCAGCTTTCATAAGCATTCTGGAAAAGACATCTGCCACTAGATTAAACAACAGGGGTGATGGCGGGTCCCCCTGTCTAAGGCCTTTTCCCGGCTTAAAGAAGCCACTATTTTCATCATTAATCCTAATGCAAATTGAACCTCCTTGAACCACCCTCTCAAGCCATCTCCTCCACCTACTTCCAAAACCTCTAGCTTTCAACATATCATTCAGAAATCTCCAACTAACTCTATCATAAGCCTTCTCATAATCAAGCTTTAAAATAATTCCTTTTTCATTTTTTCTATGCACCTCATGAATAATTTCATGTTTGCTACTACACTTTCAAGATGGCCTTTTATTTTTTTTTGGTTAAAGCAATCGAAATCAACCTATTGTTCAAAGCATCTTGGCAAAGATCTTAAAGCTCTGAGTTGATCGGACTAATAGGCCTAAATTTCCTAAGGTTTTTGGCCTCAGGCTCCTTAGGGATAAGAGTTATCATAGCATAATTCAGTCTATCCAAATTCAGGTTATCTTGTTCAAAACTCCTTACCATCTTCATAAGGTCTCCCTTGATCAGGTCCCAGAAAGTTTGATAAAAGAGAAAAGAGAAACCATCAGGACCAGGAGCACCCTCAGCATAAGAGCCAAAGACAGCTTCCTTAAGTTCCTCTTCAGTAAAAGGGGCTTCCAGGACCCCATTCTCTAAAACAGTCACCTTCTCCTCATCTTCCCAAAAATCCTCCTTCAGCTTAACACCACTATCATCCTCCTCTCCAAACAGCTTCTTATAGAACTCTACACTATGCTTAAGCATACTCTCATTATCCTCCAACCAACCCTCTGGGCTTTCTAACCCAGAGATCCTTTTTTTCCTATTCCTTTGATTAGCCACAGCCTGAAAGTAGGCTGTGTTTCTATCTCCTTCTTTGATATTCCTATCTCTGGAACGTTGTCTAGCTTTAATCTCCTCGGCTTCGAGGTCTTTAGCAATAACATTCATCCTCTCCTTTTCTAAAGAAGACAACACCACCTTCTCCTGTTTAATGTCAAGAACATCAAACTCCTTAAGAAGCTCCTGTTTGAGCTTTCTAAGCTCAGCATTCCTATTCCAGGACCACCCTTTTGCTTTTTTTCTAAGAAGCCCGATCTTAAACTGCCAGATATCTACTGGCTCTGTGAAAGCACATGGTGTATCCCAGACTTTTTTCACTAACTCTTTGAAATCTGGTTGCTCAAGCCACCACTTTTCAAATCTAAAAATACTAGGTTTTTTCTTTTCCTTAAAGTTAAAATTAATAATAAGAGGGGCATGATCACTACAGGCCCTTGCTCTTGTGGAAACAAAAGCAAGAGGAAACTTTTGCTCAAAGTTAGTTGTGCAGAAAATTTTGTCAATTGCAGCCATAATTGGTTGCTCCTGGTTATTAGTCCAGGTGTACTCTCTATTTGACATTTTTAACTCTATCAATCCAAATTTATGAATCCAGTCATTAAAAAGATGGACCCATTTAGTATTAACAAGCCCATTATTCTTGTCCTTACAACTAGCCACCAAGTTAAAATCACCTCCAATCATTGTTGGGCCCCCCCCAGTTATCTAGGGAGTCCTCTAGCTCCTTAATAAAATCACTCTTCCCATCCTCATAAGGTGAACCATACACCACCAGCAGTCTCCAAACAAACTTATCCACATTGTTTTTAACCATAGCCGAAATAGAAAATTCACCATTTTTCCAAGCTAGAACCTCAAACTTCCTATCATTAAGCCCAACTAATATGCCCCCTGCTGTACCTTTAGCAGGAAGGAAATGCCAACAAAAATCTTTATGTACATAATTGAGAAAGGACTCACTAAACTCCTCCTTCTTAGTTTCTTGTATACCCACAAAATCAAGCTTGTTATCATTAACAAAATCAGCTAAGCACTGAAGCCGGCCTTCTTTATTCAGGCCTCTAATATTCCATACAGCTCCTATCATTATCACAAATATTTGAATTATTAATACAGCTTTTAGAAGCTAATCTCAAATCAGGCAGAGCCTGACCAACATTTGAGTCCTTTAAAGGATCTTCAACAATCAGTTCTGAATTAGCAGAATCATCAAGCAGCACATCAATATCTAAACTACTAGGAAGGTTAACCTCAGGGTTGTTTTTTTTCAAACTTGTCTCTATCCACTATTTCCTTGTTCATCAAGCAGCACATCAAATTGTCTTTTTATATTTCAGGTTTTTGTTTCATCAAGTCAAATGGACAGATGGTGAAGCAGCAACCAAAGTTCAGTTTTACAGTCGATTTTGAAAGTTCAGGTGATGTCCAGTTTTCACTTTCCATTGTTCCTCGTCCAGCAAATTCTCAAGTTCATTTAAAGCAGCTGTATCACTGCCAGCAAGCAATTTCAGTTATTCCAAGTACGCTTTTATTGTAACGATTAAATACTTTATATATATTTTTCTCATCTTTCAGCATTCGGTTACATTACAATATCATTTATCAAACTAGATTGCTTATTTGCTTTCATAGTTTTAGGCTTTTAGGTATGAGCTATGCGCTTCATCACCCTTTTGCACTCCCAATGAGAATGCTACTACCTGTTGCATGGTTTCTATTTTTTTTAATTATGTTAGAATATTACATATGCACGTGGCATTCTCTAGAACTACGAGGCTAATACAATTTTTTTCTTTTATTTATTTTTCTAGGGAAATGATGTTTAAGTGGAAAACAAAATAGATATATTATAACCAATGAGAATGCTACTACCTGTTGCATGGTTTCTATTTTTTAATTATGTTAGAATATTACATATGCACATTGCATTCTCTAGAACTATGAGACTAATACAATTTTTTTCTTTTATTTATTTTTCTAGGGAAATGATGTTTAAATGAAAAAATAGATATATTATAAATATATATTCACAATTAATATAATGATAACAGACATTCTGCGTATACCTACTTGCTTATGATTTATCATTTATCAGGTATGCATCAAGGAGAACTCAAACAAGCACCCAGTAGCTAGGATTCTTTATCAGTGGAGCTTAGAATCTAGCTGGAAAGTTGGCTAAACATAATGCCATTGAGCTTGCTATTTTTTTCTAGAAGAGCTACGGGTCAGCAGCCTGCATAACCATGCATGTTCCTGGCAAACTTTTTGAATTTATTGATTTGTGGTAGGGGGTGAGGACTTGAATGTGTTTTTTGAGCGCTCAGTGGGGGAAAAAACCCCCACCTTTTTTTTATTCAAAGGAAAGGGTCTATGACAATTGCACGAGAAGTGCAAAAAAAGAGCTATCAAAGCTCAAATACAAAAAAAGAGGAAACCATTAAACTATATTCTCCAACCACATTCTAATGGAGCTTAGCATGGCTCGGTTTGGCCTTGATATAAATCAAGCCAATTTTTTCCTTGAAGAGCATCTTCCAGCTGTTCATGTTGCAAGCAATGGCATAAAAAATTAATCTATTTCTAGAGCACGAGATGCACCAACATGCAGTTATGTGTGTGGTAGTTCTAACCCTTCAACTAAAAAAACACGAAGGCTTAGGGATTAAACTTCCTTCATATCGTAACTCTAATGCCATCTCTGCATCCTCAATCTAAGTACCCTTCTGTTAGTTTAATAAATCTCAAAGGTCACTTCATCTTTATAATTTACTGCACTATTAATTTAGCCATCTGACTCTCCTACAAGCACCAAATTCCAAATTTGCTAGCAGCAGCACAAAAGTGAAGGATTAGGAATCAGTACTGCGTAGATTGAACTATTTCAGATTGCATTGACACCAAAATTACAGCTGATAAATTGGCATAGATGATTAAGAAATAATTATACTATGGATCTTTGTTTTTCTGCAGATGATCTGCATTTTCTGCAAGTGTACAATGCAAGTTCATCGGAGATATTCTACTCGACAGGCCAATTCCATTTGGAGGCCATTAGGACAAATTGATTGTCACTGTCAAGAGATAGTGAGTGTTTGGTGTAACATTTTTTCTCAACTAGCAATTTAGGTTTATTCTCTCTTACTAAGATTAAATTAAAAAATTCTTCTAGATATTATTGATGCTAATAGTTCTAAATAATAACATGTTATTAGACCCTTTATTTGAGAAGTACTTGAATGGGAATCAGTCATTGAAACAAAGAACTGGATGTAAGTTGTAACAAGAATATTTAGTTATTCCACGTGTGTGTCGCATGTGCATGTCCACTAGTCATAGAAAAGTGTGACCGCAAAGCACCAAAATGCTATCGATCTCAACATTCTTCCTAATCACTTTTTGAGCTTTTGTGAAGTGTCATTTCTCGTTACCTTGCGTGTTTTCGTACATCTTTAGTTCTTCACAAATGTAGTCCAAAGTATACAATCTGCCAAATAATAACCATGGTTTACTTTGCTGTCATTCACCATATACTCAACAGAAGGTGAAGTTCCTAAAGGTAGCTGCTGACATAGAGGAGACATCTAGAGAACATATATTGATATCATTCAGTGATCCAGATCCAAAAAGTGAATGTCAAATCCACAAGTCCTTCAATGCAACAACTTCAAGTATCATGGTTGGTTCATCCACATGCCCAGAACAAGGAGAATTGGAAACGGAAGCAATGGATTTTTATTCCAAATTGTTCACAAGACAGGAGTTTCTAGACCCGGGACCGATTTTGGACCTTGTTCCAGAGAAGGTAACTGAAGAAATGAATGACATGTTGCTGAAACCTTATGAAGCAGATGAAGTGAAAGCAGCTCTGTTTATGATGGGTCCAAATAAAGCACCAGGCCCGGATGGCCTATCAGCGGGCTTCTACCAACAACACTGGGAATTAATAGGACCAGCAATTACAGCTGCTGTTTTGGATTTCCTGAATGGTGGTGATTTACCAGCGAGGGTGAATAGAACTACCATTGTGCTTATTCCAAAAGTAAAGCTATCATAGGAGATGAAGCAATTTCGTCCTATCTCATTGTGTAATGTTATATACAAGATTTGCTCCAAAGTTTGGGCAAATAGGATGAGGCCTTTTCTTGATGAGGTAGTATCTGAAGAACAGAGTGCCTTCGTTCCAGGCAGACTGATCATGGATAATGTGTTGGTGGCATATGAATGCACACACTATCTCAAAAGGAAAAAAGGCAAGGCTGGAGCATGTGCAATCAAGTTGGATATGGCTAAGGCATATGACCGCGTCGAGTGGGAATATCTCAGAGGCGTCATGCTGAAATTGGGCTTCCATGAATCCTTCGTCTCCATCGTGATGAGGTGTGTGACATCAGTTTCCTTTTCGATTAAAATCAATGGGGAATTGTCAGACAGTTTCAGGCCATCTCGGGGTATTAGACAGGGAGACCCTATTTCTCCATATCTCTTCTTGTTATGTGCTGAGGGACTTTCTTGTCTTCTGAAATCAGTCGGCCCAGTGCATTTATCCAGAGGCGTTCGCGTGGGCATCCACGCTCCATGGATATCGCACCTTCTCTTTGCGGATGATTGCATAATTTTTTCAGAAGCATCGCAAAGAGGGGCTGCCAGAGTTCAGGAAATCTTAAACATGTATAGCCAAGGTTCTGGACAGTTGGTGAACAGAGACAAATCAGCGGTCTTTTTTAGCAAAAATTGTCTAGATGAAGTGAAGCAGACTGTGAGAGATGAACTGAATATTGCTACAGAAGCTCTGACGGATAAATATTTGGGGCTGCCTACTTCGATGGGCCAATCTACCACTGCTACCTTTGAATTCCTACCAGCAAGAATAAAGGGAGTCATTGGTTCTTGGTGTGGGAGGGAGGCCAGCAGTGCTGGACGAGAGATCTTGCTTAAATCAGTGGCATAGGCAATTCCTACCTATTCTATGAGCTGCTTTCTTCTCTCAAAGACAACATGTAAGAAGATGAGGACAGCAATGCTCAACTACTGGTGGGGAGGGTCGGCTGACAACCGACACATTCATTGGCTACGTTGGGATAGACTGATGCAACCCAAATCGAGAGGAGGGATGGGCTTCCGAGATTTACATTGGTTCAACAAGGCCATGTTGGGTAAACAGGGGTGGAGGCTAGTTACACGTGAGAATAGCCTCTGTGCTCGTGTACTAAAAGGGAGATACTTCCATGAGATGATCAGCGGTCTTTGTATCATGTACACGAAAGAAACATGCGAGCCACACTTGGCGATCAATTATGGCAAGTAAGGAGGTGCTCCTGCATGGGATGATCAAGCGGATAGGCAATGGTACAACCACTAATATTTGGCGGGACAGGTGGATTCCAAATCACTTTGATGCCCGCCCACTGACCCCTGAAGCGGGGCAGGATATCACCATGGTTTCAGAGTTACTAACTGAGACGGGGCTGTGGAACGAATTCTTGATCAGGCAAGTTTTTATTCCTGTTGATGCAGGTGCTATCCTCCAGATTCCATTGAGAAGACGGGGGACAGACCGGTGGGCATGGGAACTTGAAAAGCATGGAGAGTTTTCAGTAAAGTCGGCATACCGGAAATTGGCGACAATACATGAGCAGAATATCTCCACAGACCCTGGGGACTCAGGAGATGATACCTGGAATAAAATCTGGAAATTGGATGTTCCTCTGAAGGTGAAAGTTTTTTGGTGGAGAGTAATACATGAATTCTTGCCAACGAAATCGATTTTAAATCATCGGCACATCGAGCCCACAGCTTTCTGTGAATGGTGTGGTGCAGAGAAGGAGACGATCAAACATGTGGACACGGAATGCACCATGGCATTGCAGTTCTGGCGGGAGATCAAACTTATGACTGGTGTCAAACTTCCAAAACTGCATGTGCACACCTGGGCGACAGATATCTTGAGAAGCGATTTGTGTTCAGAGAAGGAGCAAAGCCTTTTCACCATTGGCATGTACTCTCTATGGATGCAGAGAAACTCAAGAAGGCATGGTGATGGCCAGGTACCAATTCGAGCTGCAGTGAAGTGGACAGTGGACTTAGCAAATGATTTATGGCAGATCACAAAGGCCAAGAAGCAAATGAAACCAGTGTTGGCTAGACCAAATTGGCAACCACCACCGAGTGACTGGACCAAATGTAATGCGGATGCAAGCTTCTTTGCAGGACCAAATCAGGGTGCGACGGGGATTGTTCTTCGTGATTCTGCTGGCAGCTTTCATGGAGGCCGTGCATGCTGGTACCCTCATGCTCTGGATGCTTTGATTATGGAATCACTTGCCTGTCGGGACGGGATGGTTTTTGCAAGAGCACGAGGGGTGGTGAGACTACAGCTAGAGATAGACAATCAAGAGCTTGTAAGGCCGGAGGATTTTTAGAGGTCTTATTTGGCGCCGATCTTGAACGAAATTCAAGACATTATCTCAGATTTCCAGGGCTTTTCATTGATGTTTGCTAATAGAGTTTGTAATCAAGTAGCACATGTTCTAGCTAAGCAAGCCACAGATGAATACAGGCTGGGTGAGTGGCAGCATGCTCCAGCCTGCATTCAGGATCTGTTAGCTGCAGATTGTAATCCCTCTGTTCCTTAATGGATGAATGAGTCCCTATTTGCAAAAAAAAAAAAAAAAAAAAAAAAAAAAAAAGTACATCCATTTCCATGTAGTTGGGTAATTTATATTCTTCCATCTCCATGTTATAGTCAATGCATCCAAGCATACCTGACCAACCCATCTTATTGTTTATCTCCATCAATCTCGTAGTATCGTTGTGTTTGGTTCATCTTCTGTAAAGTACTGCTGTTGGCAAAAAGCTAAAAGCTTGACCGTCCAGCTAGTACTACATATTATTCTTTCGATTGACATAACACTAACTCAAGGGTCGTAGGAAGGCTTTCTGAAGTCGCCATCCGTGATCTCCATTAACTGGATCAAGTTGTAGAGGTACATGCCACGATCCAACCATCAAGAATCATTTAGCACAAAAATTGCACTCAACAATTAATTAAGAAGAGGAAATAAATAACTAGTTAAACATTCATCTATCGATCTGACTAACTAAGGTTATTTATCCCAATTTCTAGGTTACACTCACATAATCGCTTCAACAAAGTAACGACAGCTTTAGGGACGCCCATCCCGTGCTCTGCTCTGCCTTTGATTTCACTCAAGCTTGGCTTGAGCGATCACTAACACTAAGTCTTCGGTAGCGCTGCCTGAGTGACGCGGCTATCCGTTTGGTCGAAAAATTCAGGTAATATGTAATTGTTTTATTTAAAATTTAGTAGCTTGTAGGTGCCTCTTCGGCGTGATCCAAAGCTATTCGTCTTGATTTTATCCTCGTGCTCGGTTTGTGTACTTGACTTTCTCTTCCTCTTAATAAAAAACGGACACAACCTGGTCGCGAAAAAAAAATCACTAAGTCTTCGGCGCATGTTAAGAGCTTAATGGCAATACCATGAGTACTGTCTCGAAGGCAATACCATGAGTAATCCCTTCAGCACGGAGGAAGTTGTAATCCACTAGTAATTGTCCTTGTGTCGTTGGGCTTGATGGGCATGACTCCACAACAATTGACCCAGGAGTTGATTCATTCATTATCTTCCTGTTTTAAAAACAGTGGGGGTGAGCTTGGCATTTTGTTGTTTTTGTGTTGGATGTGTATGTATACCTCTTTATTTATTCCGTTGGCACAAATAAATGAACGTTTTTGACTTTCATAATTCATGTTTGACCATTTCTTATTTAAATTTTTTTACAAATCATAAGATAAATATTTTTCTCTAATGATAAAAATAAGTCATAAAAAATAATTAAAAAATTTAATTTTTTTAAATGTCAAATGCCATGTTCAGACAGGAGAACAATGTATGCCAGCAGACAGGGCTGCAGACAAGAAATGAACTGCTCGGAACCCTCTCTTCAATTCAGTGACCGAAATTCAACAGTCAGCTACCCTTTGTTTCTTTATGGCAAAAGTTTTGTCCTATCATATTTAATGTTTGATACATGTGTAAAGTATTAAATATAGACTAAAAATAACTAACTAGACATATTACGACTATTTTAGGAGATGAATCTTTTAAGTCTAATTAGTCTATGATTTGACAGTATAATGCTACAGTAAACATATGCTAATGATGGATTAATTAGGTTAAAAAAATTTGTCTCATGGTTTACTAGTGACTTCTATAATTTATTTTTTTTATTATTATTCAAACACCATATGTGATACCCTATAAAACATTCGATGTAACATAAGTAAAACTTTAACACCCGGATCCAAACACTGTACACAACTCCCTCCGTCCAAAAAGTGTGTGTTGTTTTTTTACTTTTCAGATATTGCGTTTGATCATTCGTCCTATTCAAAAATATATATATATATATATATATATATATATATATTATAAATAAATAAATTACTATTAAAATATATCTAATAATAAAATAAGTCATAACAAGATAGATGATGTTTATAAAAAAATTTAAATAAGATCAGTGATCAAAATGATGTTTTATAGGTCTAAAACGACATTTTTTTAGAACCGAGGGAGCACGTGACTAGCAGATTTAAGCTAGGTTTGGAATGCATTGAATATAAATTAAGACATCTGTTCGAGACTTGGAGTTGGACTGAACTTAAGCGGCAGAGAATTAGGTAGCAGCACATGGTTCGGTAGTGTGGTGTGTGGATGGCATAGACACAGACAAAATAATACATCGGCCCGATGAGTTCACACTCACCATCCACATCCACAAAGGGTTGCATTGCATTGCATTGGAATGAAAGCAGGAGTGCACATGAAGACAAAGCTAGTGAGCGTCCCCATGCATGCAAGTGTTACTATAGTAGTATGAGCAATGGGATATGAAGCGTACTGTAGTTACATAAGTATATTTGGGTGTTTGGTTAGTCACATAAACGGACTGCTAAGATAAACCGGATGATTTGCTGTAAGAGAAAAATATTATTCAAACGGCTGATAAACCTGACTGATAAGACAAGCGAACAAGACGATTACTATTCACATTAAATTCGCCAAAGTAGAGATCCATGATCTCGAGTACGACGCGATATGCAGATTGAGGGTCTATTTAGATGGACCATCACTGGTTGTTAGGCATGAGTAAACAATAGCGACTTAAAATTTAACAAACTAGTTGTTAGTCATACATATGTTTAGATCTTAAACTAATAACTGGGTTCTAGAGATTAGAACTAGTATTAGTCCTTGATTGTTGGATTCTATAAACTAGTAAACTAGCAATTAGTTAGACCTTAAGCTAAATTTTAGCCCACTTAATTATATTATTAGTCCTTTCTCAAGATCTAAACAAGGTCTAATTAAAACCGCTAACACGTACCCCAGATGCATGCAGCTTTATTCCATTCACTAATGTTCTGATATTAACTTATTACTCTCTCATATAGTCTTATCTCTATGGGCAAGAGCAAAAAAATAAAGCCACCATGACAAGGAAAGCCACACTACTAGCGCGCGCACATAACACACATGAAGATAATACTACATTGCTACCGCATCTGTTTCATAAAAATTGTAGTTCTAGATTCGTTGCATATTGGCCAAAACATTTATAACGTTCACCATCGATTCTCACTACCCCAAAATTATTTTAGAAAATATATCTTTTAATTCTCAGAGGAGGGCAAAAGTTATTCTAGTCTCTAAATAATCTACCATTTTGGAGATATACTTTTTATTTAAAGAGAAAAAACTAAAAACTCACAACCATCTATGAAAATGAATTAATAGAAAGGCACATGCCTATTTAAGTAAATAGTACTGAGGCCCATCTTCCTAAGTGCACTGGCCTATATAAAAAAAACCCTAATGTGCTCTTCACTTTTCCAAATGCCTATCTTCAATATCTCTCTGTCACCGGATCAAGCGGCAAAAGGGCCAGCAATGTGGATGGCATGTCCGACTCTGCTAGGGGCAACAATATGGGTGGCCTGTGCGCTCGCCTTGGGTGTTGGCTCAAAGGATGGCAGCATGACAACCCGGGCCGGGGCTCGCATCTTCAATCCGGTCATGCACGTCCAAGGTGAGCCGCTCTCCCTCTTCATCCTCTCTCTCTATCCCTTGTTCTAATCTCTCTACCTTACCGTTCAAGAGCAGGTGAGGGTGAAGCCCCAATTCTACGAGCGAACACCATGGCGGCGACGTCGGGTGACGGCTGAGTTGCCTTACACGCGTGGCGGTATGTGCCCACCTTGGCTATCTACAGAAAACCATCATATAGTTTCTATGTTAGGATGTTGAGACACGAATAACCTTGATAGAAAAGGATACCAAATTGGTGGGATTCTCCTAGTGTTTTTAAGTAGTAGTAGTAAAAATACTACCACTGGTAATAACACAAGAGAATCCTCATTAGGAGACATTTAGTAGGGAAAGTGTATACTAAATTCTCAATACCAAAACACTAGGAGAAACCCATCTCACTAGAAGAACTAGAAAAATCTGATTATGGACCAGCCCTAAATAAGGGGGTTGCTCTGAGGAGAAGCGAAGAACCTTGAAAGAAAAAGGACCGGCCCTAAGTGAGGAGATACGAACATGTAAGAAAAGGATTGGCCTGAGCTTGTGTTAGAGTAATTAATTGTAAGAACTTGTGTTAGATTGATGGCTTGAACTTAAATGAGCAAGTTTGACCATATGTGCTAACCAATTGAGCTCCGCTTGCTTCACATACCAAAGCTTAATTGGACAGGGATTATGTTTGATAGATCTTTTGCTTGCTGCGATGGTATCAGATCGAAGGTTGCAACTTACAAGGGATTGCAAGTTGCTGATTTTTTTGTGCATACTCTAGTACACCACGGGTGGGTCGTACTCATACATGTTGTAGTAGAATATAATATAAGTATATTAATTAATAACACATGCACTAGAATAATCATGGACTGGGACAGGACTTCACTCTTGTTTCGCCGCTTGTGTTGTGCGTGGAGACTCTGGCCCTATGACCTGTGGGATGTGAATGAGGAGCGAGTGCGAGACAATGAATCATGAATGCAATTGGTAGATTGGAGAATCCGATTCAAAGCCGGTAGAAAAGATTAATTAGGTGAAAAGAGGCCTACCATGCATGCATGTTTTACACACTGTCCCACTCTCGGTGGACCTTGACTCTGGAGCGAGCGAGAGAAGACGACGACTGAGATGATTTTCCCCCCTTCCCTTTTCGTTTTGGTAATAATAATACAACTGATGGGCTGATTTGTGATTGAATGATATACTCCGTACTAGCAGCCACAGGTAGGGAGCTTGGCTCCTCTAACAGCTCATTAGGCTGCAGAGAAGAGGTGTGTGGTGGGTGATGCAAGTACAGTGCTACTACTAGATTATTGTGAGTCATATCAGCTTAGCTGAATTTGAATGTTTTGTTTTCTAGTTAGTGATAATAATAGTAATGAAAAACCGCCTTGATTTCTGGTCCTAGTATATTTTGTGACGGAATGATTGAATGCTGCTGCCTCGTCCTCTCTCCATTGCCGTCGCTGTGGGTGTGAGAGAGAGTCAGTCCACGAGGCACCAACGCAATTCAATGCCAATCCTTGCTTCTTGCAGTGCAGTCTCCATCCATGTCTACATCTGCACCGGCGCGCGCATCCCGTTCCAGTCCAAGGCCTCGAGTATCAAGCACAGCAACAGCAGCAGCAGGCAGCCTAGTCCTTGCCTCTGTCGCCGGGTGCCTGCTTTCGGCTTTGCCTGTTGCCTCCTCCTCCTCCTCTTCCTAGGGGCTCTGGTTGGGTCTTTCTGACGGACTTGTTGCCCTGCGCTACCTCTGCTGCTTCCTCTCCCGATCGAATCCTCCTCCTCCTCCTCTCCAGATCAGTCAGCTCAAGGCGGTAGAATCGAATCCATTCCAATCCCCGGACAGGCCTGGCCTAGCCCCCTCTTCTTTCTTTTGGAGCCTCTCCAGTACAGTGCCAGCCTAGCTTGTTTCTTATTGTTATATATATATATATACACACACACTACATAGCACTAGTACTCTTTCTTGCTTGCATGCTTGCTGGACTGGATTCTTCCTTTTCCTCTTCTTCCTCTTCATTCACTGGTGCCGGTCATTCACCCAAAGCTTTCTTTTGTCCCGTCGGTGCTCGCTTGTTCCTTCCTTGCTTTCTTTCTTCCCCAAAATTGTATCTTTCTGTCTACGGCCGCAGTTGCCATGTCCAGACCGGAGTCAGGGGACCGGCTGAGGCGATAGACATAGCCCTAACCATCACCCTCACCTGCTGTTTCTTGAGGAGAGAGAGAGCAGAGCATAGCATAGCAGGGGAGGACACGGACATGGCGCCTCCATGGTCCTTCTCCATCTCCATCTCCATCACCAGCACCAGCACCAGCACGCTCCTCCTCCTCCGGCTGCTCTGCCTCTGCGCCGCCCTGCATGCGGCGCGCCCGCCCAGCGTCACCATCGGCGCGCTCTTCACCGTGGACTCCGTCATCGGCAGGTCCGCCAGGACCGCCATCCAGCTCGCCGTCGACGACGTCAACGCCGACCCCACTGTGCTGAGCGGCACCAACCTCAGCGTCGTCTTCCAGGACACCAAGTGCAGCGGATTCGTCGGCACAATCCAAGGTACTATACACTAGTATAGAGTATTATAGGTATCCTCTGTTTTCTTTCTTTGTTTATTTCGTGGGGATTGGGATTGGGGATTGGGGATTCCATACCATCCTTGGTGAGATTGTCATGAATCATGATGTGATATGTCTCCTCTGTTTTGGTTGGTTGCCCTGCCCTGTCACTACGCATGAGCACCAAATATGGTTAATTTGTGCGGCCAGCATCTCCTTTCCTTCACTTTTTGCTCCTGCACTGCATGCGCCACACAACGCACCGCATTCCATTCCTTGCTTGCCTGCATTGCATTTCACTGCATCTCTCCTCTCAACTTTGATTTCTCTTTCTGCACAAGAACATCAACGTGCAGATTCCACACCTTCACATTCAGAGTTTAGTTCTTTTTTTGTTGGAAAGTTTTCACATTCAGAGTTTCATCAACCACACACAGTAGTAGGAGTATGCAACTAGGGAGAGAGAGAGAGAGTGTAGTCAAGTCTGGTTTAACAACAAATTAAGAAGTTATGCTACACTAGGCACTAGGTTAGGCTCCATTATTCTTCAAACAAACCATGCTAACTCGCATATACTCGTCGAATAAACAACAGACATTAGTACATAGTAGTACTATAAAAAGGAAATCCAGATTACTATACTGGCTAAATTAACCGAGTTTGATTATGTAATACTTGTGCGCGTGTCAGTTGAACACTTAAACTGATCACCAGATGAGATGATTCAGACAGCCAGCCAGCCAGCCAGATTGTTTGGTCAACCACTGAATCATTGATTGTTAGTCCTATGCAATCCAAAAAAGAAAAAGGACCCAACCAAACAAACCATGCTAGCTTGCATATATAATCGTTGAATAAAAAACAAATACTAGCTGAATCAACCGAGTTTGTTTTTGTAATAATAATTGTGCGCGTGTCACTTAAACTAATCACCAGATGAGATGAGCCAGCCAGCAAATCCAATCCATTGTTAGTCAACGGCTGCTTCGTTGATTGCTACTGCTGCTCTGCTGCCAACGCTAAAAAGTCAACTGCGATGCCACTGACGATCCGCCCTGACCTGAATGCAGCCCTGGAGCTGATGGAGAGGCAGGTGGTGGCCGTGGTGGGCCCCCAGTCCTCGGGCATCGCGCACGTCGTCTCCCACGTCGCCAACCAGCTGCGCGTGCCGCTGCTGTCCTTCGCCGCCACCGACCCGGCGCTCGCCTCCGCGCAGTACCCCTACTTCGTCCGCGCCACGCACGACGACCGCTTCCAGATGGCCGCTGTCGCCGACGTCGTCGCGCACTTCGGCTGGCGCGAGGTCACCGCCGTCTACGTCGACAATGACTACGGCCGCGGCGGCGTCGTCGCGCTCGGCGACGCGCTCGAGGCCCTGCGTGCCAGGGTCTCCTACAAGGCCGCGTTCCCGCCGGGCGCCGACCGCGCCGCGATCGCCGACCTCCTGGTGCGCGCCAACATGATGGAGTCGCGCGTCTTCGTCGTCCACGCCAGCCCGGATTCCGGCCTCGACGTCTTCGCCGCCGCGAGGTCGCTCGAGATGATGGCCACCGGGTACGTCTGGATCGCCACTGACTGGCTCGCAGCCGCCGCAATCGATGGTGCCGGTGCCGGTGCCGGTGCCGGTGCCGCCTCCAAGTCCAATATACAGGGCGTCCTCACGCTGCGCCAGTACACGCCGGACTCGGAGGCCAAGGCGTCTCGTCTCCAGGTTCGCAGCCGCCGCCAAACCATCCAGGGATGCCATCAACGCGTACGGCCTCTTCGCCTACGACTCCATCTGGATGGCGGCGCGCGCCATCGACCAGTTCTTCAGCGACGCCGGCGGTGGGAATGTTTCCTTCTCCGCCGACCCCAACATCGTGGATGCCAACGGCAGCGCGCTGGGCCTCAGCGCGCTCAAGGTGTTCGACCAGGGCGAGCAGCTGCTACGGAAGGTGATGCTCACCAACTTCACCGGCGTCACGGGCAGCGTCCAGTTCCAGTTCGACGCCGGTGGGAGTGGGACCCTCATCAACCCTGCCTACGAGATCCTCAACGTCGGCGGCACGGGCGTCCGCCGGGTCGCCTACTGGTCCAACTACACGCGCCTGTCGGTGGCGGCGCCCAGGCTGCGCGCCGACGGCGGGCCGCCGCCCAACAGCACCAGCCCAGCAGCAGCAGCAGCAGATGTACAGCGTCATCTGGCCCGGCGACACGACGGCTAAGCCGCGCGGGTGGGTGTTCCCGAACAACGGCAAGCCGCTGCGGATCGGCGTGCCGTACCGGACGACGTACAAGCAGTTCGTGTCCAAGGACCGGTCGAGCCCCGACGGCGTGAGCGGCTACTGCGTGGACGTGTTCAACGCGGCGGTGGCGCTGCTGCCGTACCCGGTGCCGGCGTCGTTCATCCTGTTCGGCGACGGCGTGAAGAACCCCAACTACAACGAGCTGGTGCAGCGGGTGGCGGACGGCTTCTTCGACGCGGCGGTGGGCGACGTCTCCATCGTGACGAACCGCACGAGGATCGTGGACTTCACGCCAGCCGTACGTGGAGTCCGGGCTGGTGATCGTGTCGACGGTGAAGGCCAAGAGCTCCAACGAGTGGGCGTTCCTCAAGCCCTTCACGCCGGGGATGTGGGCCATCATCGGCGCCTTCTTCCTCTTCGTCGGCGCGGTGGTGTGGATCCTGGAGCACCGCTTCAACCCGGACTTCCGGGGGTCGCCCAGGAAGCAGATGGTCACCATCTTCTGGTTCAGCTTCTCCACAATGTTCTTCGCGCACAGTGAGTAGTGTACCCAGCTCATTCAATTCCATCGATTCAGCAATCAGCAATCAGCAGCTGAGTTCAATCTGAAATCCTCTAAATTTGCAATGGCAAATAATGCATGGCATGCAGGAGAGAACACCGTGAGCACTCTTGGTCGCTTCGTGCTCCTCATCTGGCTCTTCGTGGTGCTCATCATCAACTCCAGCTACACGGCCAGCCTGACGTCCATCCTGACGGTGCAGCAGCTGTCGACGGGCATCCAGGGCCTGGACAGCCTTCTCAACAGCAAGGACCCCATCGGCTACCAGGTCGGCTCCTTCGCCCGGAGCTACATGATGGACGAGCTGGGCGTGCCGGCGTCCCGCCTCCGGGAGCTGGCCATCGACGACTACGCCGACAGCCTGCAGCGCGGGCCCAGCAACGGCGGCGTGGCGGCCATCGTCGACGAGCTGCCCTACGTGGAGCTCTTCCTCTCCACCAACTGCCAGTTCAGGACGGTGGGGCAGGAGTTCACCAAGAGCGGATGGGGATTCGTAAGTCTTTTCTTTCAGTTGGCTCCAGTTCCATTCCACCAACACAAGCAATGCAATGCAACAATGGCGATGATTAATCTCATTTCAGGCGTTCCAGCGTGACTCCCCCCTGGCGGTGGACCTGTCGACGGCCATCCTGACGCTGTCGGAGAACGGCGACCTGCAGCGGATCCACGACAAGTGGCTCAACCCGGGGACGTGCGCGTCGCAGAGCACCGACGGCGTGGGCGCCGACCGGCTCAACCTGGGCAGCTTCTGGGGCCTCTTCCTCATCTGCGGCGTCGCCTGCTTCATCGCCCTCCTCATCTACTTCGCCCGGATACTCCGCCAGTTCTGCAGGTACCACGGCACCGCCGCACAAGAGGACGACGGCGGCGGCTCCGGCCCGTTCCCCGACCCGGAGAGGAGCGTGCGCCGGCCGGCCAGGCTGACCAGCATCCGGGACCTCATGTCGTTCGTGGACATGAAGGAGGCCGAGGTGAAGCGGGCCATCCGGAGCAGCAGGTCCGACAGGCGGCACGACGGCTCCTCCATTGGCCGCAGGAGCTACACCTCCGAAGGGCCGTCCTTGTCGCGCCCGTCCTCCATGTCGCCGGTGTAATTTTTGTCTGTGCTCTGCTGACTTAGGTACGTAGCTCGAGGCGGCGGCGCCGATCTGAAATCCACGAAACTGCACGCATGTACAAATTGCGATTCAGCGATTATATAAGGTTTTTCAACACCTGAAGATAGAATCTATAGATGCAACGTAGATCTAGAATTACAGGGGAGGTACTTATATTTATATATGTACAAAAAACTTCAAACAACTTGTGTGGACAGTTGGAGATAAAATGGGAAATTTTTGCTGTACATAGATTATGACTGTTGAGCTTGAGCATCATGCGTGCAGTTTGTCTTAGTATGCAGACACAGAGACAAGCAAGTAGGATAATTGGGCCGTCTCTCATCTGATCTCGTCGCCACTCTGCCATCATCGGTCGGCCACCGAGATGGGGTAATTGGGCCGTGCCAGAAGAGAAATGAATAACTGGGCCATGTCAACAAAGATTAATCGGGCCGAGATCCAATCTTGTAAGGCTCAAACCGCAAGGCTTCGATAACGTGAGATTTTTCTTCCTTGCATACCACCAACTGAAACTTCTGAATATCTTCCTTGTATAGGGCTGCAACTTGTAGACACACTCCCGGCCTCCGTTCTAAACTTAAGAAAATACAGATAATTTTTTTTCACAATAAACTTATCTAAAAATACAAATATTAGTAATATTTTCTATAAATCTAGCCATACTTAAAAAAATTTAACCAACATGAATACTATAATGACACTTGTTATTTTAGATGTCCATGTATCCATCTCGGTTCATGTGCTGCACCCTACATATGAATTAGGTTGGATACATGGACATCCAAACGAGGATGGATATATATATATATATATATATAGTCACAGTAGTACATACATATGCTCGCTTGTCGTGTAATATTATACGAATATATATTTGGGTAAGAATCAAACAAAAGATGCCAATATAAGTAATCCCTCCATATAGGAAAAGAAAGTCGTTTTAGATAAGATTTAAGTCAAATATTAGGAACATAAATCATAAATAACTTTTAATTGTTGAGTTTAGAAATATGAAAACCACATAAATAGATTTGTCTTAAAAAATATTTACATAAAAATATAAATATATCACTTTGTGATGAGTACTTTTACAAAAATATAAAGTGAAAGTTATACTTTGGAGACCACGTCACTGTCCTGAACGACTTTCTTTTTACCGAGGGAGTATATATATATAATAACGAAACCAATCAAGCAATCAGTTAATGAATGGCACATCATTATTATCCTAAAAAGTAACAGTGAGTGGCTAGCTAGCCAGTTTAGCGCCGCACGAGTGCACGCACTCTTGTCTCGGTATATGTACTTACTCCCACTCCCACTAAACTAGATTAGGCAGGCGCCGCACTGACGCGTACGTGTAACTTGTAGGTACGCTAGAATAATATATATATAAACAATCATCTGCGCACGCACGCATGGAAATGAAAGAGAAAAGACGATCTCGCTTTCACTTAACTTCCTTTACAGCTACTATTACTACAGCTTTTTAATCAAATTAAGTAGGTACTAATTGGAGTTTACTTAAAAATGGAAGCATTTCTGTTAATTCCTTTTGTTAGGATATAGATATAGGGGGTGTTTGGAACTGCTTCATGAACTCTGCTCCACGTGGAGCAGCTCCACGAAAACCTGGAGTTTGTGAAGTACCTCTTTAGGTGCTCTCACAACTCCACCCCTTTTTCTGGAGCTGTATGCATGGAGCTGAAACCGTTTAGCTAAAAAACGTGGAGCGGAGCTGAAAAACGTGGAGCGGAGCAATCCCAAACACCCCTAAATAGTGTGACTAAGAAAATTGCTTTCTAGAAAACAAAAGTTCCATTAAAAATTAAAGTTTTTCTGAAGTACAACCCTTAACACGAGCGGACGTTCGGCCATGGGCCCTGCCACCAATTAACGACGGCAGCACCCAAGTGTGCCCGCCTCCTTTAATCTGAGCGCAATGCCTCGTGAAATCATTTATGTAGTTGTGAAGAACATTCAACACCTTTTTTCTTTTTTGCCATGTGGCTAGGTCAGTTTGGAACATGGCTTTCATTTGTCTTCTTTTTGGAGAACTTGAAATGGTTGGGTGAGAAGGCGCAATTTGCAAAGTTGCTACTGTCACACCCAAAAATCTTTATTTTGACTAATAAATATAAAACAGGAAATGAAATAAATGGTTTTAACATTGTATTAAAGTTTCCAAGGTTAATTTAAGCTCTCACAAATCTAGACATAGAAAAATGTTTTTTCTTTAAACTTTTCTAAACTAGTTTGATGTGCTTTTTAATTGCTATGGTGTTTCTCTCTGTCGCTTGACTTGATGTTGTGTGTGAAAAGTTTTCAAATTACGTCAGGTGGGATGATCTTCTTCCGACTCACAAGTGGACGACACTACATCAGGGCACTAGCCCTTCCTGGTGCAAGTCACTCCACCCGGTCCCAATTTACTCATTATGTTCTTATTGCGTACCCTTGACCCGATCAAAGTGAAGGGATACCAACAAGTAACATCAGGTTTTCATCACTTTCTCAAAAGGGGTATTGTCATCACATTTTTGGAAAACATTTCATAAAGCCTATGCTATTAGCAGGGCTAAGCGTATACTAATTATTTTTGAAATCAAAACAGGTATCCGTGGTAATATATCAAGATACGGTAAATGCATCAAAATAGGATATCACACAACTCCTAACCCTAATGCATCATTTCATCAACATAGAATATAAAAGAATTTCGAAATTCAAGGAGGTGTTTAAATGCATCCGGGGCTTGCCTGCGTTGCAGAGAGGGTTAGTTGTTAATCTTGACAGTGACACCTTCGGTGGATTCCTCTCTTTGGGACTTGAATCAACACGAACCTTCTCCGAAGCTTGATCCACGGAAACCTTCTCTCACGTATACTACACGTGATAATAATGCATGCTCAACATAATGGCACATATGACATGATGCTAGATGATGCAATATGGATGAAACAACTCAACTTATTATTATCTTGAGTACAACTTTCCTTCACGGTATAGTTGCATTAAGAGATTATAATTAACAGTTATGACAACATCGGATAACGCAACGCAATCAACGTAAAAAAGAATTACCGAAGGTCATTAGGGTTAATGACCTAGGGTCATCACTCAATCCCAAAATCAATCAACCCTAGAGTGATTAAGGTTAATTACTAATTTATTAACCATTTTTACAGTTGTTGAAAGCCACTAATTAACTTGCTAATTAATTAGCTACTACTACACATGTGATGATGACTACTACTAATACTACACAACTAAGCCATGAATCATTAGAGTGATAATGATTCATGGTCTTCAAGCAACATCAAAAACAACCAAACCTAAATAAATCCTATCTTTGTTACTTAAGTCTTTTAATTATTTATTAAACATGTGAGCAACACCATATATACACTACACAAGATCATGCCTTGGACCAGGGATGTTTTGCTGATCCATGGACTTCAAACAATACCACAAGTCACCCAATATTTTAATTAGAAAACTAATTAACCAGTGGTTATTTTATTAATCATTTTTGTGGTCATTAAACAAGGTGAAAATTAGTTATTAAAATAAACTTCTTCCAAATAGCACCAAAATTTTAGTGGAGGTCCCTTTTCATATGAAAAGCCTAACCCTAAATGTTTATAATTTTTGGATTAATATATTTCTCCTTAAAAATCAAATACTATGCATTTATTGATTAAAAGAGGCAATTATTAATCATGACAAAAGTAATTAACATGCTGCAAACATATTTTTCTATGAAACTACACATCATGAGAATCATAAATAAATTTATTTCATATTTTTCTGAGCTCATAATATTTAATTATGATTTATCAAAAATCAGGACAGGAAAAACAAATTAGAAAAAGGAAAAATGTTTCCTTACTATTGGACCTGAGCACGGCCCAACTTGTCCGGCCCGCCCGGCCTTCATTCTCCCTCTCTCTCTCTTTTTTTCTGACGGGCGGCCCCGCTGGCCGGTAACGCGACCTGGCGCTGGCGCGGGCGCGGCAAGCGTTGCCCGCCGATTTTTCCCATCGGCGGCGATCTCCGGCGGTGGCAAGCATACCAGCGGGATCCCCACGAGCTAGCGGACCTCCCTGCGGGGTTAGTTGGCGGATTAGGGTTCGGTTGAAGCTTGGCGATGGCTATGGCGGAACGGGCGACGATGGACATGGCGGGCGCTGCCGCTCCGACGCGGGAGGCGGTAGCGATGGAACCGATGGGTCGGTTAGCTTCACGGAGGCTAGGCGAAGTGAGTGGTGGGGCTGGTTTGGCCGGAGGAGTGACGGAGAGAGGGGCGCGCCGAGGCGGAGCTCTACGGGCGGAGGAATCGAGCGCCGCACGACGGGCGAGGCCGCGCTCGACGCCTCGGCAAGCAGAGACCGCGGTGACTAGCCGATGAGCCTCAGCGGGGGTCACAACGGTGCTGGGGCACGGCTTTGGTTCGGCGGAAAAGGCTTAGAGGCTTCCTGGCCAGGGCGAGCGGCTGCGGCGGCGCTCGGTGGCCGGCCCTGGAGAAGATGAAGCCGCACGGCCTACTCCGATGAGGAGAGCTCGTGTTGGCGATTTCCAGAGCGGCGCTAGGGGACTGCGGAACTGGTGGCAAGGTGATGGGAGTGGCAATGGAGCGTGGAGCTCGAATTCGGGAGGCAGGTGGAGATGACGGCGGCGGCATTGAGAGGAGAAAGGAGAGTCTGCCGACGTCTTTGGTGTGTAAAAGAGAGTGGCGACGCTCGAGGAGATGGCCAGCGATGGCGAAGGCGGGCTGGAGGGCTCACGGCGTGGCAACACACACGGAATAGCCGGAGATGAAGCCACGGCGGCGACGACCGGCCGGCATGGGCATGGAGCAAGGTGTCCCCCTGTTCATCTATTGTAGCATGGATATTTTTCTCCTCTTTTTCAAAATTACTCCAAGATTTTGAATAGAAGTTGAAAAATTCCCAAAATACAGATTGCTCTAAATTTTGTGCTCTACAACTTTCATTAAACAAGTTTTGTCAAATTCCAAATATTTTTGAAATTAGAGTTTGAATTTGAAAAACTTTTGGGATTTAAAAATTACTTTCAAATTTTGAATAAAAGATAAAAATATCTAAAAATAAAAGTTGTTCCATTTTTCAAGATCTACAACTTTTATTAAGAGAGTTTGTATAAAACTAAATAAATTTTGAATTTGAGTTTAAAAATCAAGAAAGAGACAATTTCCAATTTGAGAAACTTTTGAAATTACTTTTGATTTTATTCAGAAACTTAAAAAACTTTATTTACCAAACTTGTAGAGCTTAAAAAGATGTACAACCTGTATTTTAGAAGTTTTCCTAAATTTTGAATATTTTGGGATGCAATTGAGAAAGGGGCAAAAGTACTTTTTGAAATTCAGGATTTTGAAAAACGAATTTCAAATTGATTCTTTGGGCAATTAATTAGAGATTAATTGGTGGACCTAACCAATAGCACATTTTCAAAGTATAAAGTTTATACTTTGAAATGATTCCAAGGGTTAGCAACTTTTATTTAGAAAATTAATCATGATTAGCTCCTCAAAATTGAAAATGATATTCAATTTCCCACACTTAGCCAAATTGGCTTAGGGTTGGGATCAGAATTCTAAATCCAATTTTGATTCTTTATTGACATAAATTGACTTGTAAAACATGGTCGGGATGTTAGTCATGGTTGACCAAGCACTGGTACACACCAAGGTTGCTTTTAGGTTAATGACTTTTATGATCATAATTAAACATTTAAGTGAGATTTAAGTGGTGTACACATACACATGATATACAAAAGAGTGCAAACAACTCTAGAAATTTGTAAACTCATTTTAGTTGTACATGTCATGGTTCTCTAATCATGAATGCTTGTGCAATGCTTATGATGACATGTGGTAGGTTTAGGTTAACGTAACACCAGGAGTGTTACATTATATCCCCCTTAAAAAGAATCTTGTCCCGAGATTCAAGGCTTTGGGTCAAGTAATGGAAAAGGAAATGTATCAAGCATATTGACTTGTAAGAAGTTCATAAAGCAGCAAGGTTTGAGTTGGAGAATTCCAACTAAAATCAAGAGATAGCTATTGGTGATGAGAGTATCAACAGGAATTACGTATATAAAGATCGAAGAAAGGGAATACAACAATGGTGGGGTTTGAGTAATGGAAAAGGAAATGTGTCAAACACATTAAGTTTCAAGAATCTCACAGGGCAAGAGAGTTGGTTTCAGGGGTACAACCAAGATTAATATATGGTTGCAAGACTAGAGTTGAATAAATTTTGGATATGCAAGAACAAGTTTAGTATATATAAGGAGTTGGGATTTCGAAGAATGATCCCAAGATAGCACGTTAATTGTGGAATGTGATGGAGAATGATCATTGATCTCGATACAAACGAAGCGCCAAAGAGTAACTCATGTGGCTGCAGCACACAGGAGACCCCAGGTTTCGACGCTGCATCGAGATCATGGATCATGGTACCACTATAAAACATAATTTCGGTAATTCTCACATGACACATGTCGAAATGACGAGGTCAAGCAATTGGCGTGTGTTGAAACTAGAAAGACCAAGGTAAAACACACGCATAGGCGAAAAATCAAAGTCGTCTTTAGGTATTAGCTAAGCAAAAGTTTCTTAGCAAATCAAGATACAGGACGAGATTAGTGGGATCTTAATAGCTATGCGAACAATAGCTATTATTGGATTAATGAAGGACATGTTACCTTTATTTTATATGATAGGTATGATGCATGCTCGTCTTATACTCTTCACGACGACAGTATAACGGAGTTGTACTGTTCATACGTTAACGGGTTTATACCGCTGTTTTGGATGGGGTTATCTTTGTTTGTTAACGGGCCTATACTATTCGTTAACGGGTTTACATACTGTTCATGTCGAGTTCACTGTTCATACCCGATACTGTTCATACCGGGCGGGTACTGTCTATGGGAAAGGTTACTGTTCACTAAACATTACCCAGCGGCGTGGCTGGCTGAGCGATCGAGAAAGGCAGCCCACGGATGGGGAGGGCAGTCCGATCGTGTGGCCCAAACGAAGGGGCGACGTGGCTCAAGGAAGGAGCAGTTTTTGTTGTACAAAAATAGTAGTAATGGTAGATAATGACCGTGCTAGGGGTATATATACCAGATTCCCTAAGCATGAGCTAGAATTTCGATATTCTTAGTTCGATTAACCAAATTATATTTTATGGTGACAAAAATACAAAAATAAAGATAAATCTTTGAAGATATCGAAGAATATGAATGTGCATCAAATATATTCAACTGCTTTTATGAGCAAAATTATTTGCTACAGATTGCTAACCCGCGCTGCGCGGGTTTCCTGCTAGTTTTCTCTCATTTTTTGCGACTTCTCCGATGAGCCTCTATGGATGCACATTGATATAGAGCAATAACATGTTTTAGTTAAGACATATCGTTATTGTTAACCATAGAAATTAAGTGACTGGTGGACATCTTTATATTTTCAATTAAGTTCTAACAAAAATTAGATTGAATGATTTGTCTAATAATATTAATTATGTACCATAAAATATTAATATTTTATACATATTTAGTTAAAACCAACAATTATTATTTAAAGATAGTTAGAGAGTATGCGCTATATATAGGGTGTGAACGGCGCTACTAGCTGTTAGCTGCACTCAAGTCGTCAGTGCTCAGCCTTGCATGCATGCATGCTGCGGTTATTATTTACCTGCTCTGGTGCTGGTCCGGCACACGTGTGCATGCGTACGTGTGTCTGTACGGCCAGCGTGCGTGCGCATGTGCAATTAATCTATATACAGTACGCGGCTGCAATGCAATCATCATCATCCATCTGTGTGATTCTTCAGTGCCGGATGCATATGATGCACCTAGCTAGCTGCCTCCACCATTTCTTTCTAATTAAATAAGTGTCCGTCTATCTATATTCTATGCCTATATTCTATCTATTTAAAAACAATTTTTTTTTTAAAGAATCAAACTAAAATTTTGACTAAATTTATATAAAACACACGCACGGATAGAGAGATCACACAAAGTACGTGCGTATAAGGCAACTGTTGCCAACCTCCTCCTTGCTATATATATATATATATATATATATATATATATATATATATATATATATATATATATATATATAGAGCTCTCAGCATGTGTGATCTGCTATATATAGCTAAACACAAGCCACCACAATTCCACAAAACGCCGCATACTAGATACAAAAACAATGGAGGAATCTATCAGCTCCTCTCGGACTACTACTGCGTTCTACGACGGCAACAGCTACCACTACCACTACCACCACAACCAACCTCTTGTTCCTGCTCCTTCTCCTTGTGCTCCTGCAGCCGTGGCGTCTGATTTCGAGGACGACGACAGTGGCTGGACGGCCTACTTCCTGCAGCTCGGCTCCGACGAGGAAGAGGACGCGCCGGCGTCGGCATCGGCGTCCAGGAAGAAGCAGCTGCGGGATGTTGGCGCCGTCCCCTGTGGAAGAGGAAGTGCCTCCACGGTCTCCAAGCCCCACAATGTCGACAAGGATAACAAGCAGGCGGTGAAGAAGAAGGTCGTACCAAAGAAGACGAAGGAGGTACTTCATCTTGTCGGAACCACCAGAATTGTAGAGGAGGAAGATCCACTGCAGGACACCGCTTCCTCTCCACTTGTGCAACTAAATCTAAACGACGCCGAGACCTTCAGGTAAAACCTGTACGTACGTAACTAGCTACCTAGCTGCTATTCGTACATAGCATATATGCAGGAGTTCTCGGTCGCTCGTGATGTTTTATTTGTTTTTACATATATGCATGCATATATAAAGTAGGCATGCATGTTCTTAATTGTTTTCATATATATTCTGCTATATATTGTTGGTTCTTGCTACACGAAGGATGTCAATTACTATTTCTTGAGATTTCTTACTACACATAATAACTCTGAAGAAAATATATATGCATGTATGCACCTCATTATCTTGCTCTGCCTGTCGTCACACCCTCGATCAGTTATTAATTCAAGGTCGTCCTTGTATGTTTTATCTGTGTTAGCATTTACTACTTGATGTTCTTGATCGAGTACATGTATAAACACATGCATGACTCTCATCTCATAGGCCTACTTGTTTCAATAACAAATTAAACCCATTCCCTGATCATGTTGTGGGCTTTAATTTAGTGGATTGGGAAGAATGACTATTAATAGAGGGGTAAATTGGTTCATTTCATTCCCCGCCTTCTGATCCAAATAAGAACTGGAAGGCAAGAATGAGTGAGTTTATCCAAACAAACATCGTACGGTATAATAATACTGCAAATCATTGTACCTAGTAACGCAAGTCACAAACAACAAAGAATAATAGAGCTTTAATTTGGCCAGTGTGTGGGTCCTTTGTTTGATGGAAACTATATATATGCATTGTAGCTAATACTAATATATATAACTCCTTCACAGTACTGATGATTGGTCTCAAGTCTGAAAATGCAATGCTGGAAGTTTGGAGCACTTCAACAGGGGCCGGTCCGGTACGGTATGAGCATCGTATCACAAGTAGCAGAGACCGGCCACCAGTGCAACGTAGAACAAGTGACATCAATAGCAACGGCAGGATTGAGACAGACGTTGGGCCATCATCTGACCGATAGACAGTAGCAGCATATGCGGCAACTGCACGAGTGCAGCATGCACAAGAGATGCATGAATGCATGCATGCATGCTTAATTATTTAGCTGTTTCTAAGCTAAAAAATTATTTTAGCTGTTTCATCTTAATATAATAAACTGTACTAAGTTTGTGGACCCAACATATATAGCTAGCCGCCGTCTACTGTACTACTACTCTCTCCATCCGTTCTCCGGAGTAAGTCGTTTTGACTTGTTTTTACTATTGCATCTAGATTTACGTTATAATGTATCTAGGGGCAAACATCCGTTCTCCGGAGTAAGTCGTTTTTAAATTTTTTGAACTTGTTCATGATTTTAGAACTCAAATTTTTGCAAATTTGAGTTCGTTTAGATTTACGTTAGTTTAATGCCCATTAAATCATGAAGGGGCAAATTTGAAAAAACATCTTGATTCTATAAATCATGAAACGGCATTTGTGGGGGTACGTAGTACTAACTGTTTAGCATTTGTAGTTCTGCATGCCCGGTTCCTTCCAAATTAAAAAGACTTGTAATTGAAAAACTGTTTAGCGTTTGTAGTTCTGCATGTTTATCCTATCTGATTTGTTTGGTGTCGCGCTTGGATTGTCAGTAGTATCATCGATCTATCTCTGTCAGTGTCGTCGCTGTCTATTACCACAACACGTACGGCGGATTAGAGGGAAATTTGCAGTCAAGTACAGTACATGTTGTCCATAGCTAGCTCCTCCTCACTTTTCGGTTTTGTCGATCAATAATATAATAATACTCTCCCCCATTACAAAATATTTGACGTCTTGACATTTCTAGATCTATTCATCTAGATATATAATGTATGTCTATGTATATAATAAAAGGTAACGTGTCAAGAAAAATTAAAAAAAACATGCAATGATGATTTGGAACGGAGGGAGTACTCTAGAAAAATTGCTTGTGAATGAATATACAAATTTTGGTGGGAAACTATGCATGCATGCGTGCATATGATTGATTCGATCGACAAGAGTGGATAGGCTTTTTGACTTTGCTAACTCGCTTTGTCGGACAAGCAAATTAATGCATGGCGACGGCGGATGCGGTCGAAAGAGCCTAGCTAGCTCATCGATCCTTCACCTACTAGCGTATATGCTCATGCAGGAAACGAACAAACGAACTAAAACTGAACTCTAACTGGCGACCGATGCACGTGAACACTGCGGCGCTACTGGATCGATCGATCTAGGTCGTCGTCGTGACAAACAGCCAAAGTTTCCTCTGCGCTGCCCATACAGAGAATCAAGGACCACATGCAAACACATATACGTATGTACTGGGTCTGGGACTGGATGCCAGCTTTGGATTAGTTACATTGGCAGCTCTTTCTTCTTGCATATGATCTGCAGCCATTTCAGGAGCTTTAATCTTCCATGACACAAGTTCACAACTAACTCAATTTTTCTTCATGGAAACTACCATTTGATCACTTCAAAATTGCCATATATATATCTTGAGCCAAATGATGAGCATCTCTGTTCAAGCATGCAAGGATGTTTTCGTTCATCGGCAAAGCCCATTCAATTCAAACCTCAAGTTTTCAGTTCTATATGGTATGATGGTATTTAGCATGTTAGCACAAGTACATTACATCACTACATATATGGCCAGTCCCAACTTGAACCATATCAGCTTAACTTTAAGAAGTCGCTACAAAACATCCCTGAGTGCAGAAACAAAAGAGTATGCAACATGGTGCCAGGCCAAGGAATTCTCATGGTTCTGTGCCTGCTGCTGCACTGTCATCTTGCTGGCTCTCCTCCTGGTACTGGGCCTTCGGCTCCAAATCAATAAACTGGTTTGAGTTGTTGGCCAGATGTGATATGCTCACTCTCCCTTGTTTCCTGATGTACTCTGCAACTGCTTTCATCTCTTCAGTGGAGATGTAGATGAACTTCCCACGATCATCCATCACACCAGATAACCTATCTGTTACATGTAAAATAAAATGTCTATTAGAACTAAAAACTGTTGAGGGATTCAGCAGCGGAAAAATTTCTCACAGGTACCAGGATATGTTGCTAGAATCATCTGGTTAGCATTAGCATTAGCTACTGAGGCTGATTCAAGGTTACCAATTGAAGGACGGCCAAATTTACAAAATCATACAAAAGTATCGTACCCATGCTTTCTAGAGTAACAATTCGGTTGATGCAGTCCTGCAAAATAGTGAGGTAAAATGAGAGAAAAAAAGGGAATAATTTGGTGCATCATAAATCAATCAAATATAGCATCCCAAAACAAAGGGAAATAGGTCCCAAAGATTAACATGGGTCAAACAATCCCCAGTTCCCCACAATAACAACGTTCTTGATAGTCATTCAAATTTTCATGCATAGAATATTTGTGTGAAGTGTGATTACTGGTTATTTCTAACGCTGTGATTGTCAAAACTCTGGGCAACAGTGGACTAGACACCTAACCCTGCTCAGAAAGCATGTCAATCTCAAAACAGGGATAAAATTGAGGAAAGAATATGTTCAGGAACTCATCACTTCACAATTCCAAGCTCTGCTAACTAAGCTCAGAAGTTTTTTTCCTTCATATTAAAAATGAAATTAGCCAAAAATTCAGATTGGAGACGCTAAGCCTGTTTAATGCCCTGTGTGTTCTAAACCCAGCTAGTGACAGCTTTGTGCAGTTGTTTTTTAATCTAAAAAAGAACAATGCTTCGTCACAGAGTCCGCCTTTGGAAAAAATGTCACTGGCTTTGTTTGTGTGCCCTCCTAAAATGCTATCCTTGTACTTGCTTCATGGGTTGTCCCAAAATGAGCTTCATGTGGAGCTTCATGTGGACTTGAAAAGGCAGAAGATTTTTTATTTTAAAAAAGCAATAATTCTCAGATCAAAGCAAAATGGAGGCAGCTTGCCAGTTGAAAAGTGAAAACACCACACAACAATGGGTTTGCAGAACAGCAAACCATCCTTTAATTGCCAAATTAATAGTGCAATAGCGATGTAGAAAACAGGTTATAAGCTATCAACACTAATATAGTGGATATTACCACTATTTCTGTTTAAACATAATAGGGCTTCTTAAATTACCTCTTCAACAGTGCAACAGCAATGTACTAAACAGGGCATCAACCTATCTAAATGGGCATTACCATTATTTTTCTATTTAAAAATAATTGGGCATGGGAAGTTAAATCTGTTATTCACAACACTTGAACCTCTTATGCACATTCTTTACCTGTGTTCGCATCCTGAACTCAGCAGCCAGGTCCTCTAGGGGAACACACTTCTGCTTCTGAAATTTAGAGAAGAGTTTGTCAGTTTACATGTCCAAGCATATCATACCACATAGACATCATGGTGAGATTTAATTTTTCTGGTTGCCAAATTTGAGAATAAGCAGAGTGATGAGGGCACAAGTAAAGACGCTTCACAACCTTGATGTATTCCACAAAGTTGTGGAGCAAACCCTGACCATCGTCTTGTGTCTCACTCTCTGTTGTACCTTCAGCATCAACAGAAAAGGCCCCTTTCCATTTCTCAAACTCTAAAGCAGCAGCCTCCTCTTCCTTTGCTTTCCGTGCCCTAGCTTCTTCTTCCTAGATCAATTAATTAGCTAGTTAGAATTATAACTGAAAACAAGACGACATCAAAGAAAAGAAGTATCAGAAAATAGAATCCCTAACCAATTGCCTCTCTTGTGCCTCACGCTCCTCATCCTTCTTCCTCCTCATTTCGTCATATCGGTCTTGTTTACTCCTCCTTGAATCCCGCGCAGCTTCTTCAGCCTTGCAAGAAAAGAGTGTCTTCCATGTCATTGTCTGTTTCTTTTTTTTTTTTTTCTTTCAGAAGAGAAATAAGAACCGCCATGGAATTATATGAAAGACATAATTGTAAATGGCTTCCAAGTTCCATTTTGACATCAGCACCAATCACAGATACTGAATGTGCAAAACATGACAAGATTAAATGTACAAACCACGAATAAATAAACAAACTGAATGTGCATTGCAAGACACTGAAACACATACAGTAGACGAACTAAATCTGCTCGTGCAGCTGAAATTGCAGCGCAGAGTGGCAGCAATCATCGGAACACAATTTACCAACAAGCTACAAGTGCAAGCACTGGCGGAAACATATGGCAGGACTTGGTTGTTGGTAAGAGTAACCAACCTGACGCTGCGCCTCTCGCTCTTGCCTTTTCTTCTCCTTTTTGGAGGATCTGGGGACGTTGCGACCTTCGGGGACCTCGTCCTCATCACTCTCCGCGTCGGCCTCTACAGCTCCACAGACGAGGACCGAGGCTAGGGTTAGCGCGAACAGAAAAAAGGGAAAGGGAAAAAAAAAAACAGAGCCTTTGAGCTTTGGTTGTTGTGGTACCATTGCGGCTGGTTGACGCGGCAGAGGAGCCAGCTCCGGCAGCCCCAGGCCTCCGACGCATCCGTCGCGCCGCCGCGCGCCCGTGCAGCACCTGATCCTCCTGGAGGGGTTGGGGCGGGAGGCGGTGGTTATCGGCGGCGGCATCAGAGCGACGGCGCCAGAGGAGGAGGGGAAAGATAGCGAAGACTAGCAGCATGCAGAGCACGGCGGCCAAGACGCCGCCCCCGCCGGTGCCGGCGTCCATCTCGTCCCTTGTCGTCACCGGCGGCGATCTCGCTTGCCAAACCCTCGATTCGGGTTCCGACCAAATCGATGCCGCACGCAAAGCAAATTGATTTTGATTCTTTTTTTAATAAAAAAAATTCTGCAATTGATGCGATTTGCTATGGACCGGGCTGGGCTGTGGGCTCCAGAAAAGCATGAATGGAATGTGGTTCAGCCCAGTTGCGTGTTTACTAGGCCGGCTTTTGCCATGGTATGGCCACTTTGTTTTGTAAAGTCTAATCTGGTCGCGCTCATTGCCGACCGCGCGACACCTCTGAAACGAGCCCGGCCCATGCAGCACGGCCTTGCTCCTCTCCGTTTCAGTTTCAGCCGTCTTCCTGGAGCTAGCCGCGACTTCAGCGACGTCTTCCTGGAGCTAGCCGCCGCCGGCTGTGCCCGCCACCACTGGGTGGCGCCCAGTTGGAAGGAGATGGACCTTCCGCCAGTTCAGGCTCACCACCTGGACCCTGCTATCAACGCCCTTCCGACTCCCGACGTCACTAAGGAGCATGCCAACCTTTGGTGCATGCCAAGTGTTCGAGGTATTGTCACTGCGTGCCGACCTTCTCTGCAACATCTGTATTGGCTTGGAGCTGCTGAGTCCTGTGTTCATGGAAGTCAATCAACACCAACCATGGCCACCACCTGACGAACTAAGGTTGATGGGTAGTGATGCTAAGTTACGGCATACACCATGGCCGTCGTTTAACATGGCTGAGAGATTCTGTCAGGAGTTCCTGTAGTCACCTTTGGAAGCCCTCATGGCCAATACATATTCACCAATAGATCGGTTTATTACCTTTTCAGTTGAAGACAATTGTGCAAGTCTCAGCAGCAGGAGTATCAATTTTGGTGATAGTGCTATTGGATATAGGAAGGGGGACAATCCTGTAGTTGCCGCAAACTATCATCTTCTCCATAGAATAGTTGGCTCAAGTTCATTTATTCACGTGCCTCAGAATCATGTGTGTGGGACATGCAATGGTTCATCTCAATCAAATTGTTTACCAAGTTCTGCAGCTCCAAACCTACCAGAGTACCACAACAGTAATGAGTGGCCATTCTTAGAAGGATCTTCTGCAGCTGCTTCCAAAAGTTTCGGTAATGTGGCTGCTTGCCTGGAGTTGGTGACTTTATTGGGTTCTATTATGCTAATTCAAGCGAACACACAGCAGCAACATGGTGGTATTTGTCAGACTTCTTTGCTTGAGAGGTTAAAGCTATTGTTGCAGCATAAAGCAAATTACTATGCTGGCAATCCTGCAACTACTCAGTTCATTATGTTGTTACTTGCTACACTGCTCCTTGCTATACAGCTAGTACACATGCTTTGGGATCCAGGAGGCTGCTTTCAATGTGTGCTGGTAACAGTCACCAATTGGTTGGCCTGCACATCGTGCCTAGGTCCATCTTTAAGGGCCGATGTCAGAGAAGGCTAACGTGTTCGGCTTTGCGATCCTGCTGCTAGTATTTATATTTTGTGTTTCAAAATAGTTTGAATTTCTGACAATTTATGTTATATATGTAATAGCTATTCATCTATTAAGCGGGTAGTAACATATATATACCCTTCCACCAAATTATAAATACTACTCCCTCCATTCCAAATTATAAGACGTTTGACTTTTTTTGACACCAAGTTTGACCACTCCTCTTATTCAAAAAATTTTGTAAAATATCACTTCTTCTGTCGTGACTTGCTTTATTAATGGTAGTTCTTCAAAAATAACTTAAATTTAGCAATATTTGTATAAATTTTTTTGAATAAGACGAATGGTCAAACTTTGGTTCAAAAAAGTCAAACGTCTTATAATTTGGGATGGAGAAAGTAGCAAACATGTGGCAACTTATGTATTAAGCCTGTAGCAACTTTAGTATTACATTGTTCTAAATCATTTTGATCTCATTTTTTCTCGGTTTTAGTATTACATTCTTCTAAATCGTTCTTCTAAAGGGATTTCATTTTGATCTCAGTTTTGTTTCAATCTTAGTTCATTTTTGTTTCCGTCTCAGTTGTCTCGGTTTTGTTTTAGTCTCATTTTGATCTCAGTTGTCTAGTTTTAGTTCTGTAATGTTCAGTCTTATTTTAGTATAGTTCATTTTTAATTTCAGTCTTTAGTATTTCAATTCCTCTCTGTTATCTTTCCATCATCAGTTTAGTTTTCAGTATTAGTTCAGTTATTTTTATTATTTAATTTTAATTTCAGTCTTAGCTATTTCAATTCCTCTCTGTTATCTTTCCATCATCAGTTTAGTTTCAGTAAAAAAAGTTCAGTTTCTACTTCTAGTATTTGCTCTTATTGCTTTTTGTCAGATATAATTTTTTTATATTTCAGTATTCATTTTCAGTGTAGGTTCATTATAGGTTTTTGTTCAGTCATTTATTTCATTAATTAGAAGATCAAATCTTTTGAGTGTTTTTGGTTGGATTGGATGGACCGTGGAGCTGTGATGCTGCGACTAAATTTGCACTCCAATCCAATTTGATTTGATTGGTTTTTGGATAAATCTTGGAGGAGCTCGACTTGCTGTTTGTACACTCCGTTGTCTCTGTCTGTGTTGTGCAATAGGTGTTACTTCAACTCAGATTGTCTTTGATCCCTATCAAGCTTGTACGGTATTTGATGTCCAGTGCTTTGGTTGTCTCTCAGATCAATCAGCAGCCGCTGCTTGTGCTTTTTCTTCTGGTTATTTTGTTACTGCAATTTTAGCAACCATTTCTGCAGGAGTAAAGGGACAACAACTATTTTTTTTTGCAACTTCAATATGTAGGTGCAACTCGGCTTTGCCGGTGAACAGCAGCAACAAGGCAACAATTGCTTTTAGACTTTTGCTTGACAGTTGGACATCTGGTGCTTGATTGTGTTGGCTGATAATAAGTAGCGCTATATTAGTACCAGCTCCAGCTCTGTTTTCAGTTTTGCATGAGTGCAATAGCAGCAATTTTGCAGTTTTCTTGTATTTTGTTTACTGCAGATGAGCAACTATACTGCAGGACCAAACCGCTAGCAAATGTTATTTTTGTTCAGCGGCAACAGTAGGTAAGGAGAGTAAGCTAGCTGCTTGGTTGGCTCATGTATATCCAGCTCCATTCAGTTATAGTAAGCTTGAAATTTTTTGTACTCTCCAAAAGTTCAGTTCGGCAAGTTATTTCCCTTTTTGTGTAATTCTTAATTCAGTTTCATTATTGCTTTCCTAGACTAGTAATTCAGTTAGTAATTTTAGTTTCTAATTTCAGTTAGTAATTTCAGTTTTGCAATTTGAATTTGTAATTCCACAAAGTAATTTCAATTAGCATGATACAAGTGTATTAGAAAAGTGATACTAGCTACTGTTGCTTTTTACAGGAAGTAATTCATACAGCAAATCAGTCTTAAAGTTTGTATTTCATTGTTGCTCACAGATCATGATTGATCCATGGGTAATCGATGTTCTTGTAGATGTCAACTTCAAGGGAGAAATGAAATCAGGCAATGCGGATCATTCTAGTTTCTTGTTTCTTGAGTGATGATCAAGGAGAAATTCATGCACGTCGTTTCTGGAGCCAATCTCTTTTCTTGAGCCATGTGATATGTAAATTGTGCTTCCCTAAACAACCTTTTATGTCCACAAAAGCTTTTGTATGTCTCTATTCATAGAACCCTTTGTTATGAAACTTTGATCAATGTCAGTGCAGCCTATGTTTTATTGTAAATATTGTTTGATAACATGAGGAAGTCTTCTATCATCACTGCAAACGTTCATATTTTGAAACTTTTTTTTATTATCAATTTTCTATGTAAACTTACTTCTAGGAATTCATTATAGGTTGCTATCTCATTATTTTAATAAATGCCCTTAGTTTGCAGCTAGTCATATTTTCCCAGCTTTTGCAATAGATCTTATAATAACTTACCCTCTTAGTAGCTTATACAATGCTTGTTTTAATAATTTGCCCCTCAATGCAGTTTGTCTCTTGTTTTTTAATAAATTGCTCTGGTTGGCAGCTAGTTTTGCATTATTTCTATATGAATTATTACTCGCCAATTTTAATTAACTGAAAAATAAATTGCTCTAGTTGGCAGCTATTTTTTTAATAAATGTTTTTTATTTTTCATTTTCTATTTGCCAATTTTAGTTTTTTCATTTTGTATATTTTTTCAGTTTCATTCTTTCATGGTTTCTTTTTATTTTTAGTTTGAAGATTTTTTTTATTTTCAGTTTTCACTCAAGTTTTTTATTTTTTCTTTCAGTTTTTAGTCTATTTTTTAATTTTGTTTTGTTTCAGTTTTCAATCACCTTTTTAGGTTCGGATGCACTTCCTGCATATTAATTGTCAATAACATACCCTCTAAGTTAGCATCTTATCCAATGTTTTTTTCTAATAATTTGCCTTTCAGGGCGCGACTTGTATTATTTTGGACTGCTAATCTCGTCTTTAGTCATGTTTGTGGGCTCTCATAGTGGGTTACATAATAATAACTTGCCCCTTTAGCTGGCAATTTTATGTAATGCTTATTATAATAATTTGTCCTAGTTTGCAGCCTGTCTTTTTTTATGCCATTACCCTTATTTATTAATAAATGCCTTAAGTTTGAAGCTTATTCAGTGTTTATTTTAATAAATTTGCCTCTACAGGTTGCAGTTTGTCTTATTTTTGTTGTTACCCTTATTTATTAATAAATACTCTAAGTTGACCGCTTATGCAATGTTTATTTTAATAATTTTTGCCTCAACAGATTGTAGCTTATCTTATTTTGTTTGGCTACTCTCTAGGAGTTAGTAACTTTATAAAAATGTTATATAACAAATATATTATATTCCCATGGTAGCAATAGAAGATGCATACTACCATGTAAAAAACTTTAGTTTATTTTTAACTAGCAAGTTTACTATTGCACAGTCGCAACTTCTTTCATAAATCTCCTAAGCATTTTTTATACATAAATTGCTACTAAAATAAAATTCTTCAAAACATAGGCAATTGGGGTCTAGTTTTGCTCATCTCGCCACGTAGAACATACTGGTGCAGACGGAATTAAAAACTGATACACGATTCAAAAGTTATAGCTTTTTAAAAGAATATTTTATTTTTGAAAAACGTGCAAGGAAAGTGTTGCGGGAGTGCTATAGCATCGAATGGCTAGGCCTGGGCGCTGTCAGAGGCTTTTCTCGTGATCCGGTGGGCGGAGTGGTGCCGCGCTGGGTAGGTGAGCATTATTGAGCCAGTCACGTGTCAGGGGCTGAGTAGGTCGCGCGCTAACCATACGTGACCCGTTGCGTGTTATTCCGGTCCACTTTTTTTGGTTTCCCATTATTGTTCAGTTCTTTATTATAAAAAATCTTCTCAAGAACTGGCCTAAGTATAGTATCGTTGATAATCACTCGTCATCACCTTCTTGGTTGCCTATTCAATCAATCCTTCAGTTTTTGGGTTAACCATAGGAGAAAAGAGAGATGAAGTATGTGGGAGGGGCTAAATGACGAGGGTACAGATGTGGTGCATGAGCTAAATACCATCAAGAAGTGCTAGGAGGTGAAGTAGGAGATCTAAGTCTGGAAAGAGTAGTGAGAGGATGACAACGAATGGGCCTACATACAAGCATCTGTACTTAGGCGAGTGTAGCGGGATATGGTGTTAAAACAGACCTATAAAACCATTTAAGGTCATTTGAATATTACTTGCAAACGTGTCCGTGAGTTGTAACAGGAAAAAAAAAAACTATGTTAATGCAAGACAAAAACACATGTTACATATCTATTTATGTTTTATTCTTTTTATAAAATTTTAAAGCTATAATCTATTTTAAATATAAGTTAATATTGGAAATATGACAATATCCGATTAAGTTTCTATTATCCAATGAAAATATAACCTTGATAGTATTTTTTTTATTCTGCTGTATGACATAGAAATGTTTGCTTGTAAATATATCATAACCCCAATTCTCATATTATCCATATGTTGATGAGTTAAATATCGAGTTCTATAACTCCTTTGAGGACCCATAAAACATGTAATTATAATCTATGTTTAAAGTTGTCATGTAGTTGTTGTCGTGTCAAGAATTGGTTCATCAGTTGATGATTATAAATAGACCTCTCTCAATTTTCATATGGCAGCTTTTGCAGTAGATTGCTCTAATATATGCATACACTTAGACAGGGGCAGAGCCAGTGGTGGAGCTAGAGTAATTCTGAGGGGGGTGCACTTGCTTTTGTGGATGCAGAGGTTTTAAATTTGCGGATGCATATATGATAAAAATTTAGCTTCTAACCTATTTTTAAAATTTTTTATGGGTGCGGCTGCACCCACTCAAATGAATATGGCTCCGCCCCTGGGCAGAGCCAAAAACTGAATATGGGGTTGGGGGGGCAAACATATCAAGTTTTAGTAGTAATATGTTTAAATCTAAACCACTAGATGATTAGGGATTGAAATGCGCTAAGAGTTTTGGATGAATTAGCAAGGGATAAACAGATACTAAATACACAAATTAACTATAGAATATAGGGACCAGTACAATGTTGGGGGGTGGTGCCAGGTCTGTTAGTGCATTCGCCCCGGTGTGGGTTTTGGATAATTAATGACAATCAAATTAGGGACTAACGTGTTCATCAAGTGATATCTAGATGTGTTAGTCCATTGATGGATTTAAACGAAAGAATTCGGTGAATGATAGCACCATAAATTTTATGGACAAATGGCGGTTCGGCTCAAGTGATTCACTCTCATTTTATTTTGATTTGAGTCGTAGGATATGCCGTACTATCAAGAGGGATACAAAGTTAACTAGCTAGATGAGGAATAAAAGTGCTCATGTCGATGTTTTAGAGTAGCTTGAGAGACACCGATTCACACTCACGCACGTAGAAAGGTTTTGGTGTTTTTTGGGGGTGGACCGAAAGTTCGGTCTCCCGGTGAAGTTCCGCTGGGACCGGAGGTCCGGCCGAGACCGGAAGTCTTTTTCGCACGCGACGGTAGCCGGGCTTTTGGCCCGGGCGGAAGTTCGGGTCCCCGACCGGGAGTTCCGCCCGGACCGGGAGGTTCCGGTCGGAGACCGGAAGCACTCTCTTGCACGCGACGCTGCGCCCCGCCCCGCAGGAAGTTCCGGCCGACCGGAAGTTCGGTCGGCCCGAAGTCTCGCCCAATCTCAAGCCAACGGTCAGATCTGTTTGACCGGAACTTCCGGTGGGGCTCCACAGAACTTCCTAGGTAGGCCATTCGGAGGCCGAAGTATATATACTTTTGAACTCCATTTCTAACCGTTACGCCCGGGCATTTCACCCTTTCCTTTGCACTTTCCAACGGCCCCCAAGCTTTGACTCACCCACTCTCTCTCCCCCCTTGCTTCCAAGCTTCAATCTTCGATTGTTTGAGCTAGGGACGTGAGATTTGAGAGTGGGAGCATTGATCTTCGACTTGAGCACTTGGTTTCCTCGTCTCGCCGGTTGGTTTTGTGTTTATTACTCTTGGGTTCTTGGAACCCTAGCCGGCTAGACGTTCTTCGTGGTTGCCCGTGTTGATTTACTTGTGAGGGCACCCCGAAGTGTTTGTATTACCCTTCATCTTAGTGGATATCTCAAGTTTTCCTTTGTGGTTGCTTGAGGGAGGCGACCTACGTGGTCGGGCCTTGGTGGCCACCTCAACAACGAGGACGTAGGCACTCCTTTGTGGGGGAAAGCCGAACCTCGGGATAAATCGTGTGTCCCGCGTGCTTGTTGTGGTGGTAGCATCGACTACCCTTGTTATTGTGTTCTTTGTATTCTCTATTGCTTATTTGGTTATAGGAAGAAGAACTCAATCCAAGAGGTGATTTCCAAAGGTGTGGGGAAAACGTTTCCATCATCAACATCATCTAGAAGGGTGTGGTAACTTGCGTAGTTGAAATCACAACTCATTTACTCGATTTCTTAGTTGTAGGACACCAAGTTCAAGTTGGTTTGCAATAGAAGTTTTGGTCTTGTACCGAACTCGCTCGCTCCAAACCACCGGAACTTCGGTGAGCATTTAACTTCCGCAATTTGAGTTTGTGATTTTCAGGATTCGAAAATACGCCTATTCACCCCCCCCCTCTAGGCCAATTAGGTCCTTTCAATTGGTATCAGAGCATTGGTCCCTTGGATTGACGCTTCACCGCATGAGGAGTAACTTTGGCCAAGATGGATCCGGACACAATGAAGACTCTAGTAGAGCAAATCACCGCTCAACTCGCCGAGAAGCTCCAAGTGCAACAAAAGGAGCAAATGGACAAGATGCAAGAGCAACTCGACAAGATGAAGGAAGCACTAGAGAAGGCAAATGCGGAGTCGACAAATGATGGTGGTGACAAGACACCAAAAGCTTATGCAAGAACTAGCTATGACTATGAGTCATCAAGCAAGGAAAATAATCCAAACATGCCAATAGTCAACCCTAGCAAGCCACCTCAATTTGATGGTGTGAGATATGTTGATTGGGCTCATAGGATGAAGTTGCATCTTATAGCCGCAAGGTGTTGGGAAGTGGTGGAAGTTGGTGTGAATGTTCCTCAAGATGCTAGTGAGTGGACACCCGAAGATGCCACCGACTTTCAACTCAATGCAACAGCGGCAACCTTGATTTTACAATGCCTATCTCCGGAAGAAAACAACAAGATCAATGGAATGGTTAGTGCAAAGCAAAATTGGGAAACCTTGAAAGTGTCATTTGAAGGAGACAAGAGTGTTAGAGTGGGAAATATTAAGCTTCTACAAGGAAAGATTGAAAACTTCTTCACATTGGAAGGAGAGACCACTCAAGAAATGTACAATAGATTCATGACCTTGGTAAATAGAATTAGAGCACTTGGAGACACACGGTGGGATGACCATGCAGCAGCAAGGAAGATTTGTAGAGTGTATAGACAAAAGAACAACATGCTTGCTTCTTTCATTATGGAGAAGGATAACTATAGCACAATGACACCACAAGAAATGCTTGCTAAGCTATTGCATCATGAAGTGCTAGATGATGAAGCCAAAGAAGAAGCAAAGTGAGACATAGAAAGAGTATTGCTCTCAAGGCATTACAAGATGAAGACACTAGCCATAGCAACAAGAGGCATTGTGAGCGTGAAGATAACGGCGATGATGATGATCTTGATGATGAGCAAGCATTACTAGTGAGGAACTTCAAAAAGTTTTTTAGAATGAAGAAAGACAAGATGAGAAGAAGTGGTGGAAGCAAGCCTTTCAAGAAGAGATTTTGCTATGAGTGTGGAGACATTGATCATTTTGTTGCGGATTGCCCAAACAAAGGCAAGAGGTCTAGATTCAACAAGCAAGGTGACAAGAAGTACAAGGACAAGAAGAGAGGTGAAGCACACATGGGACAAGAGTGGCAATCGGATGATGATAGTGAAGATGACAATGGCAATGAGAAGAAGAGCGTGGCTGCAATTGCTATACAAGAGGCATCTTCTTCTT
>JADLZL010004136.1:0-31831 GCA_015844335.1 Chrysopogon serrulatus
ATAATGATAAGGAATCTTTATCAATCACGGACTAATATAATTCAAACCCAATAGAATCATGATCCAACACGATAAATAGCAAATAACCAACTAGTCCACAATTAACAAAATTTTATTATTACTGTGTCTCCTATGATACTCATAAGTGATGTGCACACATATCGTTCTCCATCCCCCCAAGCATGCATCTTCCAAACTCATTCACGAGGAAAAAAAACAAGGTGAGGTTTTGAAAAAACCTCGGCAAGCAAAACTGCCTTAACTGAGGTTGTTTAAATCAGGTTCAATTAAACATCATATTTAAATAACATCATAATAGATATATCGATAGCTTTATAAAAACATAAAACATATTAAGAAGAAATTAAAATCACGAATGATGCGGTGCAATGCAATGCAAATGATGCATTGCAAATGTGACTTCACTTCTATACGTCCCAAGAGGGAGGTGAGGGCTGCCACATTGCTCATCAACGTGCGTTCTTTGTCTTAGGTCCTTACACATGTAATTTGGCTACATTCATCCAAATGCACATACCAACGGAGAGAGTGCAAGTGCAAATGTTGCAATGCAAGAAACTTTAAGTGCATCATAGTCCAACAACCAGGCCAGTGGGCCAATTTATATATCTCTTAAAAGTACAATAAATAACTTCAGTTTCGAGATTATATTGGTAGTGTGAGATACTCTTAATTTAGTGAGAGCAATTCAAAATCTGGGTTAAAGTATGTGGATCACAATGCCATTTGCCTTCTTGAAGGTAGAGTGAGAGCTAAGCACGATCCAGGAATTTTCCCGATTACCAAGCAAATCTCAGTACAACCACCATTATACTAACAAAACAAAATCATAAATTGCACAAAACGTCTAAAACATGCGTTCAAGCATATCACCGTATTGCTAAAAATTAGCGGCAACATTGTACCTTCTCTTTTCATAGACACTACTCAAAGCATTTAAAAAGAAGTTTAAATCTACCAAATGGTAGAAGACTCTACTACCTACAAGTTTGGTAAATACAATTTGTATAGAAGTCACTCAAGATAGCGCAAATCCAGCTAAGCGGAACTTTTACTTACGTCAGTCAAAAGCAGGGATAGCAACATATTAAATTGATAACTAAGATTTATTTATCTAAAAAACATGATATATGATAATCTATAAAGCTTATAAATAATACCACATGTAACTCTTATTTAGACCACAAGTTCTAGTTCCTCTATTATGATGGAGAAAAAGCCAGACCAAGATCTAAAAGCTGTTTTGATTCTCGTCAACGGCAGGCCAGTAAACGACCATATCTCTTTCTAAAATACAGAGGCTATGAGGATGATATTAGTGCCAAAGAAGATATTGAAGTCCTCTAAAAATTTTGTCTAAGTGTCAAAATTTATTAAGACCACTAAGATGCCAAAGCGGTGATAAATAAATCTTTGCTTAGTTTGAGTAGCATTTTGAACATGGATAAAAATTAATTTCGAGAATTTCAGGAATTACTCTAACTAATAACCATCTAATCAATGATTCGATCCATAAAACTTGATCTAAAGTGGATCATAATTTAGCACCTTACAGAGTCAACCACGGCGCAACGATAAGATCACAGCGATTCATTCCTTCCCTTCCTTCCCTTACTCACGGTGATCTATGCGCTATGGCGTATCGTCGATCTACGAACCATGGTAGCCTGCCAATAAGAACAGCGGGGGCAGAAGAACAAGGCCAAAATAAAGGAAGAGATGATGCCTAACCAAAGTCTAAAGGAGCGACACCCGAGAAGGCGTGGCGACGGCCGGCGGCAGGTCTTCTCCTTCCCCTTACTCTTTTTTTCTTGAGGGCTGAGCAGGCGGCCAAGTTCGGGAACAGGAAAAGAAACCGCACAAGTTGGGGCACTGTAAAATCAGGTTACTGCTTGCTGCAGCTACGGCAACTTCCGCCCTCCATTTTCTTTTTTTTCCAAAATTTGTAATATCGTAACTTTTTACGATCCGAACTTCGAAATGATTTGTATGAGTAATTAAGCGAAATATTGACGAGCTCGCGATGGTGATCTCCATTACTCCATTAGATCAAGTGACAAAATTCAAAATTTCAGTCTCTTAAATCGATCAATCCTCGTTAAAAAACGATCTATATAAAATTCTAAATCTACCATGCATTCTAGAATTATTGCATTCTTCTCCCCTTTTGAGAATTAGATCATAAATTCAACTAAGCAAAATTTCTAGCAAACAAAATGGAACCACATCCTTAAAAACCACTCACGGATTCAAAAGATTTACGGGTCTCATACACATATGATCCTCCAACTCCCATGTGAAAGCTTCTCGTTCGGTCGATGCTGACCATAGCATATTTGATGATGCAGTTTACATCACACGTTTAGAGAACTCTAATATTTGTCTTAGGAGGCGATACTTAAATGTTAAGTCTTGTTCTACACTGGTCACTAGCTTTCGGCTCCATTATACGCTCACAGATCTTTCAAGTATTTCCTCAGCAACATAGAGACATGAAACACCCACTCTAGCCATAGACTTCGGCCTGATCAATAAGCTAATCGCCAGCACGGTGATAATCACATAATAGCAGTCCAATGTATAGAACTAAGCTTGCTGGTGCCAAAATGAACAATTACTTTTGTTGGTGAACACCTTATCTCTGCTTGCAAGCTCAATGCCCTCCATCTAACATCACATAGCTCTTCTCTGAGCTACGGGCAATTAATAATAAGTTTTGTCGAATATTTCTTACTTTATCTTGGATGCATGGGTACCCAATCTAGACCAACTAAGGCACACTCACCAACCATCTCTCGACCAAAGTGGAGACCATCTAATACTATACAACGCTTGACATGGGCCATATGAATACCTCTTGATAATTAAACTCCCACAAAAGATTTTAATCTTCCCAACTACCTTCATGAAAGTACAGTGCGCCAACGCACATCCTCTAGATTACGAATAGTGCGGCTTAGGCGACTATAAATAGGAGTGGAAGAGCAATATATATAGAGCTTCATTCTAAACACTCTACAAACTTAGCTGAGAGTAGAATTAAACACAAACTTCTGATGCGTCTATGAGACTTAGGCACGCCATGCAACCTCACAATCTCCTTGATATATAATTGGAACCAAATCCACAACTAAATTATTTGTCTTCATTGGGATGAAGTGAGCACTTTTGTAAGCCTATCAAAGACAAACCAAATAGCATGCTGCCTCTAGGCGGCGAGCAATCAACTATAGAGGTCAGCCTTCTCACATTTCCACTCAAGGATCTCCAATGGCTTTAACGACTGACTAATCTACTAATGCTCGGCCTTTACTTTAGACAAGTATCACATGAAGCTACATACTTAGCCAGCTTATCAACTTTCATCTGCTTCCCACCAAAAACTTTGTTTCAAACTCGATACATCTTAGCCTCACCTCATTTACTGCAGGTATGGGAGTGCAATGAGCTTCTCTAAAAATATTAAGCATACTGCAGTGGCACACACAGGGCAAACTCTCTAAATGTGGCATCTAGCCTCTATGCTAACTTGTGGGGTTTATTGCCTCTGGCCGCTTAAGCGGCTCAGTGTCTGATATTGCAACTAATCTTCTCTCGCCTTCTCATGTCAAATGATGGCCCAGAGATGTGGTGGGTCTCCCTCACATTAAACACCACCATAGCAAATAAAAAATCCATGTGATCCAAGTCGCCAATCTAAAGTCATGTCTTTAGGATCACCTATCCTATAAGAGTAGGGATAAGCAGTATATTTCTTGATATATGTCCATCTTGAAAAGATCAAACCTTTGTATGCATATGTGGTATCGAATTCAAACATATTTATTTGTAGTATCCAAATACAAACACTCAATAGTTCACGATATTCATCGGAAATAGATAGTAATATCAAATGATATATGGTTCCTAAGATCATAGAAAAATATGGAATGATCTTTGGATATGGGACATAACCGCATAGGATCCATTAATTTTTAGATTTAGTCTATTCCGGTTGTAGAGCAACATTTGTCTTTCTAGGATCTTGAACAATCAAATTATAATCATAACAAACTATAGATACATCCTCTACCTCAAGTTTAGGTTATTACAGTATATATATACCTACTTGCAATTTGATGGTGTGTAAAGATATCATAAGAATCACCCTAAAAGTTAGTGCCTCCAAATCTTCACAATGTCAATACCACTTCTACTAATTGCAAATCATGTGTGGTGGTCACCTCCACCTCCAGCATGGGCTACAAAGTACCCTTCCTACATGAGTAAACCAACCTAACCCCATATTGCCCAGCATCTAAATGCTTGCCAGCTCTCGGGCAAAGCAAGGGCCTTCTCAATTTTCTCCTTCCAAAAGTTGAAAGCTCACCTCAAACTCGGCTATCAAACCAACGGCCAGGCCCTTCGCAATAAACTTTGCCATAAGCTTTGTAATAGTGGAGAGAAATTTGAACATAGAGATGATAGTATCTAGCAAGTCCAAAAAACTACGAATATCCACCCAATGAGTCGGTCTCTCCACTCCACCATAAAACATTTTGGGATCAATAGTGATTCCATACTATTAATAAGATGGTCAAGAAGGAAAGAAAACAATATGAGGGAAGTCGGAAGAACATTTTTGTTACCTTGGCAAACCATTCTCCCTTACTATAACAACTCATGCTAAAAAGAATAGGGACTAACGAAATCTCGATAAAGGGTTAAACTTTACTATTTGACAAAAGTATTTTGCAATAACCATAGATGCTTGCCAACATGTGCTCCAAACATACAACTTAAAACTAGAATTATGCTAAATTAACTCATCTCCAAAACTCTCATCTTTCAATTCTGTAAATAAAGTGGCAAAATATTATGTCACCCTCACAACTAACAAAGCGAGAACTTTCAGAAATGACATATGGATCTATTGGGATGACACTGAATTAACAATATTCTTTCCACACTTGTGAATCTAACCACATGAGCCACATCCTCACAAGTCACACAATTTACATGGTTTCAATCATGCCAAGGCGCTTCCACTTAGCCATTCAGTCGGTCTCATATCAAAACTTCAATCAACAACCCACTTGCTATGAGAGCCTTCCAATCTTGTCCTCATCAAAGCTCCTAGAACAATACTTATACCTCCGCTACAACTTTGGCTTTCAAGATAGATCTAGTTTCACTTTCTTAGATCCACTCAATTAGGGGAGAACAAATAGGATAAAGTAAGGACGCCCAAATCTCATGAAGAACAACAAGAGGTATGCCATAATTCACTCCAACATCAAACTATAATTTTTGAGACCTTCACGGATTTTGAGCATAATTCCAAGATAAAAGCGACCACTAGATCAACAACTCTGTCTTGCCGAACCCAACATGCATTACCTCACATCTTAGTACCAATCTTATATATATATCAAGAAGATAATGCTAAACCTTCAAGGATTATGCATCTTAACATTACCTTGAAATAACATTATGTCATTCATGCCAGGTTTCACCAAAAGAGCATGAAACCACCATGAAACGACCTCAAATGACATGTCCTTATAGACACCGGCCCAAAACAACTATTATCCATAGTCCACACAAAGCTGACATACTAAAAAGTATGTACAGCTTTAGGGTCACTGCAGACAATTTTCTTACACTCCTCCCAATAGATCTGTCTTGACTACTATGCTGGGACAATTCAAAGCTATGGGGATCAAACCTTTTAAATGAAACACCTAGATTCTCTAAACACGAATACAAATGTCTTTTGTAAGTAAGAGGAAAACAACACTAGACTTAAACACTAGGCCTTACAAAAAAAACTAAGCCCACTTTCTCACCTTGCTTGGATTAATGTCCTAAATGTCGTAAAGAAACTCCCACTAAGCCTATCCTCACCAGGTATTTTGACCACCACGGAAGTTTGGACTAGATGGTACCCTTCTCTGATTGGGGCAGTGGCCACTTTCGAGATCATAGGACAAGTCCACAAAACACCACATATTCTTTCGGAGAATTATCGCACTCAACACTAACAACAGAGTACAGCGGAAGCAACAATAAATACAATATATAACGATAAGGAATCTTTAGCAATCACCGAATAACATACTTCAAACCAACCGAATCATGATCCAACACGATAAATAGCAAATAACCAACTAGTCCATAATTAACAAAATTTTATTATTATAGGACATGTCTCCTATGATACTCATAAGTGATGTGCACATATGTCGCTACTCCCATCCCTAAGCATACATCTTCCAAGCTCATTCACCTGAGGGGAAAAATAACGGGTGAGGTTTATGAAAAACCTCAGCAAGCAAACTGCCTTAACTGAGTTGTTTAAATCACAGCTCAATTAAACATTATATTTAAATAACACCATAATAGATATATCAATAGCTTTATGAAAACATAAACATATTAAAAGTGCAAATGCGAATGATGCAATGCAAATGTATGACTTCACTTCTACCCATACGTCCCAAGAAGAGGGAGTGAGGGCTGCAACCACATTGCTCATCAACGTGCGTTCTTTTGGGTACTTACCGCACCAATTTGGCTACGGTTTCTTCCAAATGCATACCAACAGAGAGAGTGCAAGTGCAAAGGTTGCAATGCAAGAAACTTCAAGTGCATCATAGTCCAACAATAGATTTAGTAGATAACAATTCATGTATCTCAAAATACAATAAATAACTTCAAATTTCAGATTATATTGGTAGTGTGAGATACTTATAATTTAGTGGAGGCAATTCAAACAACAAAGTTAAAGCATGTGGATCACAACACCACGTTTACTTGCCTTCACTGAAGATCAAAAGTGAGAATTAAGCACGATCCGAAGGTGCACCACCTGATTACAAGCAAATCTCAGTACACCCATCATCATACTAACAAAACAAATCCCAAATTGCACACCAAAACGTCCAAAACCCGCCGTTCAAACATCTACCGTATTGCTACAAACTATGACAGCAGTACTGTCCCTTCTCTTTTTCATAGACACTACTCAAAGCATTCAAAAATTCTCAAAATCTACCAGATGGTAGAAGACTCTATTACCTACAAGTTTGGTATTGTACAATTTGGTATAAGAAGTCCCCAAGATAGCACAAAAATCCAATTTAGCTAACTGAACTTTTTCTGTCAGTCAAAACAGGACAGCAATGTTATTTAATTGATAACTGGAGATTTACTCATCCAAAAGACATGATCTAAATCAATCTAGAAAGCTTAATAAATCTACTACAACTTTGTTTCAGATCACAAATTCTAATTCATCCATCTTGAGGGCGAAAAACTGAATAGATCTAAAACTGTCCCGATTCTCGTCACTGAAAAACAGCCCAATGTAAACGACCATATCTCCGGAAATACAGAGGCTATGAGGGTGATATTGGTGTCAAAAGAAAGATATTGAAGTCCACTAAAACTTTGTCTACAGTGTCAAGATTTATTAAGACTGCTAAGATGCCCAAAAACAGCGATAAACAAACACTGCTCAGTCTAATGGCATTTTCAGAACATGGATGAAAATTAATTTCGGGGATTTCGGGAATTACTCCAACTAATCACCATCCAATCCGATGATTCGATGCATAAAACTTGATCTAAGAAAATGGATGATAATTTAGCACCTTACCTAGGTCAACCACAGCGAGCACAACGACAAGATCCCGGCGATTCACTCCTTCCTTCCTTCCCCTTCTCCACCTCACGGTGCTCTATGCCGCTATGACCGTCTCATCGATCCGATCTACGGCGAACCATGGTATGTCCATCAAGAACAGCGAGGGACGAAGAACAAGGGCAAACAAGAGGAAGAGATGATGGCTAACCAAAGTCCAAGGGAACGGCACCATGAAAGACGATGACGGCGAACGACGGCGGCGGCAAGGTCTTCTCCCTTCTCTCCCTTCTCCCTTCTCCCTTCTCTCCCTTCTCCCTTCTTTCTTTTCCCCTCGAGAGCTGAACAGGAGGCGGTGGCCAGGAGTTAGAGAACAGGGAAAAGAAACCGCACCGGGTCAGGCACTGTAGCGTCGGGTTACTGTAGCGCAGCTACAGTAGACGCCCTCTTTTTTTTTCTAAAACTTGTAATATGCGTAACTTTGTGATCCGAAGTCGAAATAATTTATATGAGTAGTCAAACTGATAGATTTCGACGAGTTCTACACATTGATGATCTCCATTACTCCATTAGATCCGGTGACAAAAATTTAAATTTTTGGTCTCTCTTAAATCCGATCAATTCTCGCTAAAAAAATCACTTGGTCCATATAAAAAATTCTAACTCTATTATGCATTCTAGGGTATTACATTCTTCCCCCCTTTTGGGAATTCGTCCCCGAATTCATCCAAGCAAAAATTACTAGCAAAACAAGAGTGGAACCACATGCTTAAAAAACCACTCACCAGATTCAAAGAGTTCTGGGTACTCCTTCCGCATATGGTCCTTTAACTCCCATGTGGCTTCTCGTTCTGTCTGATGTGACCATAAGACCTTGACATATTTGATAGTCCAGTTGCACATCACACGTTGAGAGAACTCTAATATTTGCACCGGGCGATACTCAACTGTTAAGTCTTATTCTATGGTCACTGGCTCAGCTTCCATTATTTGCTCTGGATCTTTCAAGTATTTCCTCAGCATAGAGACATGAAACACCGGGTGTACTCCAGCCATAGACTTCGGCAACTGCAACTGATAAGCCAATGCGCCAACACGGGCGATAATCACATATGGTCCGATGTATCTCGGGCTAAGCTTTCCTTTGGTACCAAAATGAACAATGCCTTTCACTGGTGAAACCTTCAGGAACACTTCATCTCCCACTGCAAACTCTAATGCCCTTCGTCTAACATCTGCATAGCTCTTCTGTCGACTCTGACCAATCAGCAAATTTTGTCGAATATCACGTACTTTATCATGAGTCTGTTGTACCCAATCTAGACCAACCAAAGAGCGCTCCCCAACCACATCCCAACAAAGTGGAGAAATACATCTGCGCCCATACAATGCTTCATATGGGGCCATCTGAATGCTAGACTGATAACTGTTGTTGTAAGCAAACTCTGCCAAAGGCAGGTGATCTTCCCAACTCCCCTTCCATGAAAGTACACAGGCACGCAACATATCCTCCAAGGTCTAAATAGTACGCTCAGACTGACCATCTGTCTGAGGATGAAAAGCAGTACTCATATCAAGTTCCATTCCCATAGCACTCCGCAAACTTCGCCAGAAATTAGACACAAACTTAGAGTCCCGATCTGACACAATGGATTTGGGCACACCGTGCAACCTCACAATCTCCTTAATATACAGTGGAACCAAATCTACAGCTGTATTATTCGTCTTCATTGGAATGAAGTGAGCCACTTTTGTAAGCCTATCAATAACGACCCAAATAGCATCTTTGCCTCTAGGTGAGCGAGGCAATCCAACTATGAAGTCCATTGTAATCTTCTCCCATTTCCACTGAGGGATTTCCGAGGGCTTTATCAACCCAGCTGGTCTCTGATGCTCAGCCTTTACCTTCTGACAAATACCACATGAAGCTACATACTTAGCAATATCAACTTTCATCCTCTTCCACCAAAAAACTTTGCTTCAAAACTCAATACATCTTAGCCTCACCTCTATTTACCGTATAGGAGTGCAATGAGCTTCCCTCAAAATGTCCATCTTCACTTTAGCTTTCTGTGGCACACACAGACAACCTCTTGAATAAATAGTGGCATCAACCTCTATGCTAACTTGTGGGGTTTATTACCTACCGCAAAGCGCATGCAAACGGCTCGGAGTAATCGATATTGCAACTAATCTTCTCTCACCTTCTCATGAAATGATGGCCGAATCAATAATTGGGTCTCCTCACATTAAACACCACCATAGCAAACAAAAAAAACCATGTGATCCAAGTCGCCAATCAAAGTCATGCATGCTTTAGGATCACCTATCCTACTAAGAGTAGGGATAAAAATGAGAATATATTTCTCGATATCTATCCATCTTGAAAAGATCAAACACTGTATGCATATGTCGTATCTGAATTCAAACATTTAAATTTTGACCGTATCCAAATCCAAACACTCAACATTGGATTCCTGATATTCATCAGAAATAGATATTAATATCCAAATGATCCGTATATGGTTCTAAGATCATAGAGAAAAATATGGGATAGAATACTGGATATGGGACATAACACATAGGATCATTGGTACACCTGTTTGAGTCCGTTCCAGTTGTAGAGCAACATTTGTCTTTCTAGGATGATACTGAACAATCAAATTATAATCCTTAACAAACTGTAGACACACCCTCTGAAACGACCCGTGATTTCCTCGAAGGGAAATCCACAGAGTACATCATTTACAGTTGATACCACAGTTCATACATCGTAAAAAGGTACAAGTTACAAGGTTTACAGCACTTGGAGACACACCGAGGTACAACGCATCCTAGCGATGTACACAAGAAGGTCTTCATCAGAGTAGGCGTAGCGCCATAGTGGGTGAAGGCTCCTCCTTCACGAACGATCATCAGAGTCGGGGTAGAGTATCAGCGGGCGTAGACTTGATCTCCTTAACCAAACTTGAGTGTAGGGACGAGACCACCTAATCCTTCTAGCTTCATTGTCGTCGTAGTCCTCCTTGGGTACCAAACCTGCTCAACTCTATCAGTACGATTTGTACTGGCCACTGGCTCCCACCCTATGCTTTGCTTTGCTATGTGGTAAGTGGAATGCAAGGGTAGAGGAAAAGACCTATATTTGGCTGTAGTTTTCCTATGCAAATTCATAACATAAATATAATATAGTTCATCAAGTTTTAACCCATCTCATCCACACATCCATCCATCCCATCCATATCCACATCCACATCCACACATCTCACCACCCTCTCACTCTCTAGTCGGCAAGGAAGACTCCCGCTCCTCCTTGCCTCAACGGCCTAAGCCGGAAACCAACCACACCCATGGGGGAGAAGAGAATTGGACACCTCTCACTATAACGAACGTGTGGTACTCACAGGAATGTCCATACCGGGGACACGGCTATACGTATAGATTTAGTAACTCTGCAGAGCTTGTACACCTGGAACCACAAGATCACCATCATCGACGATGCCTCGTCTAGGGCGATACCAAGCCGCCGCCCTAAGCGGCCCGATGCCACTCTACCACTCAGCTCTGGGGCACCAGGAGATCCACCGCAAGACGCCGAGACGTGAGACGTGGTACGGATCCCGATGGATACCACGCTGTCTCGGGAGGGTGTGGGTCTCGGCACCGTACCTCCCTACACTATCACCTATCAACCTAGTAGTAGCGAGGGGGGCCGGCTAGTCGTCAAGTCGGACCCCGCCCATTCGAGACGAGTGGTGTGCACGAAAAGGTCCCTGTGAACCGAAGGAACGCCAAAACCAGTCCTTAGTAGGACCGGGCGGGGATATCTTCACAAGGGGCTCGGCGCCCGTGCCTCGACGGCACCTCCATTCAGGGGATTCGTCCCACAAAGACACTCCTCCCCCGAAATCTACTCACATCACATGTACCCGCCACAGGTACTCTCTCACATAGGGAGTGCCCGGATCACACTCCTCCGGCAAGACTTGTCCCCCGACTCGTCGTAGATCCTGCCGGATCGACACAACCCTCACCACACACCCAAGACACACGCCAAGATCTCTCCCACGTTATCCCCAGTTATTCAGTTCACGGCACCACGTGCCTTAGCCACACACAAGCATGTATGAGTAAAGTGTAAGTGTGTAGCAAGTATCATGAGGTAGGCGGCGTCTATCCTAGCGGCGGGTGTGCGGGGAGAAAGGTTGCGTCAAGGTAATGGCTTATCAAGCAATCTACCATGCATCCTATCACGTTCATTTGCATAAAGTAAAGCGCTAGCGACTACATATTGCATGACTAATAGGATTCTACGAGGTTGGGTGGGACGTGGCACCTGTTTATAGCAATCCATAGTCATCCTCATCTGGTTGCCCTTCGCGTCTCCTCCCTCCAGCGGACCTCCGATCCGTCCAACGTTACCGTGATGCAACTACCTCGATAAAGCAACAAACAAGGCAATAGAGCAATCAATCCCTAACCAAATTCCAATATCCCCGAAAAGGGCAACAAGATACAAAAGGAACCAGATAACTCGGAATAAACACGAAAAGACTTAGCCCTCGTGGAGAGTGTCCAATCCTGCCCGGGCTCCAAGCGAGCGAAGTGGTTGTTCGTTAAGCATAAGCTTCGGATCGAGGCCTCGAAATAGCCAGTACGTCCCAGGTCAACTATGTCAACCTATACGGCCCCAAGAGAAGAGGTCTTGATCCTAATCTTAAACAAACACCACGACTTGTGGCCTCCCAATCCGAACGTCATGGAAATTGGCGGGGGCTGGAGGATCACAAGCAAGAGAAAAAGGGAAATAGAAACAATAGGGTTTGGCCCTTGTAGCCTCTAACCCGTAAGTCACAATACTACATAAGATTCGAGTAAGAACGATTAATACGAGTAAGAACGATTAATACGAAACAGAGGAATTGTGACTTGGTCCCGAGGCTCTTTAGCTTACCCGTCATGGTAGCCGACGGTTGCAAAAGAGATTGGAACACGAACAACAGAGGAGCGGCTACAGATCCTCTCGACCCGCATGACACAACAACGTCGGGAGCCGAGAAGACAGTAGCACAACAGGGGAAGAGAGGAGAGTTAGCTGGGCATGTCCATGCCGCGACCTCGGTCCAACGGTCGATCGGGTCGACTCACACGGTCCAAGAACGAGACATAGACCATAGCTTTGCTAACTAGAAGAGGTAGTCCGGTCTTTGATCCAATCGTCATGGCTAAGACGGGATCGAATAGAACGGGCTAGCGGAGAAAAATAGAAAATAGAAAAGAGAGGGAGCGGTGGTCTACCCCTTCCAATGCACATGCCATGGCAAAAGGCGAGGTATCGGAGAGGAGCGATGCACGAGAGATCACAAGTGCCTAAACCACTTGTAGGGTACCTCGACCAAGGTGCACTATATGCACTAGGCATTCCCCGAATTCTTGGCGGTGCGGTTGTCATCGCGAAAACCCAGGGAGTGTCACGGTCTTAATAGGTACAAGCATACAAGAGCGTTATGCACCAAGAACCTAATAGAGGGAAGTAAAAGCAAGTTTCCCCTTTCCTTGATCCACTCGCCACAGCAGTCGACAGGAATCAAAGGAGTGGGGTCAAGAGTGCAGTAATAAAACACCGACGAACTCAAACCAACATCAAACGGGATTTCGGCTCCGTAGCACTTCGGTCCACTTGACATGGCAACAGTCAATAATCGAAGTACTCGGGGTCGAGAGAGTCAATCCACGCCTTTCTGGACTTAGCGAGGATCGAAAAGGGAGCAAAAGAGTAGAATGGTCCCACGCTCTTCTCGACCTACTCGTCATGGCAAGGGACGGTGGTCGGAAGAAAAGAGACGGAAGTCTCGCACGGTCCCTTGATCCACACCAATTCGTAGGGCACCACGACCTCCGTGCAACTAAAGCGGCAAAAGCTATTTCTCGGGTTCGTAGCGATGCGGTTGTCATCACGAGAACTGAGGAATGCTTCCGGTCTAGGTGGTGCAAGCATACGAGGTGGTGGGGAAAATAGCGCAAGAAAAGAAAGGAAAGAAAAGAGGTGAAGCCCGATGGTCATGGCGAGATGACTCGCGGCCATAAGCTTTACCTACACGGGTTTGGCTCCCGTCGTCCCAAGATAGTTGCTTCCTAGTTCGTTTCCCACTAGACTAGGTCCTAGGGGGCTCCATGTGCGCGGGTAAGATCCGCATCGATAGCGATATCGAGCTCCTTTATGACCATGTCCTAGGGCCGAAGGTAGAAGCTAACACTCAGGGTACAACGAAGACAACTAAAGCACGAGAGAACGAGTTACACTCGGCGTCACGATCACGGTGGGATGAACCCACGACCGAACGTCCGAGCGAGAAACGACCCCTTAACCGGCTCGAAGGCACAGTTCACAGACAATGACACACAAACACACGAACCACGTAAGATCACGACCACATGGAGAACACATATCCATAGCACATGAGACAATCCGGCGCGAAGGCACGGCACAGGCATAGATAGATCATGTATGACAAGTATGAATAGGTATGTATGAAAAAGCGAAGTTTTGCCGACGTCGAGGGTGACATCGGCGGAGTTTGCGAATGATCGACCTTGGCGGGGAAAGATGAGGTTAGCAGTGGAGCGTCGCCGGAGGTGGCAGGATGACCACAGCCAACCGGGCTTGACCTTGGCTCGCTGTAGTTGCCGCTGGCCAGCTCTGGCCACCACTGGCCACTTGCGGCTTGCTGCTGGCCAGCAGTGGCTGGCCGTGGCTGGCTGCCGCTGGCCAGCAGAGGCCAAGGCTGGCCGGCATGTGCCGGATGCGACCAGGAGAGGCTAGGTGCTGGCCGCCACTGTCGGTGACCCTCCTGCACGGCGTAGAACATGGCACGAAGGCCAGTCTCAGATACGGTTGTCGGCATCTTCAAAGAAAGAAGGAAAAGAGGAGGCTTTGGACTTGTTTGCTCACCGGCGGTGGTGCTGCGGCTGTGCAGCAGCCCTGGTGCAGCGGAACGGTGCCGGATGGGAGGTGACAGCGGCTCGTCATGCCGCTGCTTGGCAGTGTGGAGGACGGAGGAGGTGGTCGAGGTGCTCGGTGCAGTGGATGACGCGGCTCGTGACAAGGTGCCGCCGTGGCTGGCCAGGTGACGGCCGGCCGGTTGCAGACGGCCACCGCTCCGCCGGCACGGGAGGCAGGCCGTGCCGTGGGCGCGGAGCTACGTGGAGGGTGGTGGTCCGCCTCGGTGTTGAGGTGGCAGAGGCGCGACGAGGCCGGGGGGAGCTCGGCCGCCGCCGCTAGAGCTCAAGGCGGGCGTTGAGGAAGTTCGGTCGTCGGTGGAACGAGCGCGACGACGTCGCGTGGGGGCAAAGCTCGTGGAGCATCGCACTGCACACTCGGCGCGCGACGGCGAACGCACGACGCAGGCCCCGCTGGCCGAGGCGCGGGCGGGCTCGACGTCGGTGATCGCGGGGGTCGCCGGCGGCGTGGCGGCTCCGGTCCTCGACGGAGCTCGCGCCGGGCGGCGTCTCTTCCGACGGACGCAGCGGGGCCGTGGCGGCGCGGGGCGCGCGTATAATCGTCCGGGAACGACGCGGGCGCGCGCGTGTTCGGCGTGGTGGGAGGCGAGGCCAGCGCGGCTTGGGAAGGAGAGGGCGCGACGCGGAGCAGCGAGGCGCGCTGCGCGGCCGGGTTGGGACGGCGCCGCGACGCCGCCGCCCGTAGCGGCACGGGCAGCCAGCAGAGGCGGCCGCTGGCGTTTTAGGCAGCGGCGCGCCAGCCCGCGCGGTGGCGCGGCTCGGCGCGGTTGCGCGGCGAGGCGTCGAGACGGCTAGGCAGCGATGCTCGGTGAGAGGAGGAAGAGGAGCGGCGGCGGGGAAACGAGAGGAGGCGGCCGGGCGTCCGTCTCTTATAGGGGGGCAGCGCCTAGGGCTCGGGGGCATCCGACGGGGGGGAGCCTCGACGTCCGTACCCTCGGGACGCGTGGAGCACATCCATGGCACGGACGCCGAGGGCGTGGGGCGCGCTCGAGCTCTAGCGGTGGCCGGGCCGAGGGAGCCCGTGCTCCCTAGGGTTTGGGCGTGGCGCGGGGCGGCCCTGGCAGGCCTTGGGCCCCCGTGTGGGCCGTGCAGGGCCCACGAGGAAGGCCGAAAGCAGGCCAGGTGGGCTTGCAGTGGGGAAGGGGGAGCTGGCCGAGTGGGCTGGGCCCGTGCGGGTAGGGAGACGGGAGGAGGGAAGAGAAGGGCCGGTTGGGCTGCTTAGTGGGATTAGGAAAAAGAGCTCTTTCCCCTTTTCTGTTTAGGTGATGGTTTCTCATTTTTGTACAAAGAAGTATGAGGGAAAAATCGGAGAGAGGTTTGTAGTAGAATTCAAAGAGGGTTTGCGAGAGAAATGGGAAAGTAATTTCACATGGACTTTGAGAAGGATACAAGGACGTTGCGAGGATTATATAGGAAAGGAAAGGGATTTTTCCCTTCTTGCTTCAGGGACATTTCTAAGAGAAGTAACAAGGGCTTATGAAAGGAGATCAAAAGAAGAATAGGGAGTTTGCCTCTCTTGATGTTTTGGATTTTGAAGGGTTGCGAAGGCGATTTTCGAAAGATTTAGAGGGATGGGGAGAAAGGGAAAAGGATTTCTCCTTTTCGAGCCTCCAGGAGATTTAAAGGAATTTGCTATGATATTGTTCACTTCAACTCCAAACAAATCTCATATTCAGAACCAACTCACGATCAGGGTAGCTCCTACAATCAAAACTACATGTATGCATCGATCCACTAGCAAACTTCTCCCGTATTCGACTTAGGTTTGACCTAGTAACTACATGATTCACACATTGCAGGAAAAAGTTTTAAAAAGTTCAGATTTTTGGTGTCCGGTAAAACCCGGGATGTTACAGACTACCCCCCTTACAAGAATCTCGTCCCCAAGATTCAAGTGTTGTCTAGGGTTTGTTGGCTCTTCTTGGATGTCTTATTTGCACCAATGCACCAAGCTTTTGCAAAAGGAAACTTCTTTTGAAAAGGAGTTTTGAAGGTAGGGCTTTGGAGAAAGCATTTTGCAAGCAGCTTTTGAATGGAGGGAAGCATCTCAAAGAGAACGCGAAAATACTTTTGTTTGTTCAAATTTTTTTTTTTGTAACAAGGATGTTTTCAAAACTCTTTTTGAAATCAAGACTCTTTGTAAACTTTTCACAGAGCAAGTTCAAAATACATTTGGAAAGGCTTTTCACAAATCGGAGATTTTTTTGGAAACAGATTCCATGAAAAGCTTTTGAAGAACTTTTGGAAATCAGGTTTTTCAGAAATCCTTTTTAGAAAAACCCCATTAGAGGGAAGGCAAAGGATTTCGAGATTATCATTTAGAAATATGGAAATCAAATTCTTTAGATGGGAATCGTTTTGAAAGAGAAGAGCTTCCCCAAAAGATGTTTTGAAATTGATCCAAAAATTTTGAACCCTTTGAATCCCGAATAGGAGTGTTTACATTAGGGAGTTTTTAGAAACCAAAACTTTTCTCAAAATTGATTTTCAGCAAAAAGATAGAATTTCTAAAAATAGGGTCTGCTTCTAGTAAAATCTTTGCCTCTTGAAATCTCTTTTTAAAACCAAATGGAGCGTTAAGAAGGAAATTTGAAAAATCCAAAAATAATTTGAAAATGAAACGAGTTGTGAGAACAAAACTTCTTTCAAAGGATTTTATTTTCGTGAATCGATTTTTGAAAAAGGAGGGGGGCTCGAGATTCAGGTGGTATGCGGCACCGATTGAGCGGCCACGATCACTTTCCTTGATACCGCATACGCTCGGCGGCAAGAAGCCATGTGGAGGCCTCACACATGGGGCCCCAAGTTTCGTAGCGAGCACCATAGCTCAAGATCGTGGCTCATCCCTAAGTAAGTTACCGACAATGTCCCAATATCTCGAACTAAGGGAGAGGAGGGGGTTTTAAAGAGAAAGCCTTTGTATACTATTTTGAAAGCATTTTCAAAAACAAAGGTTTTAAATCTTTTTATTTTGCAAATATTTTTTTTTAGAGCAAGAAGATTGCAACCCTTGGTTTGAAACTAACACAAATAATTTGAAATTGGTTGCAACCCATTTGATTAAAAAAAAATGTAAATAAAGAGTTCTCATTTTTACCAAGCTAGAGCAAAACCCAAAAAAAGAGAGATTAGAAAAGGTTTGAAAAAGGTTTCCAATTTGTGAGACAAATCAAAACTTTTAGAATAAATCTTTGCTTTTTCCAAATATCTTTCGAAAGGGGGTGTAGGATTCAGATCATTTTGAAAACTTGCACCTTAGATTTTTAGAAATAAAATAAGTTTTTTTTTTTTCCAAATAGGTCAAAATCAAGGATTTTAAAAACTCAAATCTTTCAAAAATTCTTATTTTGGTAAAACACTTTCAAAAAGAAGTACAAGCCAAAGGATTTTTAAAGCTTTACTCATTTTCAAAACAAATTGTTGCTTCCTTTTTGTTTGAATCAAACAAAACGAAGTTTTGAAATCAGTTTGGAATTATTTTTCAAGTCGGAAGGTAAAGCTTTCACAAATGAAATCAGTTTTGAGAAAACACTTTTGAAATCAGATTTAGAAAGCGCATTCTCATTCGAAAAGCAATTTTCTAAAAATTTTGACAACAAAATCTTTTCAGAGGAATTTGTGTTTTATAAAACCAGTTGTAAAACACATTCAAATACAGGGATGATTGCTTTTGAAAAGGGGAATTTGGCTCACAAGGTGAAATCAAAGCTTTTTAAAACAACTTCGAGCCGAAAGGTCTTTGTATTGAAAACGCTTTGTCAAAATCCTTGTCTTGAAACATTTTGTCAAATGGAAAGTGAAAAGTTCGGCTCTTGAAAGCGAATTTGGAACACACATTTTTTTGAAAACAAAACCGGTTTTTCAAATCGTCCAAAGATGACTCTTTGAACCCAATATAGGTTTTGAAGGGGAAAATTTTAAACCATTTTCATTTGGAAAAAGGGAAACTCTCTAAAGCTTTTGAAACTTTTACCTTTTGAAGTAAAATCACTCTTTTTTGAATAAGGGCTTTTGAAGGTAAAGGGGCAGCTTGGAAGAGAAGTTTAGTTTGAAAGGCCAGAGAACCATTTTAAAGAGAGGTTGACAAAAATTTGATGCATTGACTTTGTATTTCCAGTCATGGGTTAGGCTTAGGTTTTAGAGGGCTAGGTTACTCAGACTTTCTGAGTCACATATTCAAAATAAACTAGGGATTCTACACACAGACAATTAAGAAGCATAACAAGCATAAGAACATAAGATCCAAGCAATAGGGCAGCATCACAACTCCTATATGCATAGTGTTAACTTGAGGCGACTCCTATGCCTCTAAAGTCTCACACATCTACCGATCTAGCGTGGGCAGAAGTGGGGAGTGATTCCTACGGGTCATCTTCCATATTAGGGTGGTCAGACAGCAATAGAACTCAAGGAGGAGGGAGAAACAACAGTCTTCACTTCTAGCACCTATAACAAACAGGATTTTTGGCTTCTTCACTAGTTTTTGGTTCTAAGGTCTCGTCCTACAGTCAAGTATGGCTCTGATACCAACTGAAACGACCCGTGATTTCCTCGAAGGGAAATCCACAGAGTACATCATTTACGATTGATACCACAGTTCATACATCGTAAAAAAGGTACAAGTTACAAGGTTTACAAAGACTTGAGACACACCGAGGTACAACGCATCCTAGCGATGTACACAAGAAGGTCTTCATCGAGTAGGCGTAAGCGCCATAGTGGGTGAAGGCTCCTCCTTCACGAACGATCATCGAGTCGGGGTAGAGTATCGCCCGGGCGTAGACTTGATCTCCTTAACCAAACTTGAGTGTAGGGACGAGACCACCTAATCCTTCTAGCTTCATTGTCGTCGTAGTCCTCCTTGGGTACCAAACCTGCTCAACTCTATCAGTACGATTTGTACTGGCCACTGGCTCCCACCCTATGCTTTGCTTTGCTATGTGGTAAGTGGAATGCAAGGGTAGAGGAAAAGACCTATATTTGGCTGTAGTTTTCCTATGCAAATTCATAACATAAATATAATATAGTTCATCAAGTTTTAACCCATCTCATCCACACATCCATCCATCCCATCCATATCCACATCCACATCCACACATCTCACCACCCTCTCACTCTCTAGTCGGCAAGGAAGACTCCCCGCTCCTCCTTGCCTCAACGGCTAAGCCGGGAAACCAACCACACCCATGGGGGGAGAAGAGAATTGGACACCTCTCACTATAACGAACGTGTGGTACTCACAGGAATGTCCATACCGGGGACACGGCTATACGTATAGATTTAGTAACTCTGCAGAGTTTGTACACCTGGAACCACAAGATCACCATCATCGACGATGCCTCGTCTAGGCTAATACCAAGCCGCCGCCTAAGCGGCCCGATGCCACTCTACCACTCAGCTCTGGGGCACCCCGGATATCCACCCAAGACGCCGAGAGGCGTGAGACGTGGTACCGGATCCCGATGGATACCACGCTGTCTCGGGAGGGTGTGGGTCTCGGCACCCGTACCCCCCTACACTATCACCTATCAACCTAGTAGTAGCAGCAGGGGGCCAGCTAGTCGTCAAGTCGGACCCCGCCCATTCAGAGACGAGTGGTGTGCACGAAAAGGTCCTGTGAACCGAAGGAACGCCAAACCAGTCCTTAGTAGGACCGGGCAGTGGGATATCTTCACAAGGGGCTCAGCGCCCGTGCCTCGACGGCACCTCCATTCCGGGGATTCGTCCCACAAAGACACTCCTCCCCGAAATCTACTCACATCACATGTACCCGCCACAGGTACTCTCTCACATAGGGAGTGCCCAGATCACACTCCTCCCAAGCAAGACTTGTCCCCCGACTCGTCGTAGATCGCCCTTGATCGACACAACCCTCACCACACACCCAAGACACACGCCAAGATCTCTCCCACGTTATCCCCAGTTATTCAGTTCACGGCACCACGTGCCTTAGCCACACACAAGCATGTATGAGTAAAGTGTAAGTGTGTAGCAAGTATCATGAGGTAGGCGAGCGTCTATCCTAGCAGCGGGTGTGCAGGAGAAAGGTTGCGTCAAGGTAATGGCTTATCAAGCAATCTACCATGCATCCTATCACAGTTCATTTGCATAAAGTAAAGCGCTAGCGACTACATATTGCATGACTAATAGGATTCTACGAGGTTGGGTGGGACGTGGCACCTGTTTATAGCAATCCATAGTCATCCTCATCTGGTTGCCCTTCGCGTCTCCTCCCTCCAGCGGACCTCCGATCCGTCCAACGTTACCGTGATGCAACTACCTCGATAAAGCAACAAACAAGGCAATAGAGCAATCAATCCCTAACCAAATTCCAATATCCCCGAAAAGGGCAACAAGATACAAAAGGAACCAGATAACTCAGAATAAACACTGAAAAGACTTAGCCCTCGTGGAGAGTGTCCAATCCTCGGGCTCCAAACGAACAGAAGTGGTTGTTCGTTAAGCATAAGCTCGGATCGAGGCCTCGAAATAGCCAGTACGTCCCAGGTCAACTATGTCAACCTGTACGGCCCCAAGAGAAGAGGTCTTGATCCTAATCTTAAACAAACACCACGACTTGTGGCCTCCCAATCCGAACGTCATGGAAATTGGCGGGGGCTGGAGGATCACAAGCAAGAGAAAAAGGGAAATAGAAACAATAGGGTTTGGCCCTTGTAGCCTCTAACCCGTAAGTCACAATACTACATAAGATTCGAGTAAGAACGATTAATACGAGTAAGAACGATTAATACGAAACAGAGGAATTGTGACTTGGTCCCGAGGCTCTTTAGCTTACCCGTCATGGTAGCCGACGGTTGCAAAAGAGATTGGAACACGAACAACAGAGGAGCGGCTACAGATCCTCTCGACCCGCATGACACAACAACGTCGGGAGCCGAGAAGACAGTAGCACAACAGGGGAAGAGAGGAGAGTTAGCTGGGCATGTCCATGCCGCGACCTCGGTCCAACGGTCGATCGGGTCGACTCACACGGTCCAAGAACGAGACATAGACCATAGCTTTGCTAACTAGAAGAGGTAGTCCGGTCTTTGATCCAATCGTCATGGCTAAGACGGGATCGAATAGAACGGGCTAGCGGAGAAAAATAGAAAATAGAAAAGAGAGGGAGCGGTGGTCTACCCCTTCCAATGCACATGCCATGGCAAAAGGCGAGGCATCGGAGAGGAGCGATGCAGAGATCACAAGTGCCTAAACCACTTGTAGGGTACCTCGACCAAGGTGCACTATATGCACTAGGCATTCCCCGAATTCTTGGCGGTGCGGTTGTCATCGCGAAAACCCAGGGAGTGTCACGGTCTTAATAGGTACAAGCATACAAGAGCGTTATGCACCAAGAACCTAATAGAGGGAAGTAAAAAGCAAGTTTCCCCTTTCCTTGATCCACTCGCCCACGCCGGTCGGGGGAATCAAAGGAGTGGGGTCAAGAGTGCGATAATAAAACACCGACGAACTCAAACCAACATCAAACGGGATTTCGGCTCCGTAGCACTTCGGTCCACTTGACATGGCAACAGTCAATAATCGAAGTACTCGGGGTCGAGAGAGTCAATCCACGCCTTTCTGGACTTAGCGAGGATCGAAAAGGGAGCAAAAGAGTAGAATGGTCCCACGCTCTTCTCGACCTACTCGTCATGGCAAGGGACGGTGGTCGGAAGAAAAGAGACGGAAGTCTCGCACGGTCCCTTGATCCACACCAATTCGTAGGGCACCACGACCTCCGTGCAACTAAAGCGGCAAAAGCTATTTCTCGGGTTCGTAGCGATGCGGTTGTCATCACGAGAACTGAGGAATGCTTCCGGTCTAGGTGGTGCAAGCATACGAGGTGGTGGGGAAAATAGCGCAAGAAAAGAAAGGAAAGAAAAGAGGTGAAGCCCGATGGTCATGGCGAGATGACTCATGGCCATAAGCTTTTTACCTACACGGGTTTGGCTCCCGTCGTCCCAAGATAGTTGCTTCCTAGTTCGTTTCCCACTAGACTAGGTCCCTAGGGGGGGGCTCCATGTGCGCTGGTAAGATCCGCATCGATAGCGATATCGAGCTCCTTTATGACCATGTCCTAGGGCCGAAGGTAGAAGCTAACACTCAGGGTACAACGAAGACAACTAAAGCACGAGAGAACGAGTTACACTCGGCGTCACGATCACGGTGGGATGAACCCACGACCGAACGTCCGAGCGAGAAACGACCCCTTAACCGGCTCGAAGGCACAGTTCACAGACAATGACACACAAACACACGAACCACGTAAGATCACGACCACATGGAGAACACATATCCATAGCACATGAGACAATCCGCGCGAAGGCACGGCACGAGGCATAGATAGATCATGTATGACAAGTATGAATAGGTATGTATGAAAAAGCGAAGTTTTGCCGACGTCGAGGGTGACATCGGCGGAGTTTGCGAATGATCGACCTTGGCGGGGAAAGATGAGGTTAGCAGTGGAGCGTCGCCGGAGGTGGCAGGATGACCACAGCCAACCGGGCTTGACCTTGGCTCGCTGTAGTTGCCTCTGGCCAGCTCTGGCCACCACTGGCCACTTGCGGCTTGCTGCTGGCCAGCAGTGGCTGGCCGTGGCTGGCTGCCGCTGGCCAGCAGAGGCCAAGGCTGGCCGGCATGTGCCGGATGCGACCAGGAGAGGCTAGGTGCTGGCCGCCACTGTCGGTGACCCTCCTGCACGGCGTAGAACATGGCACGAAGGCCAGTCTCAGATACGGTTGTCGGCATCTTCAAAGAAAGAAGGAAAAGAGGAGGCTTTGGACTTGTTTGCTCACCGGTGCGGTGGTGGCGCTGGTCGCGGCAGCAGCCCAGTCAGCGTGAACGGTGCCGGATGGGGAGGTGACAGCGGCTCGTCATGCCGCTGCTTGGCAGTGTGGAGGACGGAGGAGGTGGTCGAGGTGCTCGGTGCAGTGGATGACGCGGCTCGTGACAAGGTGCCGCCCGTGGTCTGGCCACCCGGCCGGCGTCGGCAGACGGCGCCCGCCTCCGGGCACGGACGGGCGCAGGTCGCGGCCGTGGCGCGGAGCTACGTGGAGGGTGGTGGTCCGCTCGGTGTTGAGGTGGCGAGAGGCGCTGACGAGGTTTGAAGGGAGCTCGGCCGTCCGTTGCGCTAGAGCTCAAGGCCGGGCCAGGAAGTCCGGTCGTCGGCGAACGGCGCGACGACGTCGCGTGGGGCAAAGCTCGTGGAGCATCGCCTTTGACACTTTCGGCTGCGCGACGGCGAACGCACGACGCAGGCCCGGTTGGCCGAGGCGCGGGCGGGCTCGACGCGTCGGCATCGCGAGGGGTCGCCGTGCGGCGCGGCGGCCCGTCCTCGACGGAACTGGCGCCAGCGGGCGTCTCCTCCGACCAGGACGCAGCGGGGCCGTGGCGGCGCAGGGGCGCGGGCTGCACCGGTCCGGGAACGACGCGGGCGCGGGCGTGCTCCTGGCGTGGTGGGAGGCGAGGCCAGCCGCGCTTGGGAAGGAGAGGTGCGCGACGCGGCAGCGGCTGAGGCGGAGCCGCGGCCGGTTGGGGACGCCGGCTGACGACGTCGTCGCCAGAAGCGCACGGGCAGCCGCGCCAGAGGCGGCCGGCGTCCCTTGATGCAGCGGTGCGCGCTAGCCTGCGCTGGCGGCGCTGCTCGGCCTTGTTGCGTGGCGAGGCGTCGGAGACGGCTAGGCAGCGATGCTCGGTGAGAGGAGGAAGAGGAGCGGGGTGGGGAAACGGCGGGGCGGCCGGCGTCCGTCTCTTATATAGGCAGCGCCTAGGGGCTCGGGGCATCCGGCGGCGGAGCCCTCGACGTCCGTGCCCTCGGACGCGTGGAGCACATCCATGGCACGGACGCCGAGGGCGCCGGGCGGCTCGAGCCTCTAGCGGTGGCGGCGGGCCGAGGGAGCCCGTGCTCCCTAGGGTTTGGGCGTGGAGGCGCGGCCGCGGCCGGCGTGCCTTGGGCCCCTGGTGTGGGCCGTCGTGAGGGGCCCACGAGGAAGGCCGAAAGCAGGCAAAGGTGGGCTTGCGGTGGGGAAGGGGGAGCCGGCCGAGGGGGCTGGGCCCCGCGGGTAGGGAGACGAGGAGGAGGGAAGAGAAGGGCCGGTTGGGCTGCTTAGTGGGATTAGGAAAAAGAGCTCTTTCCCTTTTTTCGTTTAGGTGATGGTTTCTCATTTTTGTACAAAGAAGTATGAGGGAAAAAATCGGAGAGAGAGGTTTGTAGTAGAATTCAAAGAGGGTTTGCGAGAGAAATGGGAAAGTAATTTCACATGGACTTTGAGAAGGATACAAGGACGTTGCGAGGATTATATAGGAAAGGAAAGGGATTTTTCCCTTCTTGCTTCAGGGACATTTCTAAGAGAAGTAACAAGGGCTTATGAAAGGAGATCAAAAGAAGAATAGGGAGTTTGCCTCTCTTGATGTTTTGGATTTTGAAGGGTTTGAAGGCGATTTTCGAAAGATTTAGAGGGATGGGGAGAAAGGGAAAAGGATTTCTCCTTTTGAGCCTCCGGGGAGATTTAAAGGAATTTGCTATGATATTGTGCACTTCAACTCCAAACAAATCTCATATTCAGAACCAACTCACGATCGGGGTAGCTCACGCAATCAAAACTACATGTATGCATCGATCCACTAGCAAACTTCTCTCCGTATTCGACTTAGGTTTGACCTAGTAACTACATGATTCACACATTGCAGGAAAAAGTTTTAAAAAGTTCAGATTTTTGGTGTCCGGTAAAACCCGGGATGTTACACCCTCTACCTCAAATTTAGGTTATTACGAGTAAATATATATACTTGCAATTTGATGGTGTGTAAAGATATCATAAGAATCACCCTAAAGTTAGTGCCTCCAAATCTTCAATGTCAATACCACTTCTACTAATTGCAAATCATGTGCGGGGTAATTCACCTCCACCTCAACTGTCTAGATGCAAAGTGATCACCCTTCCTTCCTACATGAGTAACCAACCTAGCCCCATATTGCGGACATCTAAAATGCTTGCCACTCTCAGGCAAACCAAAATAGGGGCCTTCTTCAATTTTTCTCCTTCAAAGTTCGAAAAGCTCACCTCAAACACAGCTATCCAAACCAACAAAGTGAACCCTTCGTAATAAACTTTGCCATAAGCTTTGTAATAGTGGAGAAGTTCTTGAACATAGAGATGATAGTATCTAGCAAGTCTAAAAAACTACGAATATCCATGACAGTAGTCGGTCTCTCCCACTCCACCATAAAACATTTTTGGGATCAATAGTGATTCCATACTATTAATAAGATGGTCAAGAAGGGAAAACAATATGAGGGAGTCAGAAGGAACACTTATTTACCTTGGCAAATAGGTATTATCCCTTACTATAACAACTCATGCTAAAAGAATGGACCACCTTCAAACCTCAGCCAAAGGGTTAAACTTTACTATTTGACAAAAGTGTACAATAACCATAGATGCTTGCCAACATGCTCCAAAGCATACAACTTAAAACTAGAATTATGCTAAATTAACTCATCTCCAAAACTCATCTTTCAATTCATGAACAAAGTGGCAAAATATTATGTCACCTTCACAACTAACAAAGCGAGAACTTTCTAAGGAAATGACATATGGATCTATTGGGATGACACTAGTTAACAATATTCTTTCCTCACTTGCAAGATCTAACCACATAAGCCCACATCCTCACAAGTCACAATTTCTATGGTGTAGCAATCATGCCGAAGACACTTCACTTAGCCGATTCAGTCAGTCTCATATCAAAACTTCAATCCAAACAACCCACTTGCTATGAAACCTTTAATCTTGCCCTCATCAAAGCTCCTAGAACAACTACTTATACCTCCACTACAACTTGAAACTTCAAGATAAGATCTAGCTTCACTTTCTTAGATCCACTCAATTGGGGAGAACAAATAGGATAAAAAGTAAGGGGCCTTAAATCTCATGAAGAACCAACAAAGGTATGCCATAATAATTCCTCCAACATCAAAGCTATAATTTTTGGACCTTCCCTTGATTTGAGCATAATTCAAGATAAAACGATCACTAGATCAACAACTACTGTCTTATAGACTCCAACATGCATTACCTCACATCTTAGTACCAATCTTATATACCCACTAGGAAGACCATGCCATACCAACAACTAAGGGTTATGCATCTTCACATTATACTTTGAAGAAACATTATGTCATTCTTAATAGGTTCACCAAAGAAGCATGCGAAACCACCACGAAACAACCTCCAAAATGACATGTCCTTGTAGACACTAGCCCAAAACAACTATTATCCATGATCCACACAAACTGGTTACTTGCAACATATTAAAGTATGTCATTTAGCTTTAGGGTCACACGAACATTTCTTACACTCCTCCCAATTGATCATCTTGACTACTATGCTAGGACAATTCAAAGCCTATGAGATCCACGTTAAAGCCACAAAACACCTAGATTCTCTAAACACGAATACAAATGCTCTTCAACTTACATTCTTATCATCCAAACTAGAGAAAAACAACACTAGGCTTAAACACTAGGCCTTACAAAAAACTAGCGCCCACTCTCCAAAGAACTTGGATTAAAACATCCCTAGAAATGTCATCAAGAAACTCCACCTAAGCCTATCCTCACCGTATTTTGACCACCGCCGGAAGTTTGGATTGAGTTGTGCGATGAAAACACCTTCTCTAGACTAAGGACAGTTTGAAACGACGCCACTCAAATCTATAGGACAAGTCACACAATGACCCACCTATTTGATATATCAAGAGAAAATAGTTATAAAGCATGGCATGGAGGCCAACCCATCCATCATTCAACCATTTCTTTTGAATATAAATAGTTGGATCAACCTAACACTCGGTCAACCTCACTTAGCAAGGCGGAGAAGGAAGGCAGTGTGGGGGCCCTCCACTCAACCCATCCGCAAAGCCAAACAAGACTATAGGATTCCAAACTTATTCTTAGGTTCTCTGGACTAAAAACCGCAACCATAACAACTAATCAAAAGGTAGCTACAACAGCTAGGAGCATAGCCATAAAAAGGTTATTCCATAGATAAACATAACCACACGTATGTACAAAGCAAAACAAGTAAATAGAGCATTTATGAAAAAAAAACCCAACTCCCATCCTATAAGTGCAAGTGTGTCAAGTTTTAATGAGTCAATTTAAACACAACTTAAGCCTAGAACCTATAACCTAGGCTCTGATACCAACTGTAACACCCTTTAAGAAACACCACATATTCTTTTTTCGGAGAATTATCGCACTCCAACACTAACAACAAGTATGCGGAAGCAACAATAAATACAATATATAACGATAAGGAATCTTTAGCAATCACCAGAATAACATACTTCAAACCAACCGAATCATGATCCAACACGATAAATAGCACATAACCAACTAGTCCATAATTAACAAAATTTTATTATTATAGCACATGTCTCCTATGATACTCATAAGTGATGTGCACATATGTCGCTACTCCCATCCCCAAGCATGCATCTTCCAAGCTCATTCACCGAGGGGAAAAAATAACGGGTGAGGTTTATGAAAAACCTCGGCAAAGCAACCGCCTTTAATCGAAGTTGTTTAAATCACAGTTCAATTAAACATTATATTTAAATAACACCATAATAGATATATCAATAGCTTTATAAAAACATAAACATATTAAAAGTGCAAATGCGAATGATGCAATGCAAATGTATGACTTCACTTCTACCCATACGTCCCAAGAAGAGGGAGTGAGGGCTGCAACCACATTGCTCTCTCTCTCTCTCTCTCTCTCTCTCCCTCTCCTCTCTCTCTCTCTCTCTCGCCTTCTCGCTGACACCCGCCCCGCGACCCCTACCTGAGCTCGGATGAGCACATCCATGGCGAGCACCAGCACCCTGCGCCGCCTTTGTGGCAAACCGCCTTCACGAAATTCAAACTCTTGTGGCGCTCAGGGATAACCTCGGCGACGGAGAAATATCTCCCCCCGTAGAACCATCATTGCCGGCCCATAAATAGGCCGGCCGGCGCCCCCTTCCACCCTCGCCCTCACCACTCCAGGAGCTGCGCTGGGGCGGGGAACACTCCCTCTCCCCCTCCTCCTCCCCTCTCCGCTTCTCTCTTGAGCTAGAGCTCGATTGCCCCCGAACGGGAGCAACCGGCGCCATTAGAGCCGCCGCTCGAATTAAAGCTTGTTGCTGCGCCACCGGCCGATTGGGTTTGAGGTGAGCTCCCAGAGCCCCTCCTCCACCTTTTCCTCCCCCTAATTTCCCTTCCCTCTCTCTGTGTTGCACCGTAGGTGGAGCACCCGCCCGTCCGCCATGCGCCTAAGCCCTTAGGTCACTTAGGTTGGCATGGCTCTGGCAAGAGGCTGCCTAGCACCTCTATCTCCTTTCCCTTTCCACTTCACACACGCACGCACAATGCGGGCCGATTAGCCCGCACATAACGCTAACAGCGCGGCGCCCGCCTTAGCGGCACCTCCGGCGGGCGTTGTCCTGCTGCGGGCGCCCTCAGAGTAACCCGGCAGGCTCACCCGAGCTGCGGCACGGCCTCCCGCTTACCGTGCGCCCCTTCTTCCCCCCCCTCAGGGGCGCCACGATCTGCAGAGCGAGCTCTCCGTGAGCGGTCCTCCTCTTTCCCTGCATTAAAAACCATCTTCCCTTCTCTCTTTCTCTTTGGCATGGGGGCCCCGCGGTCCAACGGCGCCCACACGCCCAGCGCCCTCAGCTTCCCGTCCCTCTCCCTCCCCCTTTCTATCACTGGCATGTGGGACCCGAGGCCAACGGCGTTACCACGCCGCACCGTCCAACGCCGTCATCCCCGCTCTCCCTCTCTCCCTCTCGCACGTGGGCCCCGCGGTGCCGCAAGACCGTTCAACGCTGTCACAACCATCTGGCCCCACCTGTCACCCACACATGCACAGTTCACGCACACACACCCTTTGGGGTACACTAGGGGAAATTGCTAGGTGCACCCGGGAAGTGTACACAGAGTGCTATTTCTTTATTTTCTAGTGCTAGAAAAATTCCAGGAAAATTTGTAAATAAACTACTTGGCATGTAGAATTTAATCATGTAGTTTGCACACTAATCCATGCATTATAAATTGCAACCAAAATTCCATTTAGTAATTAGGGTTTTGAATAAATTGGAATAAACTTTGAAAATGTATAACTTCTGCGTTTTAACTCCGATTTAGGTCAAACCACTTCCTAAATTCTTCCAAAATCATGCTCTACACATTGCATCTGGTGCCACTGCCTAGTTCTATAGTTGCATGTATGTGTTTCTTTTACCTTTTAGCGGTAGTCTTACCCGATAGAAACTCCCCACCAGAGGCGGACGAGCATTAGGACGCCGAGGACCCGGACTACATCGTGGAAATCGACGGTGTTGACAACGCGGGCAAGTCCTAATTTCCACTCTTCTACCACCCTTCTATCCTACTGGTATAATGATTCTTTTGTTAAAAGAACATGTGAATATTTATGATGAGATAATGTGATAACGTGATAATGTGATAATATGATAATGAGACAATATGATAAGGTGATTATACATGCTACGACTTGAAATGGGTAGGGGTAATCTAGGTATAGATTACTTGGCGGATATGTCTGTGGTAGAATATCCTGTCGGAGACACCTGTTTTAGTCACCCCTAAGGGCCGGTTCATAGTCTCTTAATCATCCCTGTGTGATATTTCGTACAGCCACACATCTATATGGGTAGGCTTGATTCCACACCCCATTAGGTTGAAGTACATTTCCACTTAGGGGGCCGGTGTAGGCAAACGGTAGAGCAGGAGAAAGCGTAGGATGCTAAGTGATCTTCCATGGTCTGGTTGTGCGTGGATGCTAAGTGATCTTCCACGTAAAATTATTGGGTGCACTTTCGCGAGCTATATACATATATATCTATATATTTTAAGTGTGGATCTTTGAGTGATCTTCCACAAGGTGTGTGAGGGCATGGGTTGCGAGTGAGCTTCCATGTCCCAAGGGTTAGGCGTAGGATGCCGAAAGTGATCTTCCTCGTCCAACTCTTTCCCAACCCCCCGAGCATCGTAGTGGAAATGTATGGACCCCCTAAGGAATGCATACTATTGGGGTGCGAGATCTCGGTAGTTCTTTTCTAACCACGGGCCGTGGAAGGAATCAGAACTACCGCGGTGGGGAAAGTGTACACCCTCTGCAGAGTTATTAGAATCTATTCGAATAGCCACATCCTTGGAATGGGCAGGTGCCGGGATGGGACGCTATGATTAGAATATTATATGACTAATGAGATAATGTATAACCTTGTGAATATGTAATGGACTAACCCGAGACTAGTGAGGAGGATAATACCCTGCTAGGACCAACCTTAATTTTTATCATCACTCTTTTCCACCAAGAAGTTGGGACTTGCTGAGTACGTAAGTACTCACCCTTCTTTGCCATGCAAACTACGACCCTAGAGATGATCGCGACTATGAAGAGGAGGTGGACCCTGATGTCTAGGAACTACGTGAGGACCCTGACGCGTTGGATTGGATCGTAGGAGTTAGGGCTTCGGCTACACTCAAGATGCCTGTGGAATAGTTGCTACACTACGCTAGAATGATTAGTATCGCCTTAGAATCTACCATGTAATAAAGCCGAACACTTTGCGGCCTTAGTCATTTCATATGTAATCCAAGGGCTATGCCTTAACGATGTAGAACCCTTTTTATTCAATATCAATAAAGCTCGGTACTTTTCTCTTAAATCTGTGTATTATAGACGTGTTTGTGCGTGATCCTAGCGCAAATACGGGTATTTCTAGACCCTCAAAATGAGGGGCCGACAAAATTGCCCGCCGCCATCCCCACCACCTAGCCATCCTTCCTTGTCCAACCCTCTTTCCTTCTAAGACCGTTGGAGTTTGGGAAGAAGGGATGGACTCATTGGAACCCTAACATGGGAAAAGGAGGAGGACATACCTCGCCAGATCTACTAGATCCGTCATGGCTGGCCTTCCTAGCTCAACCCCCTATCCTTCTAAGGTCATTGGAGTTTGGGAAGAATGGAGGGGCTCACTGAAACCATAACGCGAGAGAAGGAGGAGGAGGAAGAAGAGGGCGTACCTTGCTGGATCTGCCGAATCCGCCATGGCTACTCTTCCTTGCTCCTCTCCTTTCCTTCTAAG
>JADLZL010004139.1:0-153417 GCA_015844335.1 Chrysopogon serrulatus
CGAATCTCTACTCCTCTACTCTATCTCTCTAATCTCTATCTTGATTGCTAGCCTAGATCTAGTGGATATCTATCTAATGCTCGGCTCTTGACTCTTGATCGGCCTCTTCTCAGGGGGGTCTGGCCCTTTATTTATAGCCTGGTGGGATGAATGCGCGCCGTTGGATCAAACCGACTTAACAAGGGGCTGAGATGACTCCTCAGAGGCGGTGGAGGAAGCTTCCAGAAGGGAGGAGGAAACCCTAGCCACAGGGGGCCGCCCCGGCGCAGGGTGGGGGGCCGGCCGACCCCCGGGGGGGCTCCTCTGCCCGGTCCCACGCCGAGGAGTCTTCTAGATCCTTTCTACGTCCTGTTGGCGATATTTTCTGTCACGATTAAGTTTTGTGATAATTACACACTTTAATCCCTTTTTTAAGCTTTTTTGGATAATTCTCTAAAAAATATACAATTCACCAAAACTCGTGGAAATTATTAGTAATAACCCTATTCTAATAGATATTCATATATGACACAGGGATATTTGCTAATAAAAATTACACATTAGTGGGTGTCAACAATTACCCCCACACTTAGGCTTTTACTCGTCCGAAAAAAGGTTGGTTTTAGCATAGAAAGAGTAAACATTTAATGCATAACTTGAGAATGGAGTTATATAAGACTAATCCAGTTATCATGCACTGTGGAATTCAAAGTGTCTACCATGAATCCTTGAGTGATTGAGGAGCAGAATAGTTTGAAATAGATCAGTCTTTTCCTTCAATTACATCTGTTGGAGAGTGAATAGATTTTGCAAATAAAACTTAGCTCAACCTTCTCCTGTTTGTAGTGGCATTAGAACATGCGATATTAATTAATTCAATATTCATAGCTAGGGAGAGAAATGTCATATTCCTAGATCAAGAAAATTGTCTACTCTTGGCATATTATGTCGGAGAGGGACCATGAGCTATTTAGGCTAATTCTCTTTGTTGAGCACATGCTCAAGCTTCTTTTATTAATTCGAGGTTCGGACACTTGTCCCTTTTTATTTCCTCGTGATCTATCTTTTTGAGGTTTCAGACGCTTGTCCCTTTTTATTTCCTCGTGATCTATCTTTTTGAGGTTTTGGACACTTGTCCTTTTTATTTCCTTGGATTCTTTCTTTTTTTTAGAATAGCTCATGCCTCCTTCACAATAATACTCAAGAGAGAGTTTATTTTATTATTTATTATTATTATTATTACTATTATTATTATTATTATTATTATTATTATTATTATTATTTACTTGAATCAAGGGATATGATAAATCTCTCAACCAAGGCCATCATAATTATAAGTAATAGAGTAATATAATTATTATTTGTTTCCACCACAAGGAGAAGTGAAGCTAATTGTTTTCAATTTTTCAAAATAAAACCTCCAAAGACAAATTATCGGGGAATTAAGTTCTCATTATTCTACTATCTCATGTTCCATAATAACTTAAGCATTCATGATGTACCTATAATAATGTCCAACAAGTAATCATGACCTCTAGAAGAGTATTATATAATTTAATTTCAAGTCATGGATTAAACAGTTTTATCATTCTTTAAAAAGCATTTAATACGAAGATTTATAATTCGGATAATAAATCAAAGTAGAATGTATGCAATTATATTGTATCGGACTCAAACCCGACCGTGACCACGACGAGGAGGCAAGAGGGGGTAGTAGGGCGCCGGCCGGCCAGGCAGGGCGCCTGGTCGGCGTGCCCCTATGGCTCCATGGGGCCCGCTTCTCCGTGCGTGGTCCGGTTCGATTGTATTCGATTTGTGTCATTTCTTCCGATCGAATTTAACTCCGTGGTCATTTGTAACACCTCAAGTGTTAAGCATGCATTAGGCCTTAATTAATTAACTTCTAATCATCATTAGGCATAGCATAACCACCATCAAGCATAAACCCTAAATGCATTCATCATTTCATGTGTGTTGCATTTAATTATTAATTGTTTGCTTGCTTGATTATTTGTTTAATTAATTACCTTGCAAATCACTTGTTTAAGTTTGGATCCATGTGCCCAGCATTTTGAAATGATTTAACAAATCTTGTTGCAAAAGATTTGGTGCAATTTGAAGCAAAAAGAAAATGAATTGGAAAATCTCTTTTAATGCCCTTAAATTCAAAAGAATTTATAGTTCAAATTTTATTTGGAATTTGAACTTGACCCTTAAATGAAAGTTGTCCAGTTTTTAATTCTCTACAACTTTTGTTTTTGGACCATTCAATGAAAAAAGCTTGCAAAATTCTCAAATTTGTGCTTTTGGTTCAGTTGCAAATTAAATTAAAAAAAAGAGCAAAACCAGCAAGAACGGGTAGGGCCCGATTCGGCTTAGCTGGCCCGGCCTGCCTCCGCACCCGTCGCGCTTCCCACGCCGGCAGCCGAGCGGCCATGCGCTTCGCCCGCGCTGGCGCGGCGCTGGGCGTGGCGGCCATGCTCCGGCGGCGGGCCCTACCTCGGCCGCTGCGGCGCACTACACCCTGCCCCGCGCGCCTACGCCTCGCCTCCACACGCTGCACACCACTCTCCCTTCCTCTCGCTCTCCCTCGCCCAGCGGTAGAGCACCAGCGGCAGCACCGCGCGGCTTTCGCTCACCGCATGCCGCGGAACTGCCGCCGTCGAGCAGCGCACGGCCCCACCGGCACGCGCACCGCCTTCGCCATCGCCTGCACCACCTCCCGCGCTGCTAACGCCGCTGCCATCCTGCAGTAAGGGCCGAACGGCCGAGTCCGCCACCGCGCCATGGCCGGAGTTCGCCAGAGCTCCAATGCCGTTGACGCCGGCGCTATCCACCGCCTCTTTCATTTGTAGCGCGCACGAGAGCGTTCGGGCGATTAAGGCCCACCCGTGCCCCTGCGCGCTGCCTCCCGGCTTCGCCACGCCCGCCGTGCCGGCATGCATGCGGCCGGTGCGCCTCCGCGCCAAATCCGGCCGCAATAGCCTAGAGGCTGGCCGCCGCCCCGCTTCCGTGGGGGCGCCCGCGCTTTTTTCTCGGCTCGTCGGTGCCGGACGGCCGCCGTGGAAGCCATGCAGCGCCACCACCGCACGTAAGCGCCGCCGCTAGGAGTCACCGCCGGCGCACCACCACCACCACCGGGTGCGTCGTGCGATGGGGAGCACGTTGGTGCCCCCCCCGCCGGCAACCTCGCCCGTCGCGGCAGCCTGCCGCCAACGACCGTGCCTCGTCTCGGCCGGGCCGACAGGTGGCCCCGGTTTGACCTGGGTCCCGCCTGGCAAGTGAGCACTGGGTGCACTGGACCGGTGCACCCAGCGCTAGGGTTCGTTTTTGATTTTTAAAAGATTTTTTTCCTGAAATGCTTTTAAATCGTTTTAAATTCATATCTCGGGAAAATGTGATCCAAATTGAGTGCAATTTGTTTTGCTAGGTTTCTAGTGATGAGATCTATCGGTGAAAAATATGAAATGCATTTTTTGTGATACTTTTTCTGTGTAGAATTATCTAATTGCTATAATTCTTAAAAACCGAGTAAATGCATAGTAAATTGTATATAGCTCGAGAAAATTATGATTCTTGTTTTGTTAGACTTGTGGTGTGATGTAGTTTCTGAAAAAAAAAGTATATACCATGTAGTTCCTATGTAGAAATATTAGAATGTGATTTAATTGCATTTTTAGGCTGTTTTCTTGTTTATTTTGTAGTAATTAAATTACTTGGTGAAAAGTCTTGTAACTTTTTGATGACTGCTCTTGTGCTAAGAAGTTCTAAATAAAAATATGAAATCTGTTGTTGTTTAGCACTTTTCACATTACAAAGTTATTAAATGTGCATTTCTGTCCTGTTACTTTATCTTTTTGTGTAGGCTGTTATACTTCATCAAATGTGATGATATTTTTATCATGAGTCTCTATTGGCATGTAGCTATTGTAATTTTTGTAGAATTTTCTAGACTGTTTAGACAGATGTCACAGTTCAAGCCTTTAGTTTCACATGAAATGATAAGGCTTTAAATTAATTATTTCAATAAGTTTGATATTGCTTTTGAGCACTTTTAATTATGATATGCTTGCTAGTCATATTGTGCAGTACCATAATTGAAATGTGATGTTAGATTATGAGTAGTGTTACATCTCTTTTATGTATGTGTTGTGTGTGTGTGTGTGCGCTCACGCACCCACCTTCTTCATGCACTTCTTTAAGTAGTTAGAGAAGAGATATGCACATACTCGGTAAACGAAATGCGTTGTTAGTAGAGAGGAGATATGCAACTACTCTGTCAAATAAAATGCTAATCATCCTTATTCATGAGCATCGCACCTATGCATTCTTTATGTTTATACCGTGCATTGCATCATACAGGTTCGCAGGAGGAGCCCCAAAGTTTGGAGTTCGAGGAGAGCCTGCAGGAGGACCAGCAGCAGGAGGTTCCCGTAGGAGAGGAAGAAGAGGAATTGCCTGAGTGCCCCGACCATCGTGCTAGCGACTTCGAACGAGGCAAGCCCCGGAGCATTTTCTTACCTATGCTTTCTAACAGTCTAATTATGCTTTATGATTGATGCATTAAGTATAGGAGTTGATTGCAACCGTTGATGCATTATATCCTTGAATTATCTTTGAATTATCCTGCCTTGAATTACCTTGTTAGTCTAGGGCGAGTTTATGGCTTGCTTGCTTAGACGGTAAAAGTCGGGTGATTTCCTGTCACCCGCGAGCATAGGTGGTTACTTATGATTGATGGAAAGCTTATGTTGATATCATCTGGGTAGTGGTGATGGTTGTGATAATTGGAGATCAGGTGGAGTCTTATGGGGTTGTTGGACCATAGTGATTCCATCCGTGTCGATTAAGGACCATGCCGTTGCGCGTCCCTCGAGTCATGTTGAACGCATGCCTCACACTTAGCTGGCTGGATAAGCCGTTCCGACCGCGAAGCCTAACACTATCCAGGCCGGCTCTCGATCCGTTCGCACCGTATTGGAGATGGGTGGGGGACCACGGGGGCGCGAAGAGTAAGTCCGAGGTCCAGCATGGCTGGTTAAGGCAGTCGGGCGGCCCCTGGGTACGGTGGTTCCGCTCGAAACCGCGTTTTGTTTCCGGATATGTGCCACGGTGACCTGTAGCTCACCGACGGGTAAGTGTGGTTTATGTGAGGAATACCCCCTGAGCTCAGTAGTAATCGATTCGAATCACCATCGTTCCTGGACAGTGAACACTTGACTTGAGCTACGCCATCGTAGTAATGATTATGGAATGTTGATAATGATGATGATGAGTTAAGCTAAATGATTATGGTTACTACTTGATTGCTTAATCATGATTAATATATTACAATGATACTTAGTATAGGTGCTCACCTAGCATAAATAGGAATGATTAAGCTGAGCTGTCACTATAAAATGGTTACCACCGTTTTTCCGCAAATGAGTCAAGCTATCCCCTGATAAAGCCTGTCATACTCCTTGGAGTCTTTTATTTTAAGTCAGACGGGTAAGTCTAGCTGAGTACCTTCTCGTACTCAGGGTTTTTTCCGCTTGTTGTTTGTGCAGACGGGCATACCTTCCACGGGTACTGTGTTGACGGTGGATAACGTCAACATTCATTAGAACTTTAGACACAAGAGGATACATGAAAACACACTAGTCTAGGGTTTTAACTGACAATTTCCATGAGTTTTGCATATTCTATATTTTCCAGGGATTATTCCAGAAAAGCTGAAAAGAGGGATTCAAGTGCAAAATAAACACGAAACTTATCCGCCACGGGAAATATCACGATTGGACTCAGGAAGACTCTGGAAGACACCCGAAGCAACAGGGGGGCCAGAGGCCGCCAGGTGGGGCCGGCCGGCCCCACCTGGGGGCCGGCGCCCCCCCCTGTTAGGGTTTGCCCCCTCCCTTCGGAAGCTTCCTCCACCGCCTCCCGATGCATCTCGGCCCTTGGTTAAGTCGATTTGATCCTGCGGCGCACGCGCATCCCACCGGACTATAAATATATGGGTAGACCCCCCTGGAGAGAGCCAATTCATTATTCATCAAAGGCCTCAAGCCATCAAGTTCATCAAGAAGCCTTCAAGTTCATCAAGAGCCTTCTAGTTCATAGTTCTAGTTAGTTAGATTAGAAGTAGAGGAGATCTAGTTCTTCATCGGGATCTGGAGCCCCGCGGCATGCAGGAGCGCAGGAGTTCGGTATAGTTCTAGTTCTTTCTTTCTTATTGTATTCATTATTCAGATTAAGGAGACATTATTCTTAATAGTTCATATGTTTTTAATTGCAATAGTCATTGTCTACTTTGATTATATGTCTAGTTTAGTTAGTTTGATCTTATTGAATTCATGTAATTGCTCGTATAGCGTTTATCCAAGTGTACAATGGGTAGATGATAGACAATATGTAGACGTGGTGTCTAGATATCTTGTTTGTCTGCGAGTGCACCCTGACATACCGGACGTGTGGTAGTCCGCGTAGGTGACAGCTACGTTGGTTTCTCTGTAGTCCACCCTCCATGTGTAGGACGGCGGGGGCACGGTCGCGGGTTAGATAATGACTCTGTTTCACATCCTTCCTAGTTGATGCCCCCTTACATGTGATCATGATATAGTGTTGACTTAACGATGATTACTAGATGTAATTACACTAATTAGAGTTATTCATTGATGTAGTTATAGAATTACCTTAGACAATTAACTCCTTAGTTTATCCATTGGCTAACTATGATTATGACTAGACAATGCTCGATGATTATCTATATAATTATGATACTTGATTATGCTATCTCCCGTATTTATCTATATTTATCTTGTGACCTCTGCCTGTTATGAGTAGAGTAGATGATATTGGTAATATCACTTATTCATTTATATACTTTCTTATCAATATAATAGATAGAGTTTATAACAAAGCTTTCCTAGTGGTATAAATATAAATCGACAATCTGGTAGAACTCTCCTAGGTAAAATGCTACAATGGTATAATTATATGTCCGCTTGCAGAATCTATTTTAGTCTATATACATATCTCTGCCTAGTCATATTAAATAATACATGTAAATCTATATTTGCTTCTTAGCATTACAATTAGGGATGACAACTTAATTCATGCTTAGGAATGCTAGTGATAAGGAAGTGGCTAGTTGCTAATGACAAGTTAATTCAAATACCATGCATTTCTAATCTCGTTAATTCGTAGCGGCGTTAGAAGTGCCAACATCTTTCTGCGAGACTTTGTCTTTATCCCATTGGATTAAAGGACCAAAGGGCATGGTCATTCTTAGTATTCTCCCCCAACTGCTTTTGGTGGATTGACTGTCAGCTAGCACTCACCCCGCTAATGGATTGGGCGAAATGGATTAAACAGTTTGGATTGCACTTCAATTGGCTTTGGACTAGAGACAATGGATTTCAATTGCGTTATGGGCTGGATTGGCTTGGGATTAAGGAGGGAATGGATTGGGCTAGTTTAGTTGTCAATACCTTCCCAACCCATGGATGCTACGGGTTCTGAAAAATGGATGCAACGCTGCCGCCGCCGCCGCTTGAAAATGGATGCAACGCTGCCGCCGCCGCCCGTCGCTCACGAGCATGTCGAAGCGTCGCCGATGTCACCAGCTCCAGCGGCGGCAGCATCCGGTGGCGGTGGCGGCGCCCGCACGGCCACGAGCTCCGGTCGCGTCGGCGAGCTCGTCCGCCACGCGCCGGCTCACCAGCATGTCAAAGCAGTCGCTGATGTCACCAGCTCCAGCGAAGAGCGTCATCCGGCGGTGGCGGCGGCGCCCGGCCATGATCTCCGTCGCGTCGGGAGCTCGTCCGCCACGCACCGGTGCATGGCGTCAAGCGACATGGTCACCATGTCGGGGAGCGATGTGAGCTCGCCGACACACACCGCTGGTACAGCATGGGCCAACACTTGCGCGTGATCGTCTCGGTCATCGAAGCATCGGCGTCGGCCTTAACTTGCAGGACAAAGAAAGAACACAGCGATACGGCGCGGCGGCGGAAGCATCCATCTTTGGGCGGCGGAGGCTGCTCGAGCGAGCCGAGCGTGCGTGATATGGGCCATGCATCATGCATCTTGCTTTGTAAACCTATGGGTTGGGATGGTTTCTTAAACTACAGGCTGAAATAAAATAATGTCGTTGGGGGTTGAGTTGGTTTCTGTAGACTATGGATAGGTTTGGTGTGGATTTATTTTTTGTTAAGTGTCGTTATGGATTGGTGTGGTTACAGGCCGGATTTCAGCCCACTAGCAGGGCGAGCTGACACTATACTAAACTTTAAGTGTGTGTTGGGTTGAGCTTTCAAAACTACTTTGCTTTTTGCTACTTGAATTCGAGACTTGAGTTGTAATAACTTTACTTTTCGCACTCTGATGTTATCGGACTATTTGTGAAATGTTGTAACGTGTGGATGGTGACGCTAAACTTGTACGATCTTGGTTGATGATGTTTGGTTTGAAATCCTTCGAGATTTCCGGACTACCGGGTTTATAAGGGCTTAAGTGTACTAATTACTTACGTGGCGAGTGATTTTTGCACTTATGCTTTTATAAATTGGGCGGTTCTGTTACAGCTAGCATCAGAGCAAGGTTTAGCGATTACTGTTCACATGTGTATTAAAAACAAAAGCATTTGGTTTCAAAACTGAATTTTTAACTTATAGATCTATAAGTCTTTTGAGAAAATCTTATATGCAAATTAAGAGTGTGCCAGTGGTCATATCCTTTATGCCCAATTAAGGACACTAGGTGGCTATTTAAGTACTGACTTGGGGGCTTGCATCATATTTTCTTTTCACTGTTGCCCATGCAACAAGGTAATTGTATGGGTGCCATTCGCTTGAATGGTAATGTATGGTCCAAAAGCCTCTACGTCTCGGTAAGTGTGAGTTGTGAGAGCATGATTGTCCAACCGGCAATCTAGGGGAGTGCTAGTGTGATGCTGGAAGTACTTACATGTCAAAACCATATATTTACCAAGGTGTTTAATTGTGGGTTGTGCCGTCTGTTGAGACGATGCCGTCATGAGGACGAGGATCGGGTAGTTGTACTACATGTGCGTGTATTTGGGAATGCACGTATGTGTGAGTATTTAATCTTTACATTCCTGTAATGCATTATATTCATACTGTTGGGATAGGCTGAAGTGGATTTTCTGCAGGTACATAACAGCGATTCGTGTAGAACGCCTAGTTATACGCTATGAGAGAACGTTGTATGCCACCGTTTATACCGCTAGAAGTTATTCTTACTAAGTTTGTGAGAACGTAAGATACGTGCATGCATCATGTTTGTTCATCTCATGCCATTGCATTTATTCTCCCCTTATAAATTGATTATTCCTGTTAAATAAAAATTTGATAATTAATCACTTGTCTCACTCGGGGTAAATTTCCAACAGATGGCCCGCACGAAGCAAACTGCACGTAAGTCCACTGGAGGCAGGGCACCTCGCCGACAGCTAGCTCCTCGCACGGTTATCAGAGAGGATCACTTTCTAGGGGAGTTTGGCATGCCCACACTGCTCTAGAGGGTGCTTAGCCACGTTGGCTATACAGAGGAGCAGAGGCCTGTCTATTCTTGGGTGACTCAGGAGCCCAACAATGGAGATGAGATGATACACGTGGAGGTGACTGTTCTACCTTTGGCTGAGGACTTGGAGTGGACCGGTTGGCGCATCGGGGCCAACGGGTCACACTTCAGGAGGGCGCCAACAGGGCCGTGTTCTTTGTCCTGCGCTCCATCATGGACACCTTTCCACTGAGTTTGGCACAGGCTCTGGCAGGAGTTTTCCCAAGGGGTGATCCCTTGGATACAGCTTGGGAGCAGTCGCCCAACATGTCTCGCTGGCCTGGGATAGATGAGATAGAGGATAGCGACAACGCCGCTATGAGCGTGATGTATGCTATGATGAAGACCTATGATGCCACCCAGTCGGCTCTGCACAAGGTGGGTGACTGGAACAGGGCTATGCAGAAGGATATGAGGAAGATGGAAAGTAGGCATGCAGCTCGGGTTCAGCAGTTAGAGGAGCAGTTGACCAACATCGCAGCTGACAAAGATCATGCCCTGAATAGGGAGGAGGCAGCAGGTCGTGAGATCAACCGCCTACGCGCTCAGGTTGATCGCCTGAGAGAGGGCGAAAGGAACAGTGACCGCATGATGGGACGTCTGGTAGTGAAGAGGAATAAAGCCCGGTACGAGGTGCACCAGCTGGAGCATGTGCTCTTTGACAGAGATTACTACATCGAGTACCGCACGAGGAGTACCACCACCTGACAACCAGCTCCACCCCTACCACCCTTTGGGCTGCCGCAGAGATGGAGCCGGAGACGTCATAGCCGAGAGGAGAGGAGGACGCCGACCTTCCACCAAAGTACTGCACCACTTTTCTTTGGAGACGTTGTTCTTGACCTAGTGTCTGACGTTGAGAGCGAGCACGAGTAGGCTAGTAGCTTCATCGCTAGTCTTAGATGCGCTTTTGTTTCTTTTGTTGTTGTCATGTAACCTTTATGAGGTTTGAGACTCATGTGTTGGATCTTCATGTATGTGGTGCTACCCGAACGCCTAAAGTCCAGTGTATGTATGCTGGCAATTTTGGATGTTGTATGCCACGGTTAATGCTCCTAAGTAATATGATTAGTGATGTTATGAATTGTGGAAATGAATCTTTGTGCCTTTGTGTTGTTGAATGAATTTATTTTCTTCCAATAATTCATTGGCATAACTATTACATTCGCTTATAATGTTGTAATATCACCTAATAATTGCTTGTTGCCAAAATATGCAGATGGTGGGAACACGCCGCACAGCTAGTGGCAATGTGATTGATGAGGGCACTGCCGCCAGTGGAGGCAATGGCGGTAACGGTGGGAATGGTGGAAACGGAAACGATGGTGGAAACCCCAGAACTGATCTACCACCACCACCACCACCACCGTTGACCGCGGAGCAACTGTTTCAACAGTTCATTGGCAGTCAACGCAACATGGAAGCTACGTTACGCGATATCGCGGCCAACACTAGCCGGGGAGGCCATCGTGATCAACATGTCAACCAGTATAGCACTTTTAAGGATTTCCTCGACACTGACCCACCAAAGTTTTTGCAAGCTAAAGAACCTCTTGAAGCCCTTGAATGGATTAACACCATGGAAGATAAGTTCCGTCTTCTCCGTATGACTGAGTCATTGAAGGTTGAGTATAGGGCTCATCAACTTCAGGGACCAGCTGGAATTTGGTGGTCTCATCAGTGCACCACCTTCCCACCCAACGCTCTTATTACGTGGGAATAGTTTACTAGGGTGTTCCGTAGCACCTATGTTCCCCCTGGGTTGATGGCTATGAAAGTATCAGAGCTCATGAAGCTTACATAGGGCGGCAAAACTATGACTGAGTATCTCCATGAGTTCAACAACTTGTCCCGCTATGCTCCTGGCTATGTTGATACTGAAGAGAAGAAGGTTGCCAGTTTTAAGAGAGGCCTCAACACTAAAATGGCAAAGACGATGGGCATCAACCATAGTCTCACCTTCAATGAGCTGGTTAGTGACTGTTTGACGCAAGAGAACAACAACAACCTCCACACTGCCTCGAAGAATCGCAAGAGAGGCTTCGAAGCAGGGTCTTCTCAGTACAGGGCTCCTATGGCAAATCGTCCTCAGTATCGTCCTCCGGCACAAGGTTCTAGATTCCGAGCACCAACTCCAAGAAGGAATCCCACTGCACCACCACCCACGAAGAACCAGAGGGCGTATAGGCCTCCTGCACCGCAAGCTCGTGCCAAGACAGGTGGCTCCACGGCAGCAGCACCAGCCGTGAGGGGCCCATGCTTCAACTGCAACCAAATAGGGCACTTTGCTAAGTACTGCCCCTACCCCAAGAAGCAGACTACCTACCAAGCTCGTGTGCATCATACAACTGTAGATGAGATTCCTGAAGGAGAGCCAGTCACAGCGGGTACGTTTCTTATCAACCAACACCCTGCAGTTGTTTTGTTTGATTCTGGATCATCGCATTCTTTCATGAGTCAAGCATATGCACGATCACATGAGTTAGAGCTTAAGCAACTAGAGTTTGGATACCGTATAAGTTCCGCCGGTGCGGAAGTCATATCTAATCAGTTGCTTGAGAGAGCAACCCTTACGATGGGCAGCAAGTGCTATAGAGTTAATTTGCTAGTTATGCCCGGTTTAACCTTGGATGTTATCTTGGGAATGAATTGGATGAAAGATAAGCAAGTAGTGATTGATACAGCAAATAGAACAATTACCCTGAAGGATCCTAAGGGTGATGGCACTTTCCAAGTGTTATTGCCTCAGGTAGCAGACATGACCAAGTTAACCTATACTATTCAAGCTTCTTCCCTTTCTGAGATCCCAGTGGTTTGTGAGTTTTTCTAATGTATTTCCTTAAGAGTTGCCTGGGTTACCGCCTGATAGGGAGATTGAGTTTGCAATCGAGTTAGCAGAGTTGAAGAAGCAGTTGTATGAGCTTAACAAGTTGGGTTTCATCAGACCAAGTACTTCTGAGTGGGGTTGTCCTGCTCTGTTTGTGAAGAAGAAAGATCAGTCTTTGAGGCTGTGTGTTGACTATCGGCCACTCAACGCCGTGACAATTAAGAACAAGTATCCTCTTCCGAGAATTGATATTTTGTTCGATCAGCTATCCAAGGCCAAGGTGTTCTCCAAGATTGATTTGAGATCAGGGTACCATCAAATCAAGATTCGCCCGTCAGATGTGCATAAAACTGCGTTCGTTACTAGATACGGGTTGTATGAGTATCTCGTTATGTCTTTTGGCTTGACGAATGCTCCTGCATACTTCATGTATCTAATGAATTCAGTCTTTATGCTAGAATTGGATAAGTTCGTGATTGTATTCTTGGATGACATCCTGGTTTACTCTGCAAATGAAGAAGAGCATGCTCAGCATTTGAGGGTTATGTTAACCAGACTTAGAGAGCATAAGCTGTATGCCAAGTTTAGCAAGTGCGAGTTTTGGCTAAAGGAAGTTACTTTCCTTGGTCATATCATCTCTTAAAATGGTATTTCAGTTAATCCAAGCAAGGTACAGGAAGTTATGGACTGGAAGTCACCGACGTCAGTTCACGAGATTCAGAGTTTTCTTGGGATGGCAGGGTATTATCGCCCTTTCATTCCAGATTTCTCTAAGATTGCCAAGCCGATGACTAGTTTGCTACAAAAAGATCACAAGTTTGTCTGGATAGAGGAGTGTGAAGCAGCTTTTTGCACCTTACGAAAGTTGCTAACCACTGCCCCTGTTCTGGCACAGCCAGATATCGAGAAACCTTTTGATGTGTATTGCGATGCATTGAAGATTGGTTTGGGTTGTGTGTTAATGCAAGATGGCCGAGTCATTGCTTATGCTTCACGTCAGCTGAGGAAACATGAAGGCAACTATCCAACGCACGATTTAGAGTTAGCGGCAGTTGTGCATGCATTGAAGATTTGGAGGCATTATCTGCTGGGAAATGTGTGCAATATCTACACCGATTACAAGAGTCTCAAGTATATTTTTACTCAGCCTGAACTCAATATGAGACAGCGAAGATGGTTAGAGCTGATCAAGGACTACAACTTGCAAGTCCACTATCACCCTGGCAAGGCAAATGTAGTGGCAGATGCTTTGAGCCGCAAGTCACATCACCATGCTGTAGAGCCATTGTTTGAAGATGGGTTCAATCTGTTGCATCCTGCAGTCTTGCATAATATCCAAGTTCAGTGTTCTCTAGATCAACAAATAATTGAAGGCCAAAAGACTGATTCTAGTATCTATCATCTCAAAGAAAGAATGAAGAAGAAATCAATTCCACATTTTAGGCTCGATGATAATGGTGTACTTTGGTTCGACAACCGTCTTGTCGTACCGAAGGACCGTGAACTCAAGAACAAGATGATGGATGAAGCTCACCTTTCCAAGCTATCCATTCACCCTAGAAGCAACAAGATGTATCATGACCAGAGACCTCGTTATTGGTGGACCAAGATGAAGAAAGAGATAGCAGCTTATGTGGCTCGATGCGATACTTGTTGTCGTGTCAAGGCCATTCACATGAAGCCGGCAGGATTACTGAAACCTCTACCAGTTCCTGCATGGAAATGGGATGACATCAGCATGGATTTCATCACAGGTTTGCCAACTTCACAAAAGGGGAATGACTCAATTTAGGTGATTGTCGATCGACTTACCAAGTCAGCTCACTTTCTACCTGTCAAGACCACTTACAGACCACCTCAGTATGCCGATCGTTACATCGCTGAGATTGTTCGATTGCATGGTGTGCCCAAGACTATCGTGTCCGATTGGGGACCGCAGTTTACTGCTCACTTTTGGACTCATCTGCATGAGGGTATGGGAACTGAGTTACTGCACATCACTGCTTATTATCCTCAGACTTCAGGTCAGACTGAAAGAACTAATCAGATTCTCGAAGATATGTTGAGAGCATGTGTTCTATCCGCTAAAGGATCGTGGGAATCTTGGCTACCCTTGGCCGAATTCTCTTACAATAACAGCTATCAAGAGAGTATCAAGATGGCACCATTTGAAGCTTTGTATGGCAGAAAGTATAGAACTCCGTTGAATTGGGTCAAAGCTGGAGAAAGGAGATACTACGGTATCGACTTTGTCCCTGAAGCCGAAGAAAGGGTTCGAATCATACAAGAACGCATGAAAGCTGCACAGTCCCGACAAAAGAGTTACACTGATAAAAGAAGAAGACCGCTTTCTTTTGAAGTGGGTGACTATGTCTATCTGAGGGTTTCGCCGATGAAGGGTACACAACGGTTTGAAATGAGAAGGAAGCTTGCACCGAGATATGTGGGACCGTATAAAATCCTGGAGAAGAAAGGTGAAGTTGCATATGAGCTGCAGTTACCTGAGTCAATAAGTACTATCTTTCCGGTCTTTCACGTCTCTCAATTGAAGAAATGTTTGCTGTACCTGAAGAAAGAGTTGAAGAACAAGAGCTAGAATTGGAGTCCGATTTAGTTTATAAAGAAGAACCTGTGAGAATCGTGGATAGCCAGGAAAGAGTCACTCGGAATCGCTTAGTGCGAACTTACAAGGTTGTGTGGAGCTACCATGATGATCGAGATGCATCATGAGAAACGGAGGATTATCTGAAAGAAGTTTATCCCGAATTCCATAAAACCTGGTTAGTAACTCAAATGTCGGGACGAGATTTCTTTAAGGGGGAGGGCTGTAACACCTTAAGTGTTAAGCATGCATTAGGCCTTAATTAATTAACTTCTAATCATCATTAGGCATAGCATAAGCACCATCAAGCATAAACCCTAAATGCATTCATCATTTCATGTGTGTTGCATCTAATTATTAATTGTTTGCTTGCTTGATTATTTGTTTAATTAATTACCTTGCAAATCACTTGTTTAAGTTTGGATCCATGTGCCCAGCATTTTGAAATAATTTAACAAATCTTATTGCAAAAGATTTGGTGCAATTTGAAGCAAAAAGAAAATGAATTGGAAAATCCCTTTTAATGCCCTTAAATTCAAAAGAATTTATAGTTCAAATTTTATTTGGAATTTGAACTTGACCCTTAAATGAAAGTTGTCCAGTTTTTTAATTCTCTACAACTTTTATTTTTGGATCATTTCATGAAAAAGCTTGCAAAATTCTCAAATTTGTGCTTTTGATTCAGTTGCAAATTAAATTCAAAAAAAAAAGAGCAAAACCAGCAAGAACGGCCGGCCCCGATTCGCCCAACTGGCCCGGCCTGCCTCCTCCGCCTGCCGCGGCAGAGCCGCTGGCCACGCGCTTCGCCGCGCTCTGGCGCAAGCGCGCCGCGTGGCGGCCATGCTCCGGCGAAGCGGGCCCCACTCGGCCGCTGTGGACGCACTACACCTGCGCCACGCCACGCCCGCCTCCACATGCTGCACACCACTCTCCCTTCCTCTCGCTCTCCCTCGCCCGGTAGTAGAGCACCACCAGAAAAAGACCGCGCGGCTCGCTCACCGCCGCCGTGGAGCTTGCCGCCGTTCCGCCGCGTCGAGCACGCGCACGCCCACCGCACGCCGCGCACCGCCGCCGCCATCGCTGCACCACCTCCCTCAATTTGCTAACGCCGCTGCCATCCTCTGGTAAGGGCCAAACGGTCGAGTCCGTGTTGACGGTCATTAAGTACATACAAATTCTATACCGTCAACTATCACTTGAAAAGGACCAATAATAGAAACATAGGGGTTATTACTGACAAATTCCACGAGTTTTGGTGAATTGTCTATTTTTCAGGGAATTACTCAGAAAAGCTTAAAAGAGGGATTAGAGTGTATATTTTCTACAAAACTTAACCGCGACGAAAAACATCGCCATCCGGATGGGAAGGATCTAGAAGACACCCGAGCGGCGGGACCCCAGCAGAGACACCAGTGGGGCCGGCCGGCCCCACCATGGCGCCCGCCCGGCCCCCCGAGGCTAGGGTTTGGCCTCCCTTCCGGAAGCTTCCTCCACCGCCTCCCGCGGTGCATCTCGGCCCTTGGTTAAGTTGGTTTGATCCTGCGGCTCGCGTTCATCCCACCGGGCTATAAATAAAGAGGCAGACCCCCCTTCAGAAGAACCAATTCATTCTTGCTTCATTTGTCAAGAGTAAACAGAAGTTAGGGTTTCCAGAGATTAGAAGTAGAGCTCTAGTTCTTCAAGTTCTTAGTTTAGGCGTCTTGCAAGGTTCAAGTAGAGTTGGGCGCTACACTCGGGATTCCAGATCTGTTCGTCTGGAGATCGGTAATTTTATCTTGTATCTCATTATGACTTTGCTCTACTTTAATATATTACTATTTATTCAGTTCTTAGTTTATTCTAGTTACATATTTGATATAGTTGTGATTGATGATGATTATTGTCGTATGACCGTAAAGCGCCTGATTCAGTACTCGAGTGAGTTATGTGGTATGCATTATGTAGACGTGGCGTCTAGATATATTGTGTACCTACGGAGGCACCCTGATGTGCCGGGACGTGTGGTAGTCCACGCAGGTGACAGCTGCGTTGGTTCCTCTGTAGTCCACCCCCGTACGTAGGACTAGCAGAGCACGGTCGCGAAGAAGGTGACCCTTGTGTCTTAAAATCCTCATTAGTTGATGCTCCTTATGATATTTTCTGAGTTGGTTATACTATAGATGAGAATGTGTAATATGGCGTAGGCTGTAGACTCTATATTTAGTAATTACATAGGTTTCCTTTACTCTAGCCGGGTCGCGAGGTTGTTTTACTACTTTAGCGAGTCTCTATATTCTATCTCTGGAATACCATTTACCTCATTTACTCAGTTATCATTTATCATATTATTGACTATTTATTGCTAAAGCATTAGTGTAGTTGGCTATGATAGGTTTGCACATTTATATTCTTCTTAGTCCTTATAAATTGCTTACTCCAAATGAATAGAAGTGCTTCTTTATCCTTTTGGCATAAAATAAATAAGCGATACTCGGAATACTTCCCGGGTGAAATGCTACAATGGGAGAATTATCTGTGCGCTTGCGGATATATTCTATAATATTATTATTAGAGTCAGTGCGTGTAGATTATTTTTATCCTTGGTTTTTGGCATCATGTTAGGGATGGCAACTTAACGCGAAGTGATGTTAAAATTACCAATAGTCCGCCAAGCGCCATGGCGGAGTTCCGCGAGCTCAGCGCCGTTGACGCTGACGCTGTCCGCAGACCTATTCCGCCGTTCTAGCGCGCGCACGAGCCGTTAGGGCTTGGGTTGGGTGTCGTGGTGCTCAATCGGAGCGATTGAGGCCCGCCGTGCCTCTGCCGCTGCCTCGCCGTAGCTCGCCCGCGCCGCCGCCGTGCCGGCATGCATGCGGCCGCGTGCGCCCGCGCCAAATCCGGCCGCAATAGCCTAGGGCTAGCCGGCGCCGCTCCGTGGGGCGCCCACGCTCCTTTTTCTCGGCTCGCCGGCCGGAGATGGCAGCCGTGAAGCCATGCCGCGCGCCACCGCACCTAGCGCCGCCGCTAGGAGTCACCGCCGGCGCATCCAACACCACCGGGCGGTGCGCCGTGCCGGGGGGAGCACGTTGGTGCCACCCCCCACCACCTAAGCAACCTCGCCGTCGGCGAAAGCGTGCACCGGTCAACGACCGTGCCCTATCTCGGCCGGTGACGGGTGGCCCCGGTTTGACCCGGGTCCCGCCTGGCAAAGTGAGCACTGGGTGCACTGGACTGGGTGCACCCAAAGCGCTAGGGTTCGGTTTTGATTTTAAAAGATTTTTCCGTAAATGCTTTTAAATCGTTTTAAATTCATATCTCGAGCAAATGTGATCTAAATTGAGTGCAATTTGTTTTGCTAGGTTTTTTAGTGATGAGATCTATCGGTGAAAAATATGAAATGCATTTTTGGTGATACTTTTCTGTGTAGAATTATCTAATTGCTATAATTGCTGAAAACTGAGTAAATGCATAGTAAATTGTATATAGCTCAGAAAATTATGATTCTTGTTTTGTTAGACTTGTGGTGTGATGTAGTTTCTGGGAAAAAGTATATACCATGTAGTTCCTATGTAGAAATATTGGAATGTGATTTAATTGCATTTTTAGGGCTGTTTCTTGTTTATTTTGTAGTAATTAAATTACTTGGTGAAAAGTCTTGTAACTTTTGATGACTGCTCTTGTGCTAAGAAGTTCTAAATAAAAATATGAAATCTATTATTTAACACTTTTCACAGTACAAAGTTATTAAATGTGCATTTCTGTCCTGTTGCTTTTATTTTTTGTGTAGGCTGTTATACTTCATCAAATGTGATGATATTTTTATCATGAGTCTCTGTTGGCATGTAGCTATTGTAATTTTTGTAGAATTTTCTAGACTGTTTAGACAGAGGTCACAGTTCAAGCCTTTAGTTTCACATTAAATGATAAGGCTTTAAATTAATTATTTCAATAAGTTTGATATTGCTTTTGAGCACTTTTAATTATGATATGCTTGCTGGTCATATTGTGCAGTACCATAATTGAAATGTGATGTTAGATTATGAGTAGTGTTATATCTCTTTTATGTATGTGTTGTGTGTGTGTGTGTGCGCGCTCACGCACCCACCTTCTTCATGCACTTCTTTAAGTAGTTAGAGAAGAGATATGCACATACTCGGTAAACGAAATAGGTTGTTAGTAGAGAGGAGATATGCACCTACTCTGTCAAATAAAATGCTAATCATCCTCATTCATGAGCATCGCACCTATGCATTCTTTATGTTTATACCGTGCATTGCATCATACAGGTTCGCCGGAGGAGCCTCAAGGTTTGGAGTTCGAGGAGAGCCTGCAGGAGGACCAGCAGAGGAGGTTTCAGTAGGAGAGGAAGAAGAGGAATTGCCTGAGTGCCCCGACCATCGTGCTAGCGACTTCGAACGAGGCAAGCCCCTGAGCATTTTCTTACCTATGCTTTCTAACAGTCTAATTATGCTTTATGATTGATGCATTAAGTATAGGAGTTGATTGCAACCGTTGATGCATTATATCCTTGAATTATCTTTGAATTATCCTGCCTTGAATTACCTTGTTAGTCTAGAACGAGTTCATGGCTTGTCTTGCTTAGACGGTAAAAGTCGGGTGATTTCCTGTCACCCGCGAGCATAGGTGGTTACTTATGATTGATGGAAAGCTTATGTTGATATCATCTGGGTAGTGGTGATGGTTGTGATAACTGGAGATCGGGCGGAGTCTTATGGGGTTGTTGGACCATAGTGATTCCGTCCGTGTCGATTAAGGACCGTGCCGTTGCGTGTCCCTCGAGTCATGTTGAACGCATGCCTCACACTTAGCTGGCCGGATAAGCCGTTCCGACCGCGAAGCCTAACACTATCTAGGCCGGCTCTTGATCCGTTCGCACCGTATTGGAGATGGATGGGGGACCACGGGGGCGCGAAGAGTAAGTCCGAGGTCCAGCATGGCTGGCTAAGGCAGTCGGATGGCCCCTGGGTACGGTGGTTCTGCTCGAAACCGCATTTTGTTCCCGGATATGTGCCACGGTGACCTATAGCTCACCGACGGGTGAGTGTGGTTTGTGTGAGGAATACCCCCCCGAGCTCGAGTGTGTCGATTCGAATCGCCATCGTTCTGGGACAGTGAACACTTGACTTGAGCTACGCCATCGTAGTAATAATTATGGAATGTTGATAATGATGATGATGAGTTAAGCTAAATGATTATGGTTACTACTTGATTGCTTAATCATGATTAATATATTACAATGATGCTTAGTATAGGTGCTCACCTAGCATAAATAGGAATGATTAAGCTGAGCTGTCACTATAAAATAGTTACCACCGCTTTTCCGCAAATGAGTCAAGCTATCCCTTGATAAAGCCTGTCATACTCCTTGGAGTCTTTTATTTTAAGTCAGACGGGTAAGTCTAGCTGAGTACCTTCTCGTACTCAGGGTTTTTCCCGCTTATTATTTGTGCAGACGGGCATATCTTCCACGGGTACTGCGAGACCTGTCTTTATCCAGTGGATTAAAGGACCAAAGGGCATGGTCATTCTTAGTGTTCTCCCCAACTGCTTTTGGTGGATTGACTGTCAGCTGGCACTGTGCTAAACTTTAAGTGTGTGTTGGGTTGAGCTTTCAAAACTACTTTGCTTTTTGCTACTTGAATTCGAGACTTGAGTTGTAATAACTTTACTTTCCGCACTCTGATGTTATTGGACTATTTGTGAAATGTTGTAACATGTGGATGGTGACGCTAAACTTGTACGATCTTGGTTGATGATGTTTGGTTTGAAATCCTTTGAGATTTCCGGACTACCGGATTTATAAGGGCTTAAGTGTACTAATTACTTGTGTGGCGAGTGATTTTTGCACTTATGCTTTTATAAATTGGGCGGTTCTGTTACAGTCACAATGTGCCTCCCCCACACTTGTTTTCCTGTATACTTTTCTGCGCAATATGTGGAGACAAACACATACTAAAAATAGAGAGTAGAGTAGATAATAAAACATTAATAATATGAAAAGATAAGGCTCTTTATTCATAATGATGGTGATAATATATGACTTGACAGACGTTTTAACGACTGAGCTAACAACTGCCCTAGCTCATTAGGCTTTGTCTTAAGAAAAATTTATGACCCGACAGACTCAATTAACTAACCGAACCTAGAGAACTGTGCCTTATTACATGGATAACTAGGCAATTAATGTTGCCCTTCATTGGCAAGGCCCTGGATTTCTTCCTTGAGGTTCTCGACCTCTGCTTCGAGCTTGTCCTTGTCGCGCTTGAGACTGCGGATTAACTTGATATTAGTTTCTATCCGCTTAGCCATGTCTTCTATAATCTTATCCCTTAGCTTGTCAGTCTTCTCTAAGCCTTTAACAGTGTTAGAGAGGCCTTCAATCCTCTCACTGAGAATGCGCAAAGAAAGCTTGGGTTGATTCGGAGCCTTCTCTAGCACTAGCGCAGATGTAGCTCTCTTTCTCTTGGGCGGAGGCGGTATGAATTCAGTGTAGCAAACCTCGCTTGGGTTTGCATGAACTCCCCTGACGGCGGGACAAGCATTGGTGTACTTTGCACACACCAGCGTCCCGTTCTTGTCGGTCTTGACCGACAAGAGTCGTTCGTTGTTCCTAGGTGGAAGAAGCGGAGTACCCTGGGGAATAGCAATCTGCTTCCCTTCGATACCAGCTTCTAGTAGTAGTCTTGCAGGTGGCGGTGGCAGAGCAGGCTGGTCTTGTACGTAGTAGGCTTGCTCGTGGCGCTGAGGTACCGTAGCAACTTGCTTTGGCGGCACGACGACGAGAGGCTTCGGTTGCGCGAGGACGAGGGCCTTCGAATCATCGCTGGGGATGTTGTTGAAGTCCGCGCCGTAGGAGACGATCGCCTTGTCCGCCATTGCTGCTAGATCTAGATTGGAGAGTTTCTCTGGAGAAGATAGGTGGCTGTTTATGGGATACAATTGAGGGGGTTCTAGGTATGTATTTATATGGGTTTTCAGGAGACAGGATGAGGAGAAACCTAGGCGCCATGGGGTCCGTACGAAAGAATATCCGTACGCGATTGGATTATACGCGGATATACGTAGAAAGAGTGTAGAAGGATAAGGGAACGAGAGTCGGGACGAGAAGGGGCAGGGGTGCCGCCCGGCCCCACTAGGGCACCGGCCGGCCCCACCAGGGGTCCTCTCGGGGTGCCCTTCCTCGTGGTGCCTTCGGACTCTAACTACTTTCTATTAGATGCGTTGCGAGATAATTCTTTGTATCGGAAAAAAAATAGAGCTTAATAAATTGGTAATTGGATAAAATCCAATTCGTCAACTACTCCTGAATCAAATGGTTCTAGAAAAAGTTTAAGTCGATGTCCATTTACCTTGAATAACGTACCTTCGTTTGATTGTAGAGTTACCGCTCCATGTGGTGATGAATTCACAACAGTAAATAGTCCTTCCCATTTGCTTCGTAATTTTCTAAGCCTGAATAATTTAAACCTTAACTAAAAAGTAATACCTTATCTCCTGGTGCAAACTCCTTCTTCTTGATCCTCTTATCATGCCATCTTTTTGTTCGTTCTTTATAGAGCTTCGAATTATGATAGGCTTTCTCTCTCCATTCTTCTAATTCTGATAGTTGCATTTTTCTCTTCTCTCCAGCGGCTTCCAAATCCATGTTCCATCTCTTGATAGCCTAGTGAGCTTTATGCTCCAATTCTACGGGTAAATGGCAGGTCTTGCCATATACCAGCTGATATGGTGACATACCTAAGGGTGTCTTGTAAGCTGTACCGTATGCCCATAATGCGTCAGTAACCGATCCTTCCATATAGTTCCCATTTCATTCACTATTTTCTGAAGGATATTTTTGATTTGTTTGTTTGACGTTTCTGCTTGGCCACTTGTCTAAGGAAGATATGGAGTAGCGACATTATGTCGTATTCCATGAGCTTGTAGGTATAAGTGAAACTTCTTGTCAGTGAAATGTGTTCCTCCGTCACTTATAACCATCCTTGGTGTCCCAAATTTTGAAAATATAACCTCTTCAAACATCTTCTTTGAGTGTTTTGAATCAGCATTCTTGCGCATAGCTTCTACCCACTTGGATACATAATCAACTGCCACCAAAATATACTCATAATTCCTTGATTTCATAAATGGTCCCATGTAATCTACTCCCCAGACATCAAAGAGCTCTATCTGAAGATTATTGGTGAGTGGCATAGCATCTCTAGCATTAATATTCCCGTGTCTCTGACACGACCCACATCTTTGGATGAAACCTTTAGTGTCTTCATATATGGTTGGCCAAAAGAAACCACTCTGCCAGATTTTTGCATGAGTGCGGAATGCCCCATAATGACCTCCATATGGTGATGAATGGCATTTCTGAATGATCTGCATGCCTTCTTCCACTGGTACATATCTTCTGGGTAGCCCATCTGAACAAACCCTAAAGAGGTATGGTGGATCCCATATGTGGAGACGACTTTTATAAATAAGCTTCTTTTTATTTTCTCCTGGTGGTACGTAACCTACAACTATAAAGTTGACAATATTCGCGTACCAAGGGTCTAACTTGGTCACTTTAAATAACATGTCATCTCTTAATGAGTCATTGATAGGTAGTTTCAGAGGTTCTTTAAAATGCATCCTAGATAAATGATCAACAACAGGGTTTTCTATTCCTTTTCTATCTTTTATTTCTAAATCAAATTCTTAAAGCAATAAAATCCATCTTATCAAGCGTGGTTTAGCATCTTTCTTAGTGAGCAGATATTTTAGAGTGGCATGATCAGTATAAACAATTATTTTAGCTCCAACTAAGTAAGACCTAAATTTATCAATAGCAAAAAACGACGACTAACAGTTCTTTTCGGTTGTTGCATAATTCAATTATGCTTCGTGATTGTTTTGCTAGCATAAGCAATTGCATGATGCGTTTTATCTTTTGTTTGTCCTAAAATAGCCCCTACAGCATAATCACTAGCATCACACATAATTTCAAAAGGTAAAGACCAATCAGGAGATTAAATAATTGGTGCTGATATAAGTGCATTCTTAAGAATATTAAAGAATTCTAAGCATTCATCATCAAATTCAAAAGGTACATTCTTAGCTAATAATCTAGTCATTGGCCTAGCAATATGTGAAAAGTCTCTTATAAATCTACGATAAAAACCACAATGACCAAGAAAGCTTCGGATTTCTTTTTATACTAACAGGTGGAGGTAGTTGTTCAATTACTTCAATTTTAGCTTTATCTACCTCTATACCTCTTTCTGACACTAGGTGTCCTAACACTATTCCTTCTCTAACCATAAAATAATATTTTTTCTAATTGAGGACTAAGTGCTTTTCTTCACATCTTTGTAAAACCTTATCTAAATTTTCTAGACAATCATCAAAAGTTTTTCCATAAACTAAAAAATCATCCATAAACACTTCCATGATTTTTTCTATCATATCAAAAAATATAGACATCATACATCTTTGAAAAGAAGCAGGTGCATTACATAATCTAAACGATATTCTACAATAAGCATAAGTTCCATAAGGACATGTAAATGTGGTTTTGCTTTGATCATCAGGGTGGATAGGGATTTGGTGATATCCTGAATATCCATCAAGGAAACAAAAGAAAGAATGATTGGCTAAGCGCTCTAACATCTCATCAATGAAAGGTAAAGGGAAATGGTCTCTCTTTGTTGCCTTATTAAGTTTCCTGTAATCTATACACATTCGTCATCCAGTGACAGTTCTCTGGGGTATTAATTCGTTCTTATTATTTTGGACAACTGTCATCCCTCCCTTTTTAGGTACAACTTGCACAGGGCTTACCCACTCACTATGCGGTACAGGATATATAATTTCTGCATACAAAAGTTTTAAGACCTCTTTCTTCGTAACTTCTCTCATCGCATTTTGGAGTCTACGCTGAGGCTCTCTTGAAGGTGTAATTTCTAGATTAGTTGGTATACGATGAGTGCACAGGACAGGGCTGATCCCTTTAAGGTCTTGGAGTGAATAACCAAAAGCAGCATGATATTTTTCTAAAACAGTAATTAATCTATAAGATTCTTCATCAGAGAGTTTATCACTAATAATCACCGGATAATTTTTATCATTATTCAGAAAAACATACTTAAGACCGGAGGGTAATGGCTTAAGCTCAATAAGAGTTTTAGGCGGCTCTACCAATTTATCAAGAGGTTCAGGATCAATAGGGTCCTCCTCCTCTTCATTAGTGAAGAACTGAGTGTCATCCTCTCGAATTAGGTTCAATAAATTTATCAAATTCAATGGCTCTAACCTCTTCTATTGGATCTACTTCGGGAAGGGGGTTACGCTTTAAATTTTCTTGAATGCGTTATAGGTATCGAAAAACTAAATCCTTTTCCAATTTAAATGTCTAATTTACCATTGCGACCTTCTTAAAGAAGTTTTATCATTGGTAGTCCAATCATTACATCAAAATCCCAAACATCAAAAAATATAAAAATTCAGCAAGATTCGGAAATCATTAATAACAATAGAAAGTGCACTTAGAACTCCTAAGCTAGGAATAATGTGTCCTGAACAGTTTTTTAATAATTTATTTATAGAAATTATTGGTATATCTTTTAAGAATTCTTTAGCAAATGTATAAGACATAATATTGACTCCTACAACTGGGTCATATAAAGCCTCAAATGGATATATATCTACTTGCAATTTTATAGTGACAGTGGGAGAATTAAGGCGAATTACTTCCTGAGACTGCTCAGATTCTATCAACCACTCATCACCCAAAAACAAAAATTAATTCTCTTATCATTTCTCTAAGAAATTTTAAATCATCGGGATGTGAAAGATTTGGATCAAAATTCCTAGATTGTTGAGGTTGAATAATCTTACGATAAAATATAGTATTTCCGTAATCATCAAAAACTCATCCTCAATTTCACACATCCATTCAGAAATTGAAGTTATCTCTTTCTCATTAGCTAATTCAGGTGCTAAATCAACTACAGGTTGAGATGAATTAGACAAAAGTTTATTTTCAACTAATGGGGATTCTTCTTCTAACAACTCTTCTTTTTTCTTGGGGAAGGCCATTTAAGATATTAGTAAGAATAGTTTTAGCATAATCAGCAGTAATATGCATAAATGCTCCACCCGCGGCCAAATTTAGGTATTCCATATTTTTATCATCAAGGCCCAAAAAAATATTGTAGAAGCATAGGTTCTGGTAAAGCAAGATTAGGTCCAGAATTCACAAAGCCATCAAAACGATCCCAATCCTTACCTAGCGATTCATTATCTAATTGTTTAAATCCTATAATTTTAAAACGAAGTTTAGCGACTCTTTCTATAGGGAAAAATTTAAGACAAAAGTTTTTTCGTAATATTTCCCAATCTCCTTGACTACTCCCAACATGGCGATTATACCATTTCTTAGCTCGTCCCGTTAATGAAAACGGAAAGAGTTTCCATCTTAACGTATCATCAGCCATGTCCTTAATACTTAGTCATGAACATGTTTGCTCAAAATCGGTTAAATGGGAATAGGGGTTTTCGCTAGAATTACCAGAAAAATTATGTTCCTGAACTAATTTGATTAATCCTGGGCGTAGCTCATAGCCAGATGATGTAATAGGTTTAGATGATTCTTTTGGCTGGAGATACGATCCCGATGGTGCTCCGTATTGATATAAAAGTTGAGATTTGTGTTCCATATTTTTATATATATTTTTTCAAGATAAAAGGATAATAATAGATTAAGATAAACTAAAGTCAAAATCAGTAAACCGTTCCCCGGCAACGGCGCCAGAAATGCTTGTTGGTATAAATTAATTGCACCCTGTATTGTAATTATTATCAGATTATCCGCAGTTTAACGGATATATATCTTGATCAAGCACTTCACCAAGATCAATCCGGTTTTAATATCGAACCCAAAGAAACAGCAGTGATTTATGACTAAGTCTATAACTCTTAATCTAAAGGGGTACAAACAATCTAGAAACTATTAAGAATGAGGAAATAGCTAATGTCTTCTAGTTCCGACAACCGATAAGCTTTGTATAATACCGTCTAACTGGGCAAGTAACCCGAATAGGAGAAGAAACAGAGTAATTTCCTACCAAGCACCTATAAGCCTATCAGTCCTATCAATGGGAAGTGGACTACAGGAGGATTCAACGAAGCTATAAAGTCACCTTCGCGAGCTACCACTATCCGGCTAATCGGGGGGGACATCTACAAGCAACCATAGCCCAGACACCACGTCTATGCTACGAATCACTACTTCGACCTAGGAGCTACCCAAATCAAAGCACTCAATATAATATGAGTTGCAAATTTAAAAATGAATAAAAATAAGTTGCTTACTTGAATCAGAATGGCGAATACAAAAGTACCTTTAACGCAGACTCGGGGCGAGGGTGCTGAATCTAGGCGCAATCTGAGCCTACGAAGAAGCTCCGACAGCCGGGACTCCTCTGAATCTCTACTCCTCTACTCTATCTCTCTAATCTCTATCTTGATTGCTAGCCTAGATCTAGTGGATATCTATCTAATGCTCGGCTCTTGGCTCTTGATCTGGCCTCTTCTCAAGGGGGTCTGGCCCTTTATTTATAGCCCGGTGGGATGAATGCGCGCCGTTGGATCAAACCGACTTAACAAGGGGCTGAGATGACTCCTCGGAGGCGGTGGAGGAAGCTTCCAGAAGGGGAAGGAAACCCTAGACACGGGAGGCCGCCCGGCGCAGGGTAGGACCGGGACGGCCCCACCGGGGCTCCTCTGCCGTCCCCCGCTGCTTCGGGAGTCTTCCGGATCCTTCCTACGTCCCTGTTGGCGATATTTTCCGCCCGCGATCAAGTTTTGTGATAATTACGCACTTTAATCCCTTTTAAGCTTTTCTGGATAATTCCCTAAAAAATATACAATTCACCAAAACTCATAGAAATTATTAGTAATAACCCTATTCTAATAGATATTCATATATGACACAGGGATATTTGCTAATAAAAATTACACATTAGTAGTGTCAACAATGCCCCCTTTACATGTGATCATGATATAGAATTAACTTAACAATGATTGCTAGATGTAATTGCACTAATTAGAGTTATTCATTGATGTAGTTATTGAATTACCTTAGTATTTATTCCTGAGTCTATCCATTGGCTAGCTATTACTATGACTAGAAGAGCTCTGATGTTTATCTATTTATGATGACTGATCATTATTTATCATATATCTTTTATCACGTGACTTATCCCTGATATGAGTAGGATTCTAGTTATGGTTTACCTTTCACATCAATAGTGTAAGTTGTAGTTATAAGTCCTACATAGACCTTCCCAGTGGTATAAATATAAATCGACAACCTGGTAGAACACCCTAGGTAAAATGCTATAATGGTATAATTATCTGTCCGCTTGCAGAACCGTTCTTAGTTTATATCGATATTTCTGCCTAGTCATATTGATTGATACATATATATATATAAATCTATATTTATCCTTAGCATATACAATTAGGGTTGACAACCTAGTTCATGCTTAGGGATGTGGGTGAGAGATAAGTAGCTAGTTGTTAATGATAAGTTAATTTCATACCATGTGTTTCTAATCTCGTTAATTAGTAATGACGTTAGAAATACCAACAAGCATTTTGGCGCCGTTGCCGAGGAAGGTAGCTAGGCAATTAAGAAACATTGATAGACTTATACTCAATTATGTGATCAAGATAACCATTAACCCCCTGCTCAAGCAGGATTACCTTTGTTTGTCTACTTTAATATCTTATGCGGGGTAATGAATGACCGGTTTACGACCTTCCGGCATGCCCTCACAAAATAAGAAGAAACATAACAAATCCAATATTGGAGAAAGAGGTCGACGTCACAGGACTTTAATTCATATCTCAAGTGACGGGAACAAAGATGTTGCATCACTCACAAATTCCAAAGCATGTGAGTCATGGTAAGTATGATCAAATAAAGGTGAGAAAGTCTTGCTCATAGACTTCAAAATTTATGAGTAGTTATCTTTTGCATTCCCACGCATGTTTACTTTAATCCATATATTCACACTATTTAGTTTAAATTTTTTCAGCCATAACTTGTTCTATTTCATATATTCATCTCACGTGCATTATAAAAAAACTCACCATGATCATGCTCTTTTTATCAGTATCTGAATAAATCTCTACTATATTTTTATGCTACCTTTATTTGCTATGATATATTGTGGGGGTTTAGCCCTCTATACCCTCACGGCAGGTCCTTAGTCTCGACTCACAAGGCGGCCCGGCCCGCAGGAACAAGCCCGATCGGCCTTTTTGGCCTGGTCGGAGTCCTAGGCGGACAATCGGAGTTACTTGTCATACAAGGAACTAGTCGGTTAGGAAACCAATTGTACTTCTATTAGGACACAATTGTTTTGTAACCGACCACCTCGGGATCTTAGGGTCTGCAACCTTGCCCCCCGGACTATATAAGGCGGGCAAGGACCCCCCACCTTGACATCTGATCAAAGCTTTTTGCAATAACAGAAGAGCAGGACGTAGGGTATTACGCATCAGGCGGCCCGAACCTGGGTAAACCGTGTGTGCTGTTCTTCCTGTTCCATCTCGCCTGTGTTCCATCGCGTGCCTCCACATAAATCACTGCCATTGGTATACCCGTGGTAGAGCTATCGCCGATATCTCGTCGACAGTTTGGCGCGCCAGGTAGGGGGTGCGCGTACGGATCTTAGGGCAGGCAAGATGGTGTCCTTCGCAACAACCATGGAGTTCGAAGCCGGATCTACCTTCACCGTCGGCTCGGTCACCTGGACCGTCACTGCAACGGGGAACACTATGGAGATCCCGGCGAACCAGGCGCCGGCGCATCAAGCACCGCCGCCTCCTCCTCCGGGTCCAGGCCCTAGAGGACCACGACCGGCAACTCGTCCACCGCTGCCTCACTACCAGAGGAGGCAGATCGATAACTCCGATCTCATCGAGTCCATCGATCACCTCGGGAGAGGTCTGGAGGAGATTATCGACCAGTTGGAATCGGTCCGCAACCGGCCCGACGATGACGGCTTCACCATGGTCCAACGACGCCGGCGCCGGGCCCCAACCCACACCGGTCCTTCGCGCCGCCCAGATCCCGCCTGGCAAAGCAAAGGGGGTGGCACTCGAGTGTCCGCGCCAATCCTTTCCGTCGCCCAGGCTCCGACCTGACCGTGACCAGGCGCAACACTCAGGTTCGCGCCAGTCAGTTCCATTGCCCAGATTCCAATCTGGCCACAAGATAACCGCCGACGGACGGTGCACAGGCCCGTGCCAAAGCGAAGTTCTGGGGACCAAGGTCCGACCTGATCGGGGCTTCGTCCCCCTCAGCGGTGTTCAGGCCCGCGCAAATCGACACGACAGCAGGTCCAGAGACCGACCATGGTCCAACCACAAGACGACCGCCTGGGTCGCGTTCCTCCCGCAGGTACCGGGTTGCTGGAGAGCCCGGCTAGAGGCGACAGCGTCGGCGGCCGGCAAGCCCCAGAAATGGTCAAGCCCGTGGATCGGTCCACGGGCGTGCCGATACGGAACCCTTCCCCTTTGGCATGCCAAACGCATCTCGCGGCGTATCGGCAATTTGGAGAGATGGCTCTATGCTCAAGAACGGCCACCCGGCTCAACCGGGTCGAATTCCACCTTGATGGGATGGCTAGCCACACCATCAACTACGTTCACAGCGAGGGAGGCCTCCGGTCACTCCCTCCCCACCATCGAGGAGGAGGCCGGCTCAAGCTCTATCTCGGGTTTGGACGACGCAGCAGGCTCCTCGACGGCCACTGAGTCCGACGACGACGACTTCACTAAGAGGATGGCGCAGCTCGTGGACGTCACCAATTTCCCGGAATATCCGCCGGGTTTCGGAAGGACCGTCTTCAACATCAGCCAAGACGAAGGAGAGCCTATCATAGAAACTCCTCAAGATCAGGAAGAGAGGTTGGCCCGCAATGCGGTCGGGCGCGACGCCGGCTCGAGGCTCCACCCACCACCCCAACCGAAGTCCAAGCTGGCGGCGACGGCGGAGGAGCGGCGGGCGGAGCGCAAGACACTTGATGCCGATCCGCCACCCGCCCCTCAAGCAAGACGCCAAAGAGGGAGGATGCCGCCCGTAAAACCTCGCCAACGAGTTTGATCTGGTCGGCGAACGACGGGTCCACAAGACGCCAGTGCCAACATCGCCGTAGCGGTCGAGCGACTCCGCAACATGCAACCCACGCCCGGTAGATCGAGGCCGTCTTTAGACCACCTCAACGCCGCAGAGGCTCAGGTAAACATCATGCGTGAGCCGTCCGCCGGACCCTCCAGGAGCCGTCGCTCCCGCAGCTCTCGACGCGATCGAGCCGAAGGAGGTGGAGCCAACGATCGGGACAGGGAAAGTCACCGCGTGGGACAGGACCGTGGTCATCCTAACCGACCGAAGGCCATGGCAACAGCCACCTAGTGCCCCGCAAGAAGTCAACCAACCACATCTGTCCCGATCTCGCGGCGTCATCAACGGCGGATGCCGAAGCTCGTCACGGGCCCCGGGCCCAGTGTTTCTCGGCCATTGCGCCAAGTCAAGCGGCCCGAAACTTCAAGATCGGGGATCTCGGGCACTACGGCGGCAAGGCCGACCCCCGAGCGATGGATGGTGATCTACGAAACCCACGGTCGGGGCCGCGGTGGCGATGAGCTCGCCATGGCCAATTACCTCCCGGTAGTACTCGGCGAATCCGCCAACCGGTGGCTACTACGTCAGAGGGATGGTTCAATCCACAACTGGCCTCAGCTGCGAGAGATGTTTGTGGATAACTACCGACCAACTTGTGAGCAACCGGGCTCGAAGTACGAGCTGGCCCAAATACACGACTCAGCTCACGAGTCACTCCGGCACTACATTCGCCGTTTCTCCGAAGTCCGGGTAACAATCCCCGACCTCTCGGTTCCAGAAGCAATCGGCATCTTTATCTCCGAACTCCGACAGGCGCCAAGCAACCTCGACCTCAGGAAGGAACTCCTTCGGAAGAACCCTTCCACTATGGAGGACATGTTCAAGCATTGCCCGGGAGTGGGCACGGGTCTCTGAAGCCCTCTATGAGGGACGGCTGCACCGACCTCTACAAGCGCATTAAGCCTCATGAGGGCGGCGGCGACGGGGATCCGGATCGTGGCCGAGGGCCGGGACCCGATCGTCGCAACTTCAAGAGAGATGATCGCACCACCCAGCGCCCGGCGACGATCGGGGCGGCGACCGCCCGTGATGACCGCAACCATCGCGGCAACGATCGACCACAAAGCGGCGGGCGGCGACAACGACAACCGTCGCTACCCGGTGGTCGGCGGCGTGACTCCGTCTACAACGCCCGACAAGGGGCGGCGAGATGTCGATGGCGACCTCGAAAGTACGACAAAATATTGAACGAAAGCTGCCCCCGTCATCCGAGCAGAGAACACACCTTCGGCGAATGTCATGGCTTCGCCCGCATCTTCGCTTCGAAAGAAGCGGCGCACCAACAAGAAGGACTATCCAAGGAAGCCTCGCCTCACGCCCCAAGTCCGATGATGAAGAAGAAGACGGCAAGAACCCTCGCCACGCCTATAAGGACCCGTGAGAAGCATGTAATCGCTTACATCTTCGGGGGCAAAGGCGCAACCGAAACGCGAGGGAGAAAAAGCTCCTCGGGCGTCGCATCGCCGCCCTCACCGAGGCAGATCAGCTTGTCGCCGACGTCCGGGGCTCCCGGCCAGTCCGAGCAGGCTATATCGTTCAGCCGGTCGGACATGTGGGCCAAGCTTCCGGGGAAGTCTGGTCGTTTCCCCGATCCTTGATCCAGTCATTGGGAGCGTCCGCTTTGAAAAAGTACTTGTCGACGGTGGCGGCGCCCTAAACATTCTCATTTCGCGCTTTCCTAGAACTCGGCTTACCAGAAGAACAGCTCGAGCCCCGTGATTCGCCTTTACGGGGTATCATGCCGGACAAGCCTTCTATGCCCCTCGAGGCGGAATCTCACTTGCCCGTTCAGTTCGGCACACCGCAACACTTCCGCGTCGACTACGTCAACTTCATCGTGGCTGATTTCAACGGCGTCTACCACACTATTCTAGGAAGACCAGCTCTCTCTAAGTTCATGGCTATCCCGCACTATGGCTACCTTGTCCTCAAGATGCCAACCGAGCGAGGGGGATCTTGTCCCTGTAGCGGTAATGTCCTCATGGCCCATGCTTGTGAGACAAGTGCCTTCGCCGCCCGGCCGAAGAAGCAAAAAGGTCGCTTGGAGGAAGTCACCTACCGCCTTCGAGTATCCAAGCCCGCTGAACTTGAAGCTCCGGTGAAGCAGCACAACCGCCCCGAAGAGGTTAACAAGGCGCACAAGAAGGTCCCTTTGGTCCCCGGCGAGCCAAGCAAGACCGCTATGATAGGGGCCGACCTCGACCCCAAATAGGAAGACGTGCTCGTCCGTTTCTCGCACGAGAACATAAACGTTTTCGCTTGGAAACCCAACGGACATGCCCGGTGTCCCTAGGGAACGGATCGAGCACTTCCTTAATGTCTCCGAGACGACCAAACCGGTCAAGCGAAGCTTACGACGATTTGCTCGGGGACAGGAAGGAGGCGATAAGGGCGTAGATTACTGGCTCCTAGATCTTTGGTTTCATTAGAGAGGTATTTCATCCGCATCGGTTAGCAAACCCGGTCCTTGTACGCAAAAAGAATAATGAATGGAGAATGTGCGTTGATTATACCGATCTCAACAAAACACCGCCGCAAAGGATCCCTTCTTGCTCCCTCGCATCGATGAGGTGCTCGACTCAACCGTGGGTTGCCAACCCGCTCTCTTTCTTAGATTGCTACTTAGGCTATCACCAGATAGCCCTGGCCCTAGACGACCAGGAAAAGACATCCTTCATCACTCCCTTCGGGGCCTATTGCTATACGACCATGTTGTTTGGCTTAAAAAACGCTGGTGCAACATACTAGCGGGCCATACAGCAATGCCTTGAAGCAGAAATCCGCGACGGGTTATGTGAGGCCTACGTAGATGACGTAGTGGTGAAAACCAGAGAGGCCTCAACACTGGTTGAGGACCTAGACAGGACTTTCAAAGCCCTTAACGTCTTTCAGTGGAAGCTAAATCCGAACAAGTGTGTGTTTGGTGTACCTTCCGGTACCGCTTTCGGTAGTGTCGTCAGCCAGGACGGCATACGCCCTAACCCTGAAAAAGTAAAAATCGTCCTGGATATGAAGCCTCCCAAGTGCGTAAAAGATATCCAAAAGTTGACAGGGTGCATGGCAGCCTTAAGCAGGTACATATCCCGGTTAGGTGACAAAGGCCTTCCCTTCTTTCGGTTACTCAGGGCCAAAGAGAAGTTCGTGTGGTCCGAAGAAGCCAACGCGACTTTCAACGAGCTAAAGACGTACTGTCATCACCACCGGTCCCTCACGGCTCCCGTTGTAGACGAGCGCTTGCTACTCTACATTGCCGCAACCGACAGAGTAATCAAGACTTTGTATTGGTGGTCGAGCGGAAAGAGCAAAGAATTGTCTACCCCGTCCAACGACCGATTTACTACATCGGTGAGGTGCTCAATGAAACTAAGCGAGGTACCCCGCATATTTAGAAACTCCTTTATGCGATTCGGTCACAAAGAGGAAGGTCTCTCATTACTTTCAACAGTATAGCATTATCGTTGTCACTGAATATGCGCTGGGAGATATCCTGCGCAATAAAGACGCTACTTGGTCGGATCGTCAAGTGGGCGATCGAGCTCGCCCCTTTCGAGCTACGCTTCGCAGCCGGGACCACCATCAAGTCTCGGGCACCGGGTCGACTTTTTGGTCGAATGGACTGGTATGACATTACCCGTGTCCAACACGGTGCAGGAGCAATGGAGGATGTACCGACGGATCTTTGAACATAGGAGCCGGCGCAGGAATTTTTCTTCATCGCTCCCTCGGGAGGACAGATTGAGATACGCCCTTCGTATTCACTTCAAAGCCTCCAACAACGCGGCCGAATACGGCCGCCGCACCGCACGGACTCCGCATTGTAGTTGATTTGGGGATCAAAAGGCTCTTAGTCTATGGTGACTCGGCCTTGGTCATCAACCAAGTAAACAAAGACTGGGACTGCGCCAATGAGAAGATGGACGCCTACGTCGCGGCAATCCGCAAGCTTGAGGACAAATTCTACGGCCTTGAATTCATTCATATCCCAAGAAGTGAAAACCAAGCAAACGGACGAGCTCTCCAAATTTGGTCGTCCCCGAAAGCAGAGGTCCCACACGGAGTCTTTGTCCAAGATCTGGTTACTCCTTCCATCCGGGAAGAGCAACGGTCGGCGAAAAGCCGCGGCACTGAACCATCACCACAGGCGGTCCCCTCGTGAGCAACCAAGACCGAGCCGGTGGTATCCCCGGTTAATGAGCTGACCGACCGATTTGCCCTACGACGTCTTCGATCGACCGGCGCACACCCTTCATCCAGTACTTCACGAGTAAGGTGCTACCGAGCGATAAGTATGATGTTGATCGACTAATCATGAGAAGCCGCCACTATATATCGGGTCGATGGTCAGCTCATGCGGAAGAACGCCAAGTCCGAGATGCTTTAGAAGTCGTCACACCGTAGGATGGCGTAGACCTCCTCCGAGAAATTCATTCAGGCTCTTGTGGAAACCATGCGGCTTCCCGAACACTGGTCGGCAAAGCCTTCAGAGCTGGATTCTACTGGCCTAGTGCTATGGCCGACGCAGAATACCTAGTCGGCATTGCAAGAATTGCCAATTCTTTTGCAAAGCAGATACACGCCCCCGCACGTGAACTCCGTGACGATCCCAGTCTCCCGGCCTTTTTCATTTGGGGACTCGATATGATCGGACCATTTAAAACGACACCCAGGCGGTTTTAAATACGTCTATGTCCTTATAGACAAATTCTCCAAGTGGATAGAGTATAAACCCCCGGTAACGGCAATACCCCCCAAAAAGCCGAGATGCTCAATAATGTCATTCACGGTTTGGCATACCCAACAAAGCATCATCACCGACCTCGGCAAAGTACTTTCACGGGAAGTCATTTCGGGACTCTTGTGATGACTTGTCCATACAAGTGAAGTACGTGTCTGTCGCTCATCCAAGGGCTAACGGCCGGTCGAAGCGCCAGCGGGATGATTATCGACGCCCTACGGAAACGACTATTCCGTGAAGACGGCCTCTACCCGGGGTATTTGGATGAAAAGAGCTCCAGCGGTAGTCAGGGGACTACGCACTTTGACCATGTCGTAGCACAGGTGTCTCTCCATATTTCATGATATTCGGTTCGGAAGCTGTCCTACCCGCAGAGGTAGCGCACCGTTCCCCTAGAATCGAATATTATAATGACGACACCTCGGATGAAGCACGAGAGCTCGACATCAACGCCCTGGAAGAGCGACACCTCGACACATGCGTTCAGAACGCTCGGTACCTGGCCACGTTGCGTCGCTACTACAACCGTAACGTCCGAAGTCGTTTTTTCGTGGTCGGCGATCTTGTTCTCCGGCGCAAGCAGAAGACAGAAGGGTTACACAAGCTATCCTCACACTGGGAGGGGCCATTCATGATAAAGGCAGTAACTAGACCTACATCCTATAGGCTCTGCACTTTAGATGGCATCGAAGAGCCTAACTCATGGCACATAGAACAGCTTATAAGATTCTATCCCTGACAAAAGAATAGAATAAAGATATGTATCTTTCCGCTTTTATGTACCTTTTTCGTGGTCAATAAAAAGCTCCCACTTGCTTCAACATGTTTTCTGTATTGATCAAATGATGTTTTTTGGGTTTACCGACCAGTCCGCAATACCTCAACAGGGACTATCAGAAGCGGTAGCTTCTCTTAACTCATCCGTTACGTGTTACGGCCCGAGCCACGTAGAGCATTTGGAGGGTTACTTGACCGCCTCCCTATGGGTACTAGGGTCCTAAGAGTTCCGCATCGCTGCCGTTCCACAGAGGTCACCTACGTACCGTAAGGGCTGATACGTTCGAGAGGAATTACGGGCTTTAGGTTCACCCATCTTTTACTAAAAATTTACAGTAGAATTACGGCTTTCTCTAGATTCTATTACGAATTTTTATAACCCCCATGCGCTGTTTTCTTCCCAGATCCATCACGACGAAGGTATCAATAAGACCAAGCGCACTTAACCCGTACAGGCCGGGCGCAAAATAAAGTGGAGTGTGTTCATGTTACAACAAGCAAGTACTCCTAATCGCTACGGAGATAGGTCGCGCATCCTTCATCAAGGAGAGAGATGTTTTGCATTACAACGGTGGCAAAGTGTCCGAGAAGTCGGCGTGGAGTGTCTTCATTTGATCCGATGTAGCCCGCCGCTGCTCCTTCCTTGATCCTCTTCAGTCGATCTTGGGATAATGCGTCCGTACCGGGGACAAAGACCGGCAAAGAATAAATCGGCAAGCATCTTGGGTGTAGTCTTTAAACGGCTCCCATGCTCGGGCCGACACACACCTATAACCGCTCTGGGGCGGGCGTCGGATCAAGCACGGCTGCCTCCTCCCGGCGACAAGACCTTCATTAGAGGCTTCAGTCCCATCTCGACCAACTGCCACCGCTCCTTGATGCATGTGTTCTCCTCAGATAGCGTCCGGAACTGAGCCATGTGTTTGCTCCGGAGGTCTGGCAAATCCATGTAGCATAAATCAGCAGGCATATCATACCTATAAGACTGGGTAAAGGTAGTTTTACATACCTGCTATCTCAGCCCTTCAGGTCCTTGACTGTTGTTGCGGCCTTCTCCTTTTTCGCCTTCAAGATCTACAATGAAGTCATGTGTCGGCACATAGTACGCCCTACGTGCAATGTAGACAAAATAGCGGTAAATTTCTACCATTTTTCTGGCCCTCTAGAACATTGACCTTATAGGTCGGGCTGCATTGTCTTCCCCGCAGCGCCGGGTTCTCGGCCATGATTGGTCGGAATCGCCGATCATTGCACCCCTTTCAGCAAGATTTTGCAACCCCTAAATAAACATGGCTGTTAGTTCGGCTAATAGCTCACACTTTGACAAGGTTCCCCAGGACCATCGGCGTACCGCACATGCTCTCGCAAGAATTTAAAGCCATGCTCGATGTTGTCCTGAATCGGGAGTCGACATTGGATTCAAAGACCGCCATTCACCACCACTTATCGGCGGGCTATGAAGCTAGACTTCCCATAGACCCGCCCGGGCTTTTCCTCGGATGCCCCTTAATTTCTTCCATCGGCTCGCATGTCTTGATGGTTTGGCGTTTTCTTTGGTCCACTCTTGTCGACATTGGCGGAGCGAGCTTCGGTCCGCACCACATGACCGATCTCACCCCCTCGCGGCTCTTCGGGGGACCGACGAGGAGGGGATGCAAAGTAGTACCTTCAAAACCGGGTGGTGGTCGACCTCCGGTCCCCTGTCCTCTTGCACATAGGTGCGGTCGGCGCCACCTCCCGGCTGCCGATCCTCAGCTCCCTCTTCATCAACGTTGGGTTCTCTGGGCACAAATTATCAACTCAATTATGTTAAATCATACTGGCACTATCAATTACATTGCAGAAATGAGCAAGGACTTCATCAACAGCATACCTGGAGGACTATTTGAAGGACATGCCAAATACCCCCGCCGCTACCTCCTTTGGGGAGGCCGACCACCGACCTCCCTCGGTTCTGTCTCGGCCGCGCCGTTTTGGAGTTTCTTGGCTCCTTTGGGGCGTCGATCGGTAGTTGGCTTCGGGGCCATGTCCGGCTTCCTTGTTGGCGCTACCCGAGGCCCCCCGGTCGAGCATGGGGACGGTTGGGCGGCGCTTTCTCAGGTCGGCGCCGGCTGGGATTGCTCTTTGGCGGGCTTGGCTCGAACTTCTTGCTCGGAGGAATCACGCCCCTCCGAGTCCGAGTCCGAGCTCTCAACAACAGCTCGGCGTCGTTGTTCCCCGCTCCTCGCCAATCTTGATTTACCACCAAGCTTGCTCTTGGTGGGTTTTGCCTTCTTTTTCTGGTGGCGGTGGCATCGGTGCTTTGCCGTAGCCTTGCGTTTCCGTTGTCTTTCTCGGGGACTCGGGTCGCTCTTCAACATCTTCGGCATCCAGCTGGCCTGGCCTTCTTCTCGCTCCCCCGGAGTGCCTCACCGGTCGGCAGATCTCCCACAGGCACATCGGAGACATATACGCGAAGAGCCTGGTTCCAACAACAAATCATCATTACATCGGTTATAATTACAAATGCATTCAGAATGATAAAGGAAAAGTTTTTATAACTATATACCTCGGGGCGAGGATTCTTCAGACAGTAAGGAGCCACACTGTCCCTCGGGTATTCATATGAGGCATAGCTCTGAAACATCTTAGACAGCCGGGTTGATATCTCCTTGGGCTCCAGACTTTCCTCTCTTTCCCGTGAAGGATCTTTGCGGCCCTCATATTCAAACATGCAGTGCACCCTTTCTTTCAAGGGCTGGATACGGTGCCCTACAAACTGGGTGGCCACCACAATGCCATCAATATTCTTTGAAATCCATCAAGGATAACAGTTCTTCAACCTGGGACATTCCATTATTATCTGGCATCTCCGACCAGTTAGGATTTGCATCTGGAATTCTGGTAATGTCGTAGGGGACTGGTCGGCCTTCCAGATTCTAGTTAATATAGAACCAGCGCTTCATCCAGTTCTTTATGTTGGAGGTGTGTTGGATGGTCATCCAGTTGGACTTCACACCCCTATCGAGCCAGGTAGCACCCGCCGCTACCCGAGATCCCTCGGATCCAACACCCTTCTTCTTCGGGACATACAAGTACCGGAAGAGATTGAAATGTGGCGCTATTCCTAGATAGCACTCACAATATATCACGAAGATGGCTAGGGTTAAGATTGAGTTTTGGGGAAGATTGCACAATGCTATCCCTAGAAAATACACACAAATCCCTAAGGAATTTGTGCTTTGGAATCCCTAATCCCCGCAGAAGTAATCCTTCGAAAACTATAATCTCATCGGGTGCGGGTTCGAAATCGATCACCTTTGGCCGGTGCTCTCCACACTTGCAAGTCCTCGGCCGGCAAGCAAGCCCCCTTCGCCATTGCCGCCAACGACTCCGGTGTCGACAGCGACTGCTCCCAGTTCGCCTCCAGCAGCTTCTTGTGCTCCGTCTCGGCCTTTGTCGCCTTCTTCCCCATGATCTCTAATGAGGGATGAATGAGTAGTGGTGGTGTGTTGGATGGAAGCCTAGATTGACGAGATTGACGGTGAAGGAAATGGCAACAACTGATGCAGGGTGAAATGCGGGCGGCGGCCGATGGACTATTTATACTATGTGGTGGCCCATTGACTCCCGAGGAGATCATTTGTTGATAACCATTTACCCTAATTTTTAACCGGGCTTTCTTGGGCCACGTTACATGGGTATGTTTTTTACAAATGATACGGTATAAAATACTATGATGGACCTAGAGTCATTTTATACTGCTCATTAGGTCCACCGGTCAACTGGGGACTTGATATTTTTTCTACTCAGAATTGGTCGACCAGATCAGGCTGGCGATCACGTACTTTGCTCTACAATGTACTAAACAGAGTGGTCGATCTATCCTTACTGGGGACTGCCCAGTCGGTTATAAGGGTATTAACAACTGATTGACCACAAAAGATGAGAATACTGGTTCTCTTCAAAGCAGACTGCTCGATCAATTTATGATTTGAGCCATAATATACAAGGCAGTGCATATTGGGCATTACAAGTTTTTCATTACAAATGGAGATATAAGGTAGCAGCATTACTTAAGAGCTGTTCACAGCATGCCTGGATATAGACTCTGTCACTACAAAATCCTATGGCACTTGGGGGCAAGGCTAGTAAACCCATGGGACTGCAAAAAGCAGTCCTAAACCAAGCGCCCGCTGCTAGAGCATCAGGGGGTGAAGCCAAAGAAGCTCGTCAAAGGACTGCCGGCAAAGGTCCTCTACCAAGCACCTTGGGTACAACCGCCGGTGTCCTATGGAGCGTCCTCGATGACCTTCTCTGCGGTCACCTCCTGCGCTATGGCGTCGGCGGCCGGTGAAGTCCCTAGATAAGATGTTCGGTCGGCGACGGCGTTAAGCCTTCCGGGGGGGGCCGACAGGTCCCAGCTCTGCGCCCGGCCCCGAGCCCACGCGATGCGAAGCCGCCCCATGGCGCACACCACGGGACACCGTTTCCCGGATGCAGGGCGCGTTCTCAGCTGCTCACGGAGAGAATCACCGGTAACTCCCACCGTGTCGACGACGGCCTTGACCGCCACGGAGTAACCGCTGGAGCTCCTCCTCAGTTCAGCCACCGCCGTAGGTCGGCGGCCTCCCTGGTAGCGCAGGCAGCTTGCGCTCTGCCTCGGCGACCTCAGCGCCCGTCATCGCGCTCGGCCGACACGGAGGTCGGCCATGGCAACCGTCCATGTCACCATCCCGTGGCGCCCCGCCCGCTGCTCCCTTCTCGGGTTCTTTGGCGGTGAGGAGGAGCCACGGCGGGCGCACGAAGCAGGACTCTGCGCAAATTCGAAAGGCGTCGGTATCTTCTCCAACAAAAGTGAATCGACACAATGCGATACCTACCCATCGTTCTTGGCGTCGCCGTCGGCCTGTGTTTCGGCGAGCTCTCCGCCCGTAGCGCTTCCCCGACTCCATTTTCCTGAAGCGAGTGGCGAGAGGGTTGGTGGAAAGCGAAGATTGGAACTAGGGTTTTGCTCGGGAGAAGATTGCTTTTCTCCCCTTGCGCGCCGTATTTATAGGCTGACTGTATAGGAGGTGAGCGGGTGAGCCGGACGAGGGGTCGGCGTTTCCACTTCATGATAGGCCACTTTCCCGCGATGGGGACGGTGCCATCATTACTCCCGACCAGAAGCCCGAGCACCCGCGGCATGGTAACCCGTACCGTTACTTTCGGTTCTCGCGTCGGGCATCTCTTTTCTATCCTCCGAGACGAAGGATATTTCCGGTTATGCCATTGAGCCTCTAGATGGGTGTTCGGCCCATTTAGTTATATTATGGACTTAGTATTTTTGAGCAAAGACGGTTATTCCGTTTTTTAGGAAAGATGGGTTTCACGAAGACCATTCCCGAAGAAGCGCGCCGGCACAAGGGCGAGGGATGAAGAAGTTTATCAGTAACCTTGCCACAACATGATTTTCATCTTCTACCAACCTTGGGATTACGTGGGCCCATGTCACTTCAATGGATCGGGCCTATTTTCGGGTCTCTCTATACCGGAAGTTACAAGCATGTATTGCTTTTTCTCGAAAGTGATTTTTTTCAAATCAACCAATGATATCTAATATCATGTGCTCTTTGTGGGCCCACGCCTTTGGACTTGAGCTGCTTTTTTTTCTTTCCTTTTCGGAGCAACATGCATCTTTCGATTGAAAGGAGTCATGGTGGAATGGAGGTCGACCTTTTCCTCCGAACTGGTCGGTGTTTTTTCGAGCTGGTTGGTGCTTCTTCAAACTGGTCGGTTGATTGATTGCAAGCTTTTCCGGAGGAGTTCTTTGATTAGAGTTGGTCGACGAAGAAGAAGACGATCTTTGTTCCTCAAGATCCATGGTGCCGGGGACTAGGCGTGGGGGTTTAGCCCCTATACCCTCACCAGGTCCTTAGTCTTGACTCACAAGGCGGCCCGGCCCGCAGGAACAAGCCCGATCGGCCTTTTTGGCCAGGTCGGAGTCCTAGGCGGACAATTGGAGTTACTTGTCATACAAGGAACTAGTCGGTTAGGAAACCAATTGTACTTCTATTAGGACACAATTGTTTTGTAACCGACCACCTCGGGATCTTAGAATCTGTAACCTTGCCCCCCGGACTATATAAGGCGGGCAAGGACCCCCCACCTTGACATCTGATCAAAGCTTTTTGCAATAATAGAAGAGCAGGACATAGGGTATTACGCATCCGGCGGCCCGAACCTGGGTAAACCGTGTGTGTGCTGTTCTTCCTGTTCCATCTCGCCTGTGTTCCATCGCGTGCTTCCACATAAATCACTGCCATTGTTATACCCGTGGTAGAGCTATCGCGATATCTCGTCGATAACTTGGTTCACATGGGGTTCGATCCGACTTGTTTTTGGAGGCCCGATGTGATGCTTGATCGATCGGCGCTCCTTTTGGCGCATCTTGGATGCACCTTGTGTTGGTGTATCGAGGTTGCTTTTGGATCTGCTCGGCTCATTCGCCTCGGAGGTAGTCCGGGTCCGCGAACTTGGCGGTCTTGGATTGTGCGTAGTTGTCTTCTATGGCAGAATTCCACGGGGTTCCTTGTAGACCGTAATTTTCTTCTATGGCTAAATTCTCTGAGGGTTCCTTGTAGCCGTTGCTTTTTAATGTTCTTTTCTGAATTCGATGGGTCTTGTAAGACTTGTAACCTTGTATCTGTAATATTGAAGAATATTTGATCCTGCAATGATCCGAGTTGTTTTGTCCCGAGTTTATGGTTGTCCGTCTTCAAGCCGACTTGTTTTTGATTGATATGGAGACGTCTACCTTTGAGTAGACTTGTTTTAGCTCGAAGTTGGTCGCTTCCTTCAAGTGAAGTTGTTTCGTGGCCGTCTTCCTTTGTGTCGACTTGTTATGATAATCTTGGCAAAGCTACCTTACGTTGTAAGCGGCACAATATTTTACCGTTGGTGGTAAGCGGGATAAGGACCGTTATCCCGTGATTTAAGGGTTTCTTGGGCCTTTCATTCTTCGCGCCTTGTATCCGTTGGCCTTTTTACCGTTGCCCCTTAAGTGGGCCTTTTAAGACCGGTCTATAAATTAGCTGCGGTTACTGTTCTTCTTCTTCGCCTTGCCTTTGCTTCCTGAAACCCTAGCGCCGTAAAAAAAAAAAATCCCCAAATCTTTGCTCTTGCATTGCCACGCATCCTCCTGTTAGCTTGGCTACTTGATTCATTGCATGGGTAGAAAGAAGGTGGCTTCCAAGAAGTCGGAAGTTGAGAAGCCCGTTCTTGAGGAGGGGAGGTCGACGGCAATTTGAATCCCAAATTTGTTGCTATGAAGGCCATCATGAAGAACTTCCCCCCTCCGACTACTCAGGAGAAGCACCTGATTGAGTTGCAGGAGTGGGGAATGACCAGCCTAAGGAGTTTTCTGGTTGGATTGTTCCTGGCGAGCATCGCGTTCTGATTTCCTCGCCCGGGGTGAAATTGTTCTTTTTGTCCTTTTGTTCATTAGGGCTCTCGTCTTCCGGCTTGTTCTTTTCCTTCATCGTTTCCTTCGTTATTTACGTATCTCCCTCCATGATCTTACCCCCAATGGGGTCCTTCATCTCTCCGTCTTTGTTCATTTTTGTGAAACTTTCCTTGGTATTCCCCCCTCTCTGAATCTGTTCTGATTTCTTTTCCGTCTTAATTGCAGCCCCGCAATGATTCCCTCCATACCCTTGGTGGATGTGGGATTCAATTTTGGCAGGGGCGTAAGTCGAGCCACTTCTTTGAGTACGACCTTGTTGAATCCGTGAAGGACTGGTGGTCCGAGTGGTTTTACACCGGAAATCTTGACGGCGGTGCTGGTGCTCCGGCTCTCCAAACCTACTGGGGGTCCCTTTGTTTCTAATGATCGGTGGGGAGAGGGAGCAGCTTACTCCTGCCGAGTTGACTCTTCTTCAACCTCTTTTTTGATCGGATAAGCTATTTGAAGCAAAATGGCTTGCGGTTTTTGCTATTGTGGCAAGCTATCTTTGCCGAGAGTACAGACCTTTGAAGGCACGGGAGCATTTTGGCTTCGAGTACTCTAGTTTGAAGATCCCTACCGTATGGTGGCCACGACCGAGTTGTCTAATGGTGAGGTGCTTGTGCGCCTCCAGAAGATTTTGAAGGGAGCGTCGGTGGTCCCCATGATTGGCTTTGAGTACTCGGCCAGCAATCCTCCTCCTGCTGTAAGTTATATTTTCTTGTTTGTATTTATGTTTTCCGAGTACTTTTTTGATTAATACTGACTTGTCTTCTATTCTTTTTGAAGCCTTTTGGCAGGGATTTTGATGCCGATGCTTCTCTCTATGTTTACGGGGAGATTGCTCCTCTTCCGGCTCCTCCGGCTGCTCCTGGTCATAAGGTAATTGAGGGCCGAGTTGTTTTGCCGGGTGTTTCTTTGATGGAGCCTATTCTTCAGTATGTTCCTTATCAGCCGGTGGCCCTTCCTCAATTACTCGTCGTGCTGGTGCAAAGAGACCTGCTGCGGGAGATTCTTCTTCTTCAGCGGCACAGAAATGGGCGCGTTCTTCTCCTTCCCCTCAGCCTTCAGGTAACCTTCTTCGATAGGTGAGAGGTTGTTTGATTTTTCTGACTTGTTTTCCTTTTTGAAAAGTAGTCTTGATTCTTCTTTCTTGGTAGAAGGTGGGTCGGTTCTTCTTTTCTTTTTTTTGAAGATGAGGTGAGGATGTTGACAACTCTCCCCTTCGCGCGGGTGAGTGTTGTCTTCTTGGTTTTAGTGTGTATACTTCTTTGCTCTTTTTATCTTTGATTCTGGCTTTTTGTAGCTCCCCGGGCGATTTCTTCTCAACCTCCGGTTTTGGGACCCTTGCCGGGTCCTCGCTTCCTTTGTCTGCCGGGTTGTTGGTGGATTTGGAGCGGGTCATGCCTCCTCCACCACCTCGGCCTCATATTGCTTTCCGTCGCCCCCCTATGTAAGTTTTTTCTTCTTTTCTGACTTCTTTTTTATTTTTCTTGCATCATTTGTCTTTGACTTTTTTGTTTTTGTAGGTTATCATTTGCTATTTCTTACGCTCCCGCTTCGATTTTGAGAAGACGGAGAGTGTTGGTGTGGTGGGTCAGGTGTCTTTGCCTGACCCCAATCCTACTGTGGAGTCTACCCTCATGGTGACTCCTTCTTCTGCTGCTGGAACTTCTTCACTACTAGCTGCTCAAGCGGTTGTGGCGACTTCTTCAGGAGCGGACAAGTTGCCATTTGCCCAACCCCTAACTTCTCCTCATCCTAGGGTTGGGTGTTCTCCTCCTTTGTCTCCTTTTTATCCTCCTTGGAATTCTGTTCGTGATTTGAAGTTGATGTAGGATTTGGAAGAGGATTTTAATCTGAGTTCTCACCTTAAGAGGCATGAATTAGGATTTAAGTCCTTTCTTTGGCGGTTTTGGGTAGGACGGCTTGTTTGTAGATTCTCTTGTCTTGTTCTTTTTCCTTAATTTCTTTCTATCCATATGCAAGAATACGTAAGCGATTCTGACATCTTCTTTGGCTCGTCTGAGTCTCAAAAGAAGTTGTAGGATGAGCTGGCTTCTCTGCGGCTGGCGCTTGATGAGGAGCGTCAAGGACGTCAATCCTCGGAGACTGCCTTGAGAGCTCAGGTTGTTGCTGCTATTGAATCCAAGAAGAAGGCTTCTCGAGATCTCCAAGGTACTTGTAAATGCTTTTTTGTTGCGTATAATTTTGTCACTGCTTTTTCTCTGACTTCCTTCTGCTTCCTTTTGCAGCTTTGAATAAAAAGTACTCGGAAGAGACTGAAGCTTTGAAGCTTGAAGTAAAAACCTTTCGCAATGACTCGGAGAAGGTAAAGGAGGATGCTGAAGAAACTTTAGCCCGGGCTCGGCTGATTAGGCGTGGTGCTGATCGAGATCTTTTGTAGGCTAAGGTATCAATAGAAGATTTGTCTGTTCGTCTGAAGGCTTCTGAAGATAAGTGGTCGGCTCTGCTGAGTTCTGTCCAAGATCTTGCTTCCATGCTGAGGAGGCCTGAAGATGCAGGTCTGACTTGGGTTCAGTTTATTCCCCGACTGACCGAGCGGACTATCAACTTTGCCAAGGATGCTGTTTTGCTTGGCGTCCAGGGTGTGTTGGCTCGCATCCGAGTGATTGATCCCAACTTTCTTCTTGATAGAGTGATGGATGGGACTCATACTCCTGAGGATGAGCAGGCACTTGCGGAGTCTGAAGCCGCTGTCTTGGCCTTAGCTCGAGAGTTTACTGATCTTGTAGAAATTACGCCAGTGCGTGCTGATGGTGGTGATGATCATCAGCAGTAGACTTCTTTATTGTAATGAAATTTTGATGTCTTCTTGTATTTTATATAAAAAGAATTTCCCTTCTTGAATCTTGTCAAATATCTTGTTGTTGACTTGAAATGTTTGAATATTTTGTTGTCTGTCGTACTCCCTCTGATGTTGTGAAGCCATCTTGGAACAGTTAATGTTCAGGCTAGGTTGCAGCCATCTTGTGCTTCAATGATTAGTTCGGACCGTAGGCCCTCATCCGAGTTCTATTTCTCTAGAAGTCAGGATAGGTCGAGCTCTCTCTTGGCTCTCATCTAGTCCTGAAAAGGAGCTAGGATAGGGCGAGTGTTGACTTCTTTAGTGTGAAAACAACCCGGAATGGTTGGGCTCAGGCTAGGTTGTAGCCATTTTGCACTTCAATGATTAGTTCAGACCGTAGGCCCTCATCCGAGTTCTGTTTCTCTTGAAGTCGGGATAGGTCGAGCTCTCTCTTGGCTCTCATCTAGTCCCTGAAGGGAGCTAGGATAGGCGAATGTTGACTTCTTTAGCCGCACTCTCATCGGTATTGTGAAAACAACCCGGAATGGTTGGGCTCGGGCTAGGTTGTAGCCATTTTGCACTTCAATGATTAGTTCGGACCGTAGGCCCTCATCCGAGTTCTGTTTTCTCTTGAAGTCGGGATAGGTCGAGCTCTCTCTTGGCTCTCATCTAGTCCCGAAAAGGAGCTAGGATAGGGGAGTGTTGACTTCTTTAGCCGTACTCTCATCGGTATTGTGAAAACAACCGGAATAGTTGGGCTCGGGCTAGGTTGTAGCCATTTTGCACTTCAACGATTAGTTCGGACCGTAGGCCCTCATCCGAGTTCTTTTTTTCTCTAGAAGTCGGGATAGGTCGAGCTCTCTCTTGGCTCTCATCTAGTTCGAAAAAGAAGCTAGAATTTCTGTATTCTTTATTGAGTAGTGAGACTTTATTAGATGAATAGTACATATCTTTTTGATTTCTAAGCAAAAAACCGTCAGAATCGAGAGATGTGCCATGAATATTTTATTGGAGCTCCATCTTGATCATCGGTTCGTAGGATCCGGGTCCTGTTACTTTTGTTACTATGAAAGGACCTTCCCATGGGGTGAGTAGTTTGTGCCTTCCATCGGTTTTTTGTATTTTCGAGGAGAACTAGATCGCCAACTTGTAAGGTTCTTGGTTGGACGCTTTTTGTCGTAATATCTTCTTAGTCCTTGCATATATCTTGATGATTATAGTGTTGCATTGACTCTAATTTCTTCTAAGCCGTCGATTTCTAGTCTCTGGTTTCTTCTCGCTTCCCCTTCATTGTATTGCTCAATTTTGGGAGATGTCCAGATTAAGTCATTTGGTAGTACGGCTTCTAATCCGTATACCGGGGAAGAAGGGCTTAGTAGCCGGTTGCTTTCTGCTTATTTGAGTTCTTAATCCCTAAACTACTTTAGGTAGTTCATCTATCCATTTTGCTCGTAATCTTTGAGATCTTCATATAGTCTTGGTTTTAATCTCGCCAAGATGAGACCGTTGGCTCTTTCTACTTGACCGTTTGCTTGAGGATGAGCTATCGATGCATAATCGATCTTTGAATCATAGCCTTGAGCCCAACTTTTTGAATTCATTAGCCGTGAATGGTGATCCTAGGTCCGTGATTATTCTGTTTGGCATTCCAAATCTGTGCATGATTTCTGGATGAACTCTTGTGCTTTGGCCGAGCTGTATTTTACCAATGGCTTGTATTCTATCCATTTAGTAAATTTGTCTATAGCCACAAAGATGTACTCGAACCCTCCTTTGGATTTCTTGAGAGGTCCGACTTGGTCAAGTCAAAGATGAGAATGGCCATCTTTGGTGGGATGCATATTAGATTGTGAGTGGGACATGTGCTCGTCTTTACAAACATTTGGCAATTTTTGCAGTGTTTGACTAGTTCTTCAGCGTCTTTTTAATGCTATTGGCCAATAGAATCTTGATCGGAATGATTTTCCGACTAGTGTCCTTGAAGATGCATGATTCCCAAACATCCTGAGTGCATTTCGATAGTATTTCTTTTCCTTCGGCCGTTGAGACACATTTTAATAATACGCCCGATGATGCTGCTCTCTCTTGTAAAGGTTGTCTCCTACTAAGACATAATTTTTGCTCCTTCCGATGACTTGGGTTGCTTGCGTTTTTGTTGCGGGTAACTTCTTCTCTTTGATGTAGTCTATGAATACTTGCATCCATGTCGAGTTGTTTGTACTTGATCATCGAATTTGCTCTTGTCCTGTCTTCTTTTCTCGTCTTCTTTTTTCTTCGACTTGATGGATGGCTTGTTTAGTTCTTTTACAAAGACTCAGCGGTACTTTTGCCCCTGTCTGAGCCTAGTTTGGCTAGCACGTCACCGCAACATTTGAATCTCGTAATATATGATGAATTTCTAGTCCTTGAAAATTTTTCTTAAGCTTTTCGATCTCGCACAATGGCGTCCATGTTCTCTTTAGTGCAATCTCATTCTTTATTGACTTGGTTAACTACTATTTGCTTGAGAATCTCCGTAGACTAGTAGTCTTTTTTGATTCCAAGTGAAGTTGTGACTTGTAGTCCGTGGATGAGTGCTTCATACTCTGCTTCGTTGTTGGTAGCTTGCCATAAGATTTGCAAAACATATCTGAGTTGTTTTCCGTCAGGTGCGATGAGTAGTACCCCTGCTCCTGCCCCCCCCAAGTTTTAGGGATCCATCGAAGTACATTTTCCAATGGTCTAAGATGGTATCAGGAGTGGGTTGTTGTATCTCAGTCCATTCTGCAATAAAGTCGGATAATGCCTGAGATTTGATTGCCTTCCTTGGTGTAAATTCTATCTTGAGTGCTCCGAGTTCAACTGCCCATTTTGAAATACGTCCAGTTGAGTCTCGGTTTCTTAGGATGTCTCCGAGTGGAAAATCTGTTACTACGACTACTTTGTGATCCTCAAAGTAGTGTCTAAGCTTTCTTGAGGTTATAAGTATTGTGTAGAATAGTTTCTGTACGTGTGGATATCTTACTTTTGATATCGTGAGAACTTCGCTTATGTAGTATCTTACGACCATTGTACTTTGTAGATGTGTCCTTGTTCTTCTCTTTCAACCACAATAGCTGTGCTTACTACGATGTTGTTGCAAAGTAATGTAGAGCATAAGGTCTTCGTCTTTCTTTGGAGGTACTAAAACTGGAGATGTACTGATATATGTTTTTAGCTTGTCGAAGGCTTCTTGTGCTTCTCATTCCAGGTGAACTTGTCTGTCTTCTTTAATAATTTGAAGAAAGGTAAGCCTTTTTCCCCAAGTCTGGAGATGAATCTATTGAGTGCTGCCATGCAACCTGTCAATTTTTGCAGGTCTTTGATATCTGTAGGTGGGCCCATGTCGGTTATTGCCTTGATTTATTTTATGCTTGCTTCAATTCCTCTTTGGCTTACTAGAAATCCGAGTAGTTGTCCTGATGACACGCCGAATACACACTTGTTGGGATTGAGTTTCCACTTCCACTTTTTTAGATTGTCGAAAGTTTGTTGTAGATCTTCAATCAGAGAGTCAGGGTTCTTTGTTTTGATGACTACATCATCCACATATGCTTCTGCATTTTTTCTGATTTGATCGCCCAAACAAGCCTGAATTGCTCTTTGGTATGTTGCCCCTGCATTTTTTAGTCCAAAAGACATTGTTTTATAATAGTAAGCGCCAAAGGGTGTGATGAAAGAAGTCTTGCTTTGGTCTTCTTCTTTTAGTGCAATCTGATGATATTCCGAGTAGCAGTCTAGAAAGGATAACAAGGCTGATCCTGCTGTTGAATCCACTATTTGATCAATTCTTGGTAATCCGAAATGGTCTTTGGGACAATGTTTGTTGAGATCCGTGTAGTCGACACACATGCGCGTTGGCGTCCTCACTTGGCAAGCCACAGAATGTGCTTGCCTGCACCATAGTGATGAGACCGGTGCGAAGTTCGAAGTTCTTGTCTCCAAGGTTGACAGCGGGCCCAGTGGGCACGTTGGCAACATTGGGGACAGAGTACTCACGGAGTGACTTTCCGGCCATAGCGGTGATCTCGGGTGTGAAGGTGACTAGTTCGGTTGTCGGTGGAGTACTTGAAGAAAAAACGGTGCGGGACCGAAGTCTTTTTCAAGATAGCCTACGGATTCTTTGGTGAAGTTTTCCGGCAGATCGAACCCAAATCATACACTATCAGTTTTCATCCACAACAGGAGAAAACAAGAAAAGTTATCCTGTATGAACAAAGGTTACTTTTACACAAGTATATTATCCAAGTTTATGTTTTCATATAAAATCTTTTCTAGCCTTCCCCGGCAACGGCGCCAGAAATGCTTGTTGGCGTTTCTTAGCGCATCACCAAGTTTGGATCCCTTGTGACAACGCCAGAAATGCAGTTGACATTCCTTAACATTACTACTGAGAATAGAGGTAAGTCTATCCCCAGTAATAAGTAAGAAATGCTTGGGGTGGTGTACCTCAGTTACCATATCACTAGATCAGCCATGGTACTGAGACACACCTCACTAGTTATTCCCTTTACCGCTACTAGTGATATACCTCAAATGATAGTTTCAGAATAGCATGGCACGGGCACCGTGGCATACCAAACTATTCTTACTTTTATCAAGAGAGTTACATCCCCAATAACGCTAGGACTATAGCCTTAGCCGCTAGTACCTCGGAGATGCTATACGGCGCACTTTCAAAGCATTCCTTGATACTAGGGCTAAAACTATATTCCTAACTACTGATAAAGAGGTAACGATGATCCGGTAAACCTTTGCAGTTTTAGATATTAATCCGCAAGCGCACGGAATTACCGTTGTAGCATTTCAACCCGAAGAATTCCTAGGTGTCGTATTTATATTTTCCCAAAGGAAGGCTAGGGTAGATTTTAGTATGAAACCATAATCGAGAATATTATACGTTGAATAAAAGGTAGACCAATGTTCAATACAGGGGTAAACAATACGGTTTTTAAGATAGTGGACACACACGTGCTAATAGATGCCTCTCAAGTGGGGAAAGATGAATACAGCATAAAGAATAAAAGAATAAAGAATAAAAGAATATCCTACAGGAGCAATGGTCCTAATACAGCTAACGTCTAGATAGTGGATAGTCATACAAATACATGAATCAGAGATAGAGCTACGTTTGCGATGGATCAGAAGACCACCGGCCGCTGGTCTGCCAGCGAGATGGATGGTAATTTAGACTCCTACACCATAGCTGAACGTGGGGGGATTACGAAGGGACGAACAGGGCTGTTACCACCTGCCGCCTACCCCCTCATCCGTGGACTATGAAGTGCAATCACCGGCTACCCCATACCCGAGAACCACGCTCGCATATAAAATAGCTACCCAAGCCCCCGGGGTCTCTCACCCTACGGATGAACGAGTAAAGAACTTGGATGTTGTGCGATGAACCACCAACCCACACACAACTCTATTCATCATCATCTAAATGTATGAACGACTAAGAACGGAGCTCTATATGCTACGAACATGATATGAACACTATGAACTAGCAAATATATCATGAACAAGGCATATGAACTAGAAGTCCTATGATCTATGATCTAGCTACACAAACTAGTACCTAGTTCATCTACACAAACTAGTACCTAGTTCATCTAACAAGATCATAGTACTAGAACCATACTCTAATTCTAGAACACAACTATATTGATAAAAAGAAAAGAAGAGCATAATGGAAAGAATAGTATTCATACCAAAAGTAGCCAAGATGTCTCCTCCTCTTACAAGTTGAGCTTTGCTCCTCTACTACTACTAAGGATAAAGAGAAGAGTGGAGAGGTACACTTGAGAGTACAAGTGAGAGGTGTAGTGTGTGTTGTCTTTTTTTTTTCAAATGAGGGAGTGCCCCCTCTCTTTTATACTAGCTTGAGGTCGGTTCCGTGAGTGAGGTGAGTAAATGCCTGGCCAAACCCCCTCTACAACCGACCAAAGGAACCGCCAGGAAGAAGATGGGCCAGGCCGGCCTCCCTGGGGGGTGCGCCCGCACCGGTGCGTGCCGCAGCGGGGGTGGGCCCCCTCGGCCCCAGCTTCGGCCCATGGCCCTCTTGCTGCTCCTGGATCTCTCTCCCGTGGGTTGTTGGCCCAGTTGACATCTTGGACTTTGGTCTTTGCTTATTTTGTTGAAATACGCCTTGCCAGAAGGCGCATTCTCGTGACCTTTTCTTTCTTTTCTTGTATGTTTCCTGTAAATCAATAATTCTCCAATACAAGTGGAAATAGGTCAATAGTAAAGGTATATGTGAATATATCTATGATAATTCTCCCTTTTTGGATAATAGTTGGCGGTTAAGATATGTTAGTAATCACCGCCAACAGCTGCTAAACCCAGAGTTTGCCGCAATGAAGGCGACGGTGAAGTCCTTCCCTGCTCCGACTACTCGGGGAGAGGCATCTTGCCGATTTGGAGGAGGGGGCATGATCCGATCGAAGGATTTCCATTTGGATGGTCCGCGCCCGGTGAGCACCGTGTCCCCGTTCCCCGTCCTGGGGAGATTGTCCTTTTTGTTTCTTTTGTTCGCGCTGGGCTTTGCCTCCCAGCGTGTTCTTTCCTTCATAAAGTTCTCCGTTATCTCTGTATCTCTCTTCATGATCTCACTCCGAATGGGATCCTTCATCTTTCTGTTTTTGTCCACTTCTGTGAAACTTTCCTTGGCATCCCTCCTTCTCTAAATCTATTCTGATTTCTTTTCCGCCTTAAGCTGCAGCCCCGCTCGGATTCCCTCCACACCCTTGGTGGATGTGGGATCCAATTTCGGCAGGGGAGTAAGTCGAGCCACTTTTTTGAGTATGATCTTATCAAGTCCGTGAAGGACTGGCATTCCAAGTGGTTTTATGCCAGGAACCTTAGCGGAGATGACGCTGCCCCAGCTCTTGAAACCTACTCTGGGGTCCCGCCTGTTCCTAATGATCGGTAGGAGAAAGAGCAGCTTACTGATGCCGAGTTGTCCCTGCTTCAACCGCTTTTCAATAGGATTAGCTACCTGAAGCAGAATGGCTTGTCAGGCTTTGCCATAGTGGCAAGTTATCTTCGCCGCCGAGTGTAGCCTTTGAAGGCTCGGGAGCATCTTGGCTTTGAGTACTCTGGTGCCGAAGATCCATCTCGGATGGTGGCCACTACTGAGCTGTCTGATGATGAGGTGCTTCTGCGCCTTAAGAAGATTTTGAAGGGCGCCTCGGTGGTTCCGATGATTGGTTTTGAGTTCTCTGCTGTCAATCCCCCTCCTGTTGTAAGTTGACCGCCTTTCTTCCTTTTAAGCTTCAGAGTACTTTTTGAATCGTTTTGACTTGTTTTGGTATCATTGTAGCCTTTCGGCAAGGGATTTGACGTTGACGAATCTCTCTTTGTTGATGGAGAGATTGCTCCTCTTCCGGCTCCTTCGACTGTAAGTCATCGTGTTATTGATGGCCGGGTTGTTTTGCCGGGGGTTTCTAAAAAAGACCCCGTTCTCCAGTATGCTCCTTACCAGCCGGTGGCCCTCCCTCGAGCTACTCGCTCTGCTGGAAAGAGGTCTGCGGCTGGCAATTCTTCTTCTTCTGCGCAGCAGAAGCGGGCGCGTACTTCTTCTCCTCAGCCTTCAGGTAACATTCTGATAGGTGAGAAGTTACTTTGTTTTGCCTTGTTTCTTTTATTTGATATGTGGTCTTGATTCTTCTTTCTTGGTAGATGGTGATGCTGTCTTCTTGTATGAGGATGAGACTGAAGATGTTGATGATTCCCCCTTTCTTCGTCGGTGAGTGTTACTTTTTTGACTTTTTATGATTCTGGCATAGATTTTTCTTCTGTTACTTGATTTTTGGTTCGGTTTTCTGTAGCCCCCGGGGAACTTCTACTTCTTCCCCGGACTTGGTGGCCTTACCGGGTCCTACTCCTTCTTCTGCTGAGTTGTTGGCAGGCTTGAATGAGGTTATGCCGCCTCCACCTTCTCGGCCTCTTCTTCCTCTCCGTCATGCTCCTCGGTACGGGTTTGTTTCTCTGAGTTCTTTTCTCCCTTTTGTGTCTTTTGTCTTAGTTTTTTGTCTTTGTAGGTCTTCTGCTGTGGTGCTTTTGACTCCAGCTTTTGACTCGGAGAAGACCGTGAGTGTGCATGTTGCGGGTCAGGTGTCTTCTATACCTGATCCTCATCCAGCCGTGGAGTCGGCTTTGGTGGTGGCCGCGTCTTCTCTGGCTGCGACTTCTTCGCTACCAGTTGCAGAAGTTGTTGTGGCTGCTACTTTGGGGGAGGAGCAATTGCCTATTGCTCAACCCCTGATTTCTCGTGCTCGGGTTGGATGTTCTTCCCCTTCATCTCCTCCTCTTGCTCCCTGGGATATGATTCATGATATGAAGTTGGTGCAGGAATTGGAGACAGAGTTTGATCTGAGTTCTCGCTTACGGGGACTTGAGTCTGAATGGAATACCGTTCAGGCTTCTGTTCACTCTTTTGCTCAGCGATTTCGGGTGAGTCTTCTTGTTTGTAATTTATCTGTTGTTTTGGACTTTTCTTTTTCTGACTTCCTTTTGTTGTAGGATTATGTCAGTGATTCTGACCTCTTCTTTGGCTGAACTGAGTCGCAAAAGAAGTTGTTAGAAGAGCCGGCTTCTTTAAAGTCTCGAAGCTTGATGCGTAGCGCCATGGGCGCCAGTCATCTGAGACTGCTCTGCGGGCCCAGATTGCTGAGGTGGAGCGGCAGAAGTCATCCGTTGTTGAATCAGAGAAGGATACTTCGAGAAAACTGAAGATTCTTGACAGAGACTTCTAAGGTACTTTTATGCCTCTTTCTATGCTTGTCTATTTGATATTAATTCTTTGCTGACTTTTTTTTGCTTGTTTTTGTAGCTTTAAATAAGTACTCTGAAGAGACTGAAGCTCTGAAGCTTGAGGTGAAGACCTTCCATAACGACTTGGAGAAGGTAAAGGAAGATGCTGAAGAAACCCTTGCCCGAGCTCAGTTGATTAGGCAAGGTGCTGATCGGGATCTTTTGCAGGCTAAAGCATCAGTGGAGGACTTGTCGGCTCATCTGAAGGCTTCAAAGGAGAAGTGGTCGACTCTTTGGAGCTCTGTCCGGAAACTTGCCGACATGTTGAGAAAGCCTGAAGATGCTGGCCTGACTTGGGTTCAGTTTCTTCCTCGGCTAACTAGCCGAGTTGTTGGCTTTGCGAAGGATGCTATCTTAGTTGGCGTCTAAGGTGTCTTGGGGCGCATTCGGTTGATTGACCTGAAATTTCCTTTTGATAGGATCTTGGATGGCGCGGATACTCCTGAAGCTGCGCAGGCTCTCTCACAGCCGAGGCCGCCGTCTTGAATTTAGCTAGGCAATTTGTAGAACTTGTGGAGGTAGACTCTATGCCTGTTGGTAGTAGTGGTGGCCAATAGTAAACTTTTTATTATAAGGATGCTTGGCGCCTCTCTGAAGCTTTTTGTATAAAAATTTCTACTTTGCCCTTGATTTATTCTTGATCGTGATCCCTTTGTGTGAGTTGAATGCCTTGTGCTTTTCTGAACAGGTGTCTGATAGCTTTGGATTTGTGGATTCTCATTCGAGTTCTATCATCTTAGAAGTCAGGATAGGTTGAGCTGTTTCTTTGCTCTCATCTAGGTCTGAAAAGATGCTAGGATATTTTGGATCGTGAGCCCTCATCTGAGTTCTGTAATCTAGAAGTCGGGATAGGTCAAGCTCTCAGTTGGCTCTCATCTAGGTCTGAAAAGACGCTAGGATATTTTGGACCGTAGGCCCTCATCCGAGTTCTGTAATCTAGAAGTCGGAATAGGTTGAGCTCTCGGTTGGCTCTTATCTAGGTCTAAAAAGACGCTAGGATATTTCGGACCGTAGGCCCTCATCCGAGTTCTGTAATTTAGAAGTCGGGATAGGTCGAGCTCTCTGTTGGCTCTCATCTAGGTCTGAATAGACGCTAAGATATTTCGGACCGTGGGGCCCTCATCCGAGTTCTGTAATCTAGAAGTCGGGATAGGTCGAGCTCTCTGTTGGCTCTCATCTAAGTCTGAAAAGACGCTAGGATATTTCGGACCGTGGGCCCTCATTCGAGTTCTGTAATCTAGAAGTCGGGATAGGTCGAGCTCTCTGTTGGCTCTCATCTAGGTCTGAAAAGATGCTAGGATATTTCAAACCGTGGACCCTCATCCGAGTTCTATAATCTAAAAGTCAGGATAGGTCGAGCTCTCTGTTGGTTCTCATCTAGGTCTGAAAAGACGCTAGGATATTTCGGACCGTGGGCCCTCATTCGAGTTCTGTAATCTAGAAGTCGGGATAGGTCGAGCTCTCTGTTGGCTCTCATCTAGGTCTGAAAAGACGCTAGGATACTGTAATCTTTCTTTAAAGAATGAACTTTATTGAAAGAAGTAGTACATGTTATAGTGCCTTTTGGTTTATGCAAAGAATCATCGTAATTGGAAGATATGCCAGGAGTTCTTTATTGGTGATCCATCTTCGGCCATCAGCTCGTAAGATCCAGGTCCTGTTACTTTTGCTACTATGAAAGGTCTTTCCCAAGGACTGAGTAGTTTATGCCTTCCATCTGATTTCTAGATTCTTCGGAGGACCAGGTCTCCGGCTTGTAGGCTTCTTGGCTGTATGCTCTTGTCATAATGTCTTCTTAATCCTTCCATGTATCTTGCTGATTGCAATGTTGCATTGATTTTGACTTCTTCCATACTGTCAATTTCTAGTCTTCTTGTTTCTTCTGCTTCTCCTTTGTTATATTGCTCGATTTTAGGGGATGTCCAGATTAAGTCTGCTGGTAGTACGGTTTCTGATCCGTACACTAGAAAAAAGGGTGAGTAGCCAGTTGCTCTACTTACTTGAGTTCTTAGTCCCCAGACTACTTTTGGTAGCTCATCTATCCACTTTGATCTATAATCTTTGAGATCTTCATATAGTCTTGATTTTAATCCTGCCAAGATTAGACCGTTGGCCCTTTTGACTTGTCCGTTTGCTTGTGGGTGAGCGACTGATACGTAATCTATGCTGAATCCGTAATCCTGTGTGTTGACGGTGGATAGCATCATCTTTTTATAGTAAAATAAATATGAGATATGATCAATACACATAGAAGATAGGGGGTTTTAACTAACAATTCCACAAGTTTTGGTGATTTTATATTTTCCAGGCAGTGTTCCAGAAAATCACGGTAAAGGACATAATTATCAAGCAAATTGGCGGAATTATCTCACGCTTAAACATGCGCCATTGGGCTGTACATGGGACAAGGAGACACCACGACAAAGATGGGCCCAAGAGCCCACAGTAGAGGGTTGGCCGGCCTGGGGCCTAGGGCCGGGTGGCCTACCCCTAAAACGAACTCGGCTCGGCTTCTAGAAGCTTCCTCCACCGCCTTTGAGGGTTCATATCCACCGTACGTGAAGTCGGTTTGATCAAACGGCTCGTATGCATCCCACCGGGCTATATAAAGGGACCCCTGGCCCCCTGACAGAGGCATCCCTGAAACCCTAATTCATTATCTCCAGTTGGATCAACATGAGAAGGGTCCCTTGAATGGATCTACCTCTTAGAGTAGCTATCTAGTTCTAGAATTAGAGAGATGAGTTGAGAGTAGAGTTCTGGAGGAGTTACGGCCTGTCGGTGCTTCTCTTCGGCTGTATTCTTTGGGATCAAGCCCCCTCGCCCGGAACTTGGTTCCGAGGTTCTTCAATCATCGTCTTCTTATGTAAGTAACTTTGTATTCATATTGTTCTTCTAGTTCACAATTCTTTTGAGTACTTTAGTCTATAGGACGCTGTAGATTGAAGTAGTAGTATAGATGTAAGCGTGGTGCTTAGATCTAGATTACTTGTGAACGTCCCCTGTCTTTCCGGTAGATGGTAGCTCGTGAAGGTGACTTTATAGCTTCGTTGAATCCTCTGTAATCCATCACCCGTTAGAAGGATTGGCAGCCATATATAGATGCTGGTAGGGGAAAACTCTACTTTCTACCCCCTATTCAAGTTATCTGGCGGTATTAGAACATTAGAAAATACCTTTTTACCGAGATTCGAAGTAAACGTAGTTTTAGTGATCTCCTCTTATCTCTATCTAGGATTGATATCTACTGGTTAGGTTGGAGCGTAGTTATACTCACACGTTTCCTTGTGGATACGATATTTAAAACCTCCGGGTGAAGTGCTACATCGGTATTATATCGTGCGCTTGCGGATAGTCATATTTTCTTGTGTGCATTTAATTTATACCAACAAGCATTTTGGCGCCGTTCCGGGAAACGGTTCTTTGAGTTAATTGCGAATCTAGCTTTACCTTGTATTATACTTTTATTTTTTCCTATTTTATCCCATTCTCTTTATTATTTTTATGTTCATCCTTATGGATGCTTTTAATTCCACTCCTATCTGCTTATATGGCATGCACAAAAGCTTTGGGCCACCAAAATCTAGAGAGCCTATCATAACACCTGGCTATGAGCTACGCCCATGTCTAATCAAAATGATTTGAGATAAACCCTTCTTGGGAGAAGGCAATGAAAATCCATACTTACACCTACAAGAGTTCGAGCAGACCAGTGCATACTTGTGAATCACTGGCATGTCCGATAAGACCTTAAGATGGAAGCTTTTCCCATTCTCTTGAATAGGGAGAGCTAAAGATTGGTATAATCGAGCCATAGGAAGTATGCAAGGGGATTGGGAAATGTTATACTCTGAATTCTGTTTACAGTTCTTTCCCATCTCCAAAGTAGCAAGCCTTCAAAAAGGGGTTCTAACTTTTAGGCAACTAGAACACAAATCTCTTAATAAATCATGGGATCGTTTTAATGAACTTGTCACATTTGGCCCTGACCTTAGTTTACCAGACCCCATGCTTCTTCAACATTTTTATTTGGGTCTTGCCAAGGATTCTAAGGAATCCCTTGATTTAGCCTCTGGAGGATCCTTTCTTCACTTACCTATAACTGAAGCAAGGCCTATGCTAGAAAAGTTTGTTCAAAGCCCATTCTGAGCCCTTCGAGGAAGAGAAGGAATCATCTCCCAAACAAGAAGAGAAAGTTTTGGTAACTAAAACACAATCACTCCAATCCCAAGATTTAGCTATCAATCCTAAGCCATCAAGACCTCATAATAATGATTTAGACTTCCAATTAGCTAAGATGCTTGTACATCAATATAAATCAGATCTTCTCAGAAAAGCATCTTGAAAAAAGTGTCCTCAACTTCCTTTCCCTCCTAGAAATAATGGACATCAAGAAGAATACAGGGATGGCATGACTAGTAATACCATAGAAGGAGAGCTAAGCCACTCAAGAATTAATCCCATCTTCTCACCTTCTTTGCCTACATTAGATAACTTATCTGAACCTATCTTTAAACCCATCTGTGACCCTGATGATCCTTCTGATGCTCCCTCTCCTAAGTCTTATAATGACCCTAGAAACTCACTAGAATACCCAAAGTATAGGAATCATGAAGACTATAGGAATGACCGAGAAGAGCAACGTCGACAATGGCAGGAATACATGGAACATATGAAAAACACATATGCTATTGTCAAAGGATGGATGGAAGAGGACGAAGCCTTAGTATTAGCATCCGAACTTGGTCTTGATTTAAATAGTGAGCTTAAATCAATTTCTTTCATAAACATAACTCACCCAAGTTTAGAGAAAGCCTTAGATGAGACCAATCCTAGAGACATTAATTCATGGGAAATCCTAGAAGATAAAACATCCAATGAATATCATAGGCATGAAACAATAGAGACAAATTTGTTGCCTATAGACACCCATGAAGAAACACCTGTGGAGTTTGAAAAGGAAGATCATATCAATGAGCATGGAAATTATTTCAGTAACACCCCCATCAAATCCATGCTCATATGAGAAATCTCCTAGATTCATTGGTCTCTCTAATATTTCCACACACGAGATCTTCAACCCCTCATTTTACCTGTTCCTAAAGACTTTGAAAGCGTGGTTGTAGACGCATATGTTTATCATAAATATTGTAGATCTCGTTGTAATCATGAGATAACATGAGTTTGCACCTTTTGCTATAATGCCCTTGTGATAGAAATATAATAGTGAAAATATTCCTTCGGGTATTTCTGTCACTAACCATTTCAGATTGAAGTAAGAAAACAAATAATGGCAGCACTAGGTATGTCCAACCAATTATCATGCAGCATTGAAGTATATCCATCCAACCTTAACTTTGCTTCACAAAATTCAAGCTTGGGGAATAGACTTATTTGAAAAAAATCTTAAATTATGTTGCTAATATTGGTTGTCTCTACCTTTTTAATTTATGCTCAAAATATTGCATAATAATCATACTCCTTCATCTCTGATTGAATCTCTATAAGTGCTTTCATGTTACCTTTATCTGTTATAGTAAGTTTTGGTTTGGAAGTACTACATATGGCCGTATGAGTATTTTTAAAGGTTTTTAAATTGAGCATGGTGCTTAGGTTAAAATGCCTTCCTTAACTAAAACTAGACTTGGAGTTTGGTTTGGTTATTGAACTAGAAATTATTGTAGTAGATATTGGAATATTTTGTTAGACTAACCCCCCTGCAGGAATCTTTTAATTCAATCTGGGTAGGTCAAGAGATGAATTCAAATCAAGGATGAAGCAAGGCACATGACAAACTCCAATAACTTTGCAGAGAAGACACAACTCATTCATAATATATGAAAGAACTGTAAGTATCAATGATTCATTCACTTTATCTTCTGTTGCAAGTTACTTTTTGCCTTGAGCCATGCCTGTATAGAACATGGTCTATGCTAAAATAATATCAACACTATCTTTTTATTAGCATAGATGGAATACAATAAAACTCTAGACACACAACCTATCTTTCAAAATCCTATACTCCTTCGGGTATGTGTTGTCCACTAATCTGTTGTAGGCATAAGAATAAGTGAAGTGAAAGAAGTGAGAAGATCAAGAAAGCAAAAAGATGGCAAGGGGATAAGAAAGGAGTGCAGCATAGGAGACAAGTTGCTCAAGAACAACTCAAGATCCAAGAAAGGAAAGTACCACTGAAAGTCATCTATCACTTATCACTTAGAGTCATACTCCAAGAATGAAGGTAAGACCCTAAGGTAGTGGCCAGCATTTTCCTCTTGAGATTGATATGCACATAAATGAAGATACAAACATGTTTGGATTAAAACTTTGCTTAATTAACTTAACATGTTTAAGATGTTTAAACCTACTCCTAGCATTCACTTTCTTGATTCCATGGTTGTAACTAATTAAAGCTAAATAGCATACATTTTATGTGTGGAAGATGATAGTCATACTCATATTAAAAATTTATACATTATGTAGAGATAGACAATCCTTCCATTGGCTATAAAATTCAACCTATTTTGCCACATGAACTTAAAGACCACATTCATGTTCATGTTCGGTCTTCCGATCTTACCACTCATGTTAAACAAATTATGCAACATCAGCTTCATCTTGTGCAATGTGTCCAAGGTTAGAGAAGAATAAATAAAGAAATAGATTTGGTTCTGTTGGTGTTTTTTCACCAATAGAGCCCATGCACTTGATCTCTACCTTAGTTTCCAAGCGGGATACGCTTCAAGCAAAGTGTGAAGAGAATATTCTCTAACACTCTACAAGTGAAAGTTCTAAACCCACACTGAGCAAGATGCTGCTAGATCCTACTATTAATGCTGTACTTCAACCTATTGGATAAGAAAAGAACAAGAGCAAAGTAAGAGGTGTAACCATCATTTCTCTATCTTCAAGACCGACAGATGCACTCAATGAAAGAACAAGAGTGGAATAGACAAAAGTCCAATTCAGAGGACTTAAAAATCTGAACCTTCACCGAAAGGTAACACCGGTAGTTATCCATATTTACTTCCTTACATTGCATTTTCTCTTAACATATTTACTTCTCTGCATTAGTATTGCATAGAAAACAACAAAAATAATTAGGCATTCATTATGTTAATTCATGCATCTAAAAAATTTTGAAGCCCCATGTGAACTTTCGGTATAAAAGCTATTGGAGTTCTCACCGTGGTGGCCTAACAATAAAAATAAATATAGCATGCATATTTTCTTTCTGCATATAAATCTAAAAACTCTAAAAATATTAATTGAGCATCCTGCTATAATTTTGCTATCACAAATGCTTTGCAACCCCCACAAACCTAATTCTCTAAAACGGCGAACCACTAACTTTTTATCTTAATACCGTTCCACGAGTTTTGGTGTTTTGTAAGAGTTTTCTACAGGATAACTCCAAGAGCCAGCTCACCTAGGTATCTTCATCTTCACCACTCGAAGTACACCTTCCTGACACACAGCTAACCCCTGTGTGAAGGAAGTAACTTTTTAGAAAATGAGATTGGGATCCCTGGCAACACTTGCTCTTATAAGTATGAGCTCCTCTGTGAGGACCACTCAGCTTCAGTGCTCGACCACGACAATAACCAGCTTGGAGGAGAGCATCCCCTAGTTATCAGGTAAGTATACCTATGCGATTATCGAGTCTGTTTTATAGTCATAAAATACTAAAAATATGTGAGCACATGAAGGTTCACTATAGTATCATAAGAAAATCTACAAATACCAAAAATATGTGGGCACATGAAGGTCCATGTCTGTAGAGTCTTTTGTGAGTCTATTAGTTAAAATAAATAGATGAATAATAATAAAAATACTTTAAGGTGTGATCATAGAAGGTACTTAATAAGTTTTGTCTAGTTTGTTAGGAGTCGAATAAAAACTAGAGAACAATATAATTTTGAATTTGGAGATGATGAATAGTTGCTCTGCCGTAATTCCTTCCATGTGCCTAGTTTTCAACCTTAAATTCTCCCGAGTTTTGGATATGACTGCTTTGATATAAGAATTTACTCTGAACCCGAAACTTGTGGAGGCATATGCTTGAGCTAAGTCTAGGTGATTGATGGATATGATATGAGAAAATCTAAGCTGCTATTTATCTTATTCCTAGCGATACTAAAGTTCTTGAGATTTATCTTTTGAAAACTTAAAATCTTACATGATGAGCTCTTGTATGACAAAGTTTGAATTCCTACCAAAGCCATATATGACATATCTAGATTAGGAAAACCCTTGCTCATTTATGCTGCTTGCTTTGCATTGAGTTCAGTCAACCTTTGTTGTATACCTTATGAGAGTCTTGTCATATTTTTAAAATCAAGATCACACGCACACTCTACCTACATATGCATTATTCCTACACTAGGAGTAAGCGTAACTATTTTCCACTTTCATCCAGATCCACCTTAAAAATATTTTTCTTCTACACTGGGAGTGAACACCCAAAAATAAATCCTATAGGATAAACCCCCTGTTTAATTGCTCTAAGTTCTTATTTTCATCTCTCCAATTATCATTTTGTATTCAAAGGATGCATGCGGCTATGCAAAAGAAAAAGTATTGAAAAAAAGGGAGTAAAAAAATAGACAAATGTCCAAGCAATTAAAAAAAGGAAAGAAAAAAGAGAAAGAGAAAGAATAAAGATAGCCCATGTCTTCCTACGAAAGTTTTAAACTCCTAGAAGAGAGATTTATTCCTAAAGAGCAAAAGTAGAATTAGGATTAGCCACCATATATACACCTATCCACCATATTCCATACACATGCACATCTTGGTTTGATTGTATGATTTGACTCTCTTTGGATCCAATGTTTGACTTTATAATATATGAATTGCAAGTATGTTCACCCTTGTTTTAATGCCACTCCTATGAACTCCACTATAATCCTTAGCTATAGGAGGGCATAACATCATTAATGCCTCAGTGAGATCCACAAATACCACATATACAAGAGACTTGAGGGTGTCATACAATTAAGCTCTGAGTTTTATTTCGAAAACTTATAAAAACTCTGGAATGCTAGTTGAGTGAAGAATTTGAGACATAGTGCTTGACTTGATTATTCTGTCTTTCAATTACTCAAGACCCAAGTGAAAGTTAAGAAGCCCCATGGTTAAAGGTAATATGGGTAAGTTTGAAAGTCAGATCGGTTTATTCTAATCCAGAGGACAATTTATGATTGAATGCATATGTACTTTTGAGGCGTGAAAGCATTGTAGCAACTCCTGATCCAAGTTATTCATTAGGCTTTGCTAAGGGACTAGCAAAGGGTAAGCTTGGGGGAGCTTGTTGACGGTGGATAGCGTCAACTTTTTATAATAAAATAAATATAAGATATGATCAATACACATAGAAGATAGGGGGTTTTAACTAACAATTCCATGAGTTTTGGTGATTTCATATTTTCCAGGCAGTGTTCCAGAAAATCACGGTAAAGGACATAATTATCAAGCAAATTGGCAGAATTATCTCATGCTTAAACATGCGCCATTGGGCTGTACATGGGACAAGGAGACACAATGACAAAGATGGGCCCAAGAGCCCACAGTAGAGGGCCGGCCGGCCTGGGGCCTAGGGTCGGGCGTCCTCCCCCTAAAACCAACTCAGCTCGGCTTCTAGAAGCTTCCCCCACCGCCTGTGAGGGTTCATATCCACCGTATGTGAAGTCGGTTTGATCAAACGGCTCGGATGCATCCCACCGGGCTATATAAAGGGACCCCTGGCCCCCTGACGGAGGCATCCCTAAAACCCTAATTCATTATCTCCAGTTGGATCAACGTGAGAGGGGTCCCTTGAATGGATCTACCTCTTAGAGTAGCTATCTAGTTCTAGAATTAGAGAGAGGAGTTGAGAGTAGAGTTCTGAAGGAGTTTCGGCCTGTCGGTGCTTCTCTTCGGCTGTATTCTTTGAGATCAAGCCTCCTCGCCCGGGACTTGGTTCTGAGGTTCTTCAATCATCATCTTCTTATGTAAGTAACTTTGTATTCATATTGTTCTTCTAGTTCACAATTCTTTTGAGTACTTTAGTCTATAGGACGCTGTAGATTGAAGTAGTAGTATAGATGTAAGCGTGGTGCTTAGATCTAGATTACTTGTGAATGTCCCCTGTCTTTCTGGTAGATGGTAGCTCGCGAAGGTGACTTTATAGCTTCGTTGAATCCTCTGTAATCCATCACCCATTAGAAGGATTGGCAGCCATATATAGATGCTGGTAGGGGAGAACTCTACTTTCTACCCCTATTCAAGTTATCTGGCCATGTTAGAACATTAGAAAATATCTTTTTACCGAGATTCGAAGTAAACGTAGTTTTAGTGATCTCCTCTTATCTCTATCTAGGATTGATATCTACTAGTTAGGTTGGAGCATAGTTATACTCACATGTTTCCTTGTGGATACGATATTTAAAACCTCCAGGTGAAGTGCTACATCGGTATTATATCTGTGCGCTTGCGGATAGTCATATTTTCTTGTGTGCATTTAATTTATACCAACACTGTGCTTGACTTTTTGAATTCATTAGCTGTAAAGGGTGACCCTAGATCTGTAATTATTCTGTTTGGCAACCCAAATCTTTGTATTATTTCTTGGATGAATTCTTGTGCTTTGGCCGAACTGTATTTGACCAAAGGCTTGTACTCTATCCATTTGGTAAATTTGTCAATGGCCACGAAGATGTATTCGAATCCTCCTTTAGATTTCTTGAGTGGTCCGACTTGATCAAGCCCCCAGCATGAAAACGGCCATGCAGGTGGAATGCATATAAGATTGTGAGCTGGAACATGTGCTTGTCTTGCAAACATCTGGCAATTTTTGCAGTGCCTGACCAATTCTCGGTGTCTTTTAGTGCTGTTGGCCAATAGAATCCTGATCGGAATGTTTTCCGACTAGTGTTCTTGAAGATGCATGATTTCCGCAGCATCCTGAGTGCATTTCTAGTAATATTTCTTTTCCTTCTGATGTTGAGACACATTTTAGTAGTACTCCTGATGATGCTGCTCTTTTGTAGAGATTATTCCCTACCAGGACGTAGTTTTTGCTTCTTCTGATAACCCGAGTTGCTTCTGTTTTGTTATCAGACAGCTTCTTTTCTTTGATGTAGTCTATAAATACTTGCATCCAAGTTGTGTTGTCCGAGTTGATTGTTAAGACTTGCTCTTGTTCTGACTTGTTTTCAGGTGTTGCCTCGCTGGTCTTTTTTATTGCGGGTTTGGTTAGTTCCTTGACAAAGACCCCAGCTGGCACTTTTGCTCTGTCTGAGCCAAGTTTGGCTACTACATTAGCTGCAACATTTGAGTCTCGTAGTATATGATGAATTTCTAAGCCTTGGAAAATTTTCTTGAGTTTTCGTATTTCTGCACAGTAAGCATCCATGTTCTCTTTGGTACAATTCCAGTCTTTATTTACTTGGTTAACAACTACAACTGAGTCTCCATAGACGAGTAGTCTTTTGATTCCTAGCGATGTTGCAACTTGTAGGCCATGAATGAGAGCTTCATACTCTACTTCGTTGTTAGTGGCTTGCCATAGAATTTGTAGAACATATTTGAGTTGTTTTTTGTCTGGTGCAATAAGTAGCACCCCAGCTCCCCCCTCCTAGTTTCAAAGATCCATCGAAGTACATTTTCCAATGGTCTAGGATGGCGTGCGGAGTGGGTTGTTTGTATCTCGATCCATTCTGCAATGAAGTCGATAATGCTTGTGATTTGATTGCTTTTCTTGGAGTGAATTCAATCTTGAGTGCTCCGAGAGTTTAACTGCCCATTTTGAGATTCGTCCAGTTGAATCCTGGTTTCTTAGGATATCTCCGAGTGGAAAATCTGTTACGATGATGATTTTGTGATCTTCAAAGTAATGCCTGAGCTTCCTTGATGTTATTAGGATGGCGTAGAGTAGTTTTTGTACGTGAGGATATCTCACTTTTGATACCGTGAGTACTTCACTTATGTAGTAAACTGGTCTTTGTACTTTGTAAACGTGCCCTTGTTCTTCTCTTTCAACTACGATGGTTGTGCTTACTACTGAGGTAGTTGCGGTGATGTCACCCTTCTTTAGTGGTACTAGTATTGGAGATGTGCTGATGTATGTTTTTAGCTTGTCGAAAGCTTCTTGTGCTTCTTTGTTCCAAGTGAATTTATCCGCCTTCTTTAGTAATTTGAAAAAAGATAGGCCCTTTTCTCCAAGACTTGAAATAAATCTGTTGAGTACGGCTATGCAACCTGTTAATTTTTTACAGTCTTTTTATATCCATTTGGTGGTCCCATGTTAGTTATTGCCTTGATTTGTTTTGTGCTTGCTTCTATTCCTCTCGACCGACTAGAAATCTAAGTAATTGTCCCGATGATACTCCAAATACGCATTTGTTTGGGTTGAGTTTCTACTTCCATCTTTTGAGATTATCGAAGGTTTGTTGTAGATCTTCTATTAGAGAATTCAGGTTCTTTGTTTTGACGACGACGTCATCCACATATGCTTCTGTGTTCTTTCCGATTTGATCTATTAAACAAGTCTGAATTGCTCTTTGATAAGTTGCTCTGCGTTTTTGAGTCTGAAGGACATTGTTTTCTAGCAATATGCTCGAATGGGGTGATGAAAGAAGTCTTGCTTTGGTCTTCTTCTTTTAGTGCAATCTGATGATATCCTAAATAGCAGTCTAGAAAAGATAATAAAGCTGCTCCTGCTGTTGAGTCCACTATTTGGTCAATCCTTGGTAACTCGAACGGGTCCTTTGGACAGTGTTTGTTGAGATCAGTGTAATCGACGCACATGCGCCACTCATCCGTGTTCTTTTTGTGTACTAAAACCGGGTTAGCTAGCCAATACGGATGTAAAATTTCTCTTATGAAACCGGCTGCCAGTAATTTGGCTATTTCTTTCTTTTTTTTGCTTCTTTCTTGTCAGGTGAAAAGCGTCGTAACCTCTGTTTGATTGGTCTTGCTCCTTTGTTGACTTCAATTTTATGCTCACCAACTCCCTTGGGACTCCCGGCATATCGGCCTGGTTTCTAAGCAAATATGTCTTTGTTGTCCCGTAAGAAGTTGGTGAGCGCGAGTTCCTATTTGATAGGTAAGTGTGCACTGATAGTGGCTATTTTGGATGGGTCGCCAGTCCCTAGATCAATCTTTTTGGTGCCCTCTCCTTTAGCTGTGGTGAGGATGACTTGTTTTTTGGCTGGAATTTCGAATTCTTCTGTGTTTACTTCGGCTGTTGCTGAGTTGATTTCTCCTTGAACTTTTGAAGATATCTTTATGGCTTGTACATCGTATTCATAGGCACGTTTCAGATCTCCTCTGAGGGAAAGTACTCTGTGTGGTCCTGGCATCTTAAGTAGTAGGTAAGGATAGTGAGGTATAGCTAAGAATTTTGCTAGTGCTGGTCTTCCCAATATTGCATGATAGGATGATTCAAAATCTGCGACTTCAAATTTGATGAGTTCTGTATGGTAGTTCGTGGGAGTTCCAAACGTTACTGGTAGTGTTTTATCTGCCCGAGGGGCATTGCTGGCCTTCCGGGTACTATTCCATAGAACGGTACGCTTGTTGGTGTAATCATTTTTGAGAATTCTGGCCCCATCTTCCGTAGGGTGTCTGCAAATATGATGTTGAGTCTTGCTCCCCCGTCGATGAGTACTTTGGTTACTGTTATGGCTGCAATCGTTGGTCCGAGTACTAGTGGGTATAGTCCTGCGTTCCTGACGCTTGTCCACTGATCTTCTCGTAAAAATTGTATTGGGTATTAAGACCAATTTAGATACCTAGGAGTAGCCGGTTCTGCTGCTATGATTGTTCTCTAGGCTAGTGTGTCTTCTTGTTTGCTTCTAGAACCAGGGACCCCTGAGAATATTACTGCCACTATTGCCCTTAGGTTTTGAAACCCGTTGTCTGCTGGATCATCGTCTTCTTCCTTTTTCTCTCTATTCTCTAGAATATTCGACATTCCCCCATTGGGTGAACTCCAGTTGGGTGATAGATGCATTTCATCTTCTCGAGTTCTTCAAATTTTCTAGCTGGATAGAATTTCTTTCTTTCGGTGGCAGCCACCGTGTTGTCAGAATATCTTTTTTTGTTTTGATAATCTTGTCTGTTGTCTTGGTTGTTCCATCTCCCTGAGTTATCTTGTCTATCCGAGTTGTTTCTTCTATCTGAGATGTTTCTTCTATCTTGGTTGTTTCTGTTGTCTGGGAATCTTTTCCGTATCTTCTCCTCTGCCGTAATCATTTTTTCGACTGTTCTCTTGAATTCTTCGTTTGTTCGTGGGTTTTCTTTGCAGAAATCATGGAACATCCACTTTACTCTCAAGCCATATGAGAATGCTTCGATTACTTCCCTTTCGGTAATGTCATGTACTTGTGCTCTTAGGTCTCCAAATCTTCTATAGAAATCCCCTCGAGGCTTTCTCCTTGATTTTGTTTTAAACCTTTTAACTCGGCCTGTGTTATTGGGTGTATGAGTATCCCCACGAAATTTTCACAAAAAGCTTTATGAAGATCCCCCATGTTTTGATTGATCCTGGACGCAATATGTCGAACCATTGTAGTGGTAATGTTTCTAATGCCATTAGAAAAAATAGTGCTTTGATGTCATCGTCTCCTCCGGCTAACTCTATTGATTGGGAATAGATCCTGAGCCATTGCATTGGCTCTGTTTTGCCGTCGTATTTTGAGTGATTTGATGGTTTGAATTTGTGAGGTAATTTGATTGTGAGCAGTCTTCCTGTGAAGCAAGGGAATCTGTCGGGTACCCTTTCTGGTTTGTAGTCAAAATCTGCTTGGCTGTTATATCTTGTAATAGATCTGAGAGGGCTTCGAGGAGGAGTTGGTAGCCTTTCCCTGTTTTCCCCTGTTCTCTCAGCCTAGTCGTGATGTGGTTGAGTCCTTCTGCTGTGACTTGGGACAGATAATCTTTCGAATACGGAAACTCTCTGACTTCTTTGGCTTATTTGTTCAGAAGGTATACGACGAGGAGGTACTCGGTCGTCTTGTATCCTTTGTGCAGTAGTTCTGAGTAGGTTTCTGAGTCTGGCTTGCTCTTCACTTGGTCGTTGTATGGCGTCGATTTCATCGATCAATTCCTATATTTTGTTGATGGGGTCAAGTCTGGCCCTTGCTGCGGCTCGCCTTTCCTCAGCTTCTTTTTTAGCTCTTCTTTTATTGTACTCGGCTAACTCTTCTTCGTATTTGCGCCATGCTTCTCTGCGTTCTTGAACTCGATTCCGTCTTCCTCCCTTTTTCTTGTTTCTTCTTTCTCTTGCTGCTCTTTGGCTCTCAGTTTCTCCATCTCTTGTAACCGAGTCTTGTGGGATATCGGCTTCTGATTCTTCTGAAGATTTGTAGTTGGGTTGAACTGACGGTATCAGGGGTTGCCTGATCATGAATACTTCTTGGTGCGCAATGGGCGCGTAGTTGGATTCTTCTCCTTTTAAAGATCTTCCATATTGAAAAGGGAGGGGGTGGGGTACTTATCTTGTTCGGAGATGCTTCTTGAAGCGAGATCATTAGATTTCATTGTCTTTTGAGTAATCTTCTGATACGCTCTTGCCGTGTTGTCGAGGCCGTAGAGAAAACAACTCGGTACTTTCAGTAGACTTGGTCTTGAGGTTTCTTCTTCCGTGATCTAGAGTTTGGAAAAAAATTTCATGTGTCTTCGGTTCGGGTTCTTGAAGTAGTCGACCGCGGAGGGCTCCGTAGTCGTCTACCTCGCAGATCCAGCTTCCGAAGATGAAAGTCGAGCCCTTCGGGAAGAGCATTGTGCGTAGGTCCGCTAAGCCTTTGATGTTGAATTCACCGAAAGCCCCTACCTGGCGCGCCAGCTGTCGGTGTTTAGCCACCGATAGCATGCCACATGGTTCCCGCAGCAGTTGATTCGGATCTCGGTGAATACTAGAACTCGGCGGTTCACGCAAGAGACACTCGATTTATCCTGGTTCGAGCCCTCGTCATCGAGTAAAAGCTCTACTCCAGTCGGCCTTGGCCTTTTGCGTTGGATTGATGTACAAGTGTGTTGCATGTCGCTTGTTACAATGAGGGTGCTCTGGCTCCTTTTTATGAGAGAAAAGAGCCAGAGCTTTGGTTCTAATCCTAGTCGGACTAGTAAAGAGAGTTCTGTTCCTATTACAGGAGTTACTTTCTATCTGTCTAACTAGGATAGAACGTCATCTCCTGCGGCCCCATTTGGGCAAGAGTTATGCCGATAGGGGACCGTCTTGGCCCCGCATCGACAGACTACTTGGTAGAATGATGCCATTACTGCTAGGTTGTGAGGTGATAGGGTGGGCGGTAGGATGTGGGTTGCCCATACCGTCCTAGATGCTGGTACCACTTGGGGCCCGGTACCATGCTTTCCCAGTCTCAGCAATGCCCGAGAGGTTATCCGGATGTTCCCCAGGGCTGAGTGGTAGGATGGCATCAGTCTATCAAGCAAGCAGCTGGTATTTGCCTAGACAATGCATGGTCGAGGATGGCTATCTTGTGGGTTGTGAAACCTCTGCAGAGTGTCATGGTTTATCAATCGATACATATGCCGACTTGTCGGCTATGGACCTTTCCTGGGATCTTCTTCACTAGATAGGAGATGAGTCCTTCTTTTCTCCCCCGTGTTGTGAGATAGAGCCGGTCGAGGACCGTTGAGGCAGGTCAAGTAGGAGTTGGCTTGTCGACACGAGTGAGATGAGATGTGGTGGATGAGGTGGATGGGTGGTATGGGATGGATGGATGGATGGATGGTGTGTGGATATAGTGTTAAACTTAAACTATATACATACTATTATTATGCATGACAAATATTGCATAGGAAACCACAGCCAAATATAGGTTCTCTTGATATAACCTTATTGCATCCAGTTCCACAAAGCATAGGGTGGAAATGTGGCCAGTACATATCGTACTACTACTTTGACACGCAGGTTCTGAGGAGGCTTACAACTCCGAAGGATTCGATGGTTAGGGGTTTCATCGCTACGCTCAAGTCGTTGGATAGAAGTTGCTTCCGCACCCTCAAGCTATTCCAGTTGATGCTACTTTGTGATTCGCGCATGTTGGCATTGTAATAAGTTATCTTAAACCTTTCTATTTGCACTATATTATCGTTGTATGGATTTGATTATCGACTGGAACATGGGTAATATGATTTAGAAGGTCATGTTACACTTTGACTGTGTGGATTTTCCCTTCGTGGAAAATCGGGTCGTTTCAGAGGGCTTGTTGCCGGACGCCCTACAGGTCAAAGCGCATTAGCGCCGGGAAGAAGCCATCCCCGCCGCGGCGGCGCTTCGCTCGGGCCGCCGAGGTTGCCGCCCTCGGCGTGATCATGATTCGCGACGAACATCCGCGTGACGACGGCGATGGTCGCGGCGGCACGGCCGCATAGGCCCGGGCGTGGAGGTGGGCGAGCGTGGATGTCGTTTGGTGGGAGATGGAGCAGCGCATGTGGCCCAACCCGCGGGGCTGAGCATCTCCCGACGCACACCCAGCGAAGCAACACCCCTAGGGCCCATGGGGTTCCACATGATGTTCTACCCGCCGCCATAGGAGATGGAGAGTGTTGCGTCGATGATATCGCGGCCAAAGAAGACGACGACCTACTCATGCAAAGGCACCGCGCAGCGCCATGGAGGTGACCACGACGCTCAACTTAGAGCCCAAGCGGATGGAGAACATGGACCCGGGCGAGAGGTCGCGCCGCGCCATGGCTCCCGCGGCGGCGATTTAAAAGGAACCCCGACCGCCGGGCCTATTCTAACGGAGGAGGCTGGACTTAACGCTCATACGCCCTCGTGTACGCATATGTATACTGACAGTGGGTCCAGTTACATGGGAGACGTAGAAAATGGCATATATAAAAGAGCAATGAAATTATCATGACAGTTCTCCAAATAGACGAATTGTAATGGCATATGTCCAAACTTACAAAATTTTAATGGCATGAATAAAAAAAACCCTTTTTTTATCTCACGTGGGTCTTTATTTGGCTTTTTTATATTTCTTTTTGAGAAACGGTGTTTGGCTATCCATGTAATGGAGTACATGGGCTAAAACTTGTCACACTGAGAACACAACTCACATCGAAGAGAACTCACAAGCTCGGTTGAATTTTGCATTTGGCAGATCGTGGTTTGGAGTCGATCATGGCTCGATCCACAATGACCCACAACACGTTGAGGAATCATTCTTTGTAATTCCCAAAGACAATAAAAGATAGAGAAATAGAGACACACAGATAGATATGGGGAGCATGAGCTCTTTATATTTGTTTCTTAGTTTTCTAGTTTTTGGAGCAAAGGAAACGGGTTGGTCTCCTATTTATAGAGACAACAGACAGGTAGTGATGCCCAGAATCCTCTCCGTTAATTACCCTCCCGCGTGGATCGATTCGTCCCTACATCTTGTTCTTATGTGATCAGTGTCCACCTGTCTCAATAGTGATTCACGTATATCGAGAACTCACAACACTCATCCTTAGGTGAACTTACTTTATGTATATATCTCGTCGAAAACTCTCCAAAAAAAACTAGTGGAGAAAAGATAGGAGAAAAGAATATGTCACATATGCAAGTTGTTTTGCAAGTATTACCTTGTTAAAACCTTACTGAGAAAAAAACCTCACTAAAGAAAAAAGAGTACTATATTTTGATCTTCTGGATCAGATCTTCAATAGCTATTTGTAATCTTTAGATCTTCGAGGCCAATTTTGTGATCTTCTGGACCATAATTATGGACTATGATTCAGGTAGCCTTCTCTCCCTGAACCCTACAACTCTTTAAGTCATCTCATGCAATTTCAGTGACATATTTGTGGAAGCTAAAGGCTATCAGATATTTTTGTGAACAAATGTGCTAAATTTTCACAGGACTGAGTTTCCAAGGTATTTATTTCTCCACTTTTCTAGAGGTCATGAGGTAAAATAACTCTGAAGCAATATATTTTGTGAGATTACTCTTCACATATCCCATATGCAGTTGTACAACACAAGCAACGTTATCTTCATAGATAAACATGGGAGAGATGTCAAAGCCCTTGACACATGACTTTTATATGTGAGTGATCATTTGTCTCAACACATTGTCGTGTGGCCTTTTAAAGTGTAATTATCTTTTAGTGGTAGTTGACGTGAAATGGATGCACCACCAGAGAAATACGAAATCAATCTGAGGTCTGGCATTATGCAGTCCGACATATATTTATAACACATCCACATCTCACCATGGGTGGGACTTGGTTCTTTGGGAACCATAGACCAAGGTCTTTAGGTACGCTGTAGGTATCTGAGGATAGTCTTGGCACCAACCTGATGTCTTTTGGTTAGGACAACACTTACCTTGACAACAAGTATGTGGACGTAATATTAGACCTTGTGCATTTTGCTAGGCACATTAGTGCTCTAATGGCATTTAAGTAGGGGACTTCCCCCGACACTTCTTGTCTAAATGGGTATCCACTTCTAGGGATCAGACCATCATAGGGTTTTCAGTGTGTGGTATTCGCCTGCATTAAATTTCTCAAGTAGTCTGTCAATTGTAAAAATAATGCTAATAATATTTTGCTTGTTTGTGTTTGAATATTTTTGTTTTCTGTTTTACTAACTACTTGGACTAAACATGCAAGTTGGGCGCCTTATAGTTTAACAATGTATGATACGCCCGTCATTAGGTGTCAACATCTTCTGAGGATCCAATCTCCATTTCAGTGTTTTGGTGGTAACAATTTCATAGCACCCAATCACCACCTCCGGTAGCCTTTTTTTTGCTTGCAGATGGTCAGGATGGTACCACTTTCTGTCTCCTCCTCAGTGCTGTTTTCCTAATCGCCCCTCTTGCTCCTAGTGTTGAATGGCGCGACCACCCCTATTCAATGGTGGCAAGTCGCCACTCAACGCTGACAAGCTAGTGCTCCATGCCGGTACACCTCACCAATACTACCGCACAAATCCACCATTGACCAGGTTGTTACCCATCATCATTCCTGCTTGTGCTCACTGCCGCAAGATCCAAAGGCAAGGATAACGCCTTCCTACTTCCCTTATTCATATTTCTTGAATTTTATTGCCCTTTTCACTCTGAAGCTTCCATCTGACTAGTAAGGAGCTCAAAAACACATCCCCATAGGCGCTCTGTATTTGATTTAGGCGACAACACCATTGATTTCGTAGCTGGCTCTACTCCACTAGATCCATGTCAACATGGAGCAGGCCCTTGACAAGAGAAACGTAGTGGCTTTTCTTTTCCTCACATACAATATATTGGTCTTCATCCTCTGCTTAGGCTTAGAAGAACTAAGAGTTTTATTTTCTCATAGAGTGTTGGTACATTCATACAAAGAAGAGAACTACCTAACTCAATGTCAATATCTATAACTCTTATAATCTTAACCCCCGCTAACGAATTCTCTGGTCTTTGATTGGTCCAGTGATGTCATCAAATCAGTTATGTCCACTAAGCCTCATTTATCTTCCACTAGCTATTTTTTAAAATATAAAAAAAAGTATTAGCAACCTAAACTAAGTATCGTAATTAAAATTCAATTGCACCATGGTGTTCTTCACAATAAACTCTTCAAAACAAGACCCCATATTGATATATTTCGATAACTTTTTTGATAATTTCTTTTGTAAAAATTTAAACTATTTCTAAGCAAAAAACCTGTTTGTAAGCAAAAACTAGCAAAACTGCATATCACATGGATTACATGTTTAATTGCACCATGGTGTTCCTCGCAATAAACTCTTCAAAATAAGACCCCACATGGATATATTTTGATAACTGTTTTGCAAAAATCTAAACCGTTTCTAAGCAAAAATTTATTTATAAGCAAAAAATAGCAATACTGTATATCACATGGATTACATGTGGTCCTCCAAAATATGTATAATTTTATGAAGAAAAACTCTTAAAATTTTAGGAGGAGGATGACCCTCAGGTATAGTAGGGATGAGGGTTCAGATAGATGAGATTTGGGTGATGCCCGGTTCAAATAATCTATATCATGTATGTCAATGGATACAACCTCCGTAATTGACCTACTACATCCATATATATGTATCTATTAATTCATAATTTCAACCATTATAAACTCCTTATATTTCTACTTTAACCCGCAGCAATGCGCGGGGTATCCTACTAGTACTAATTAATGTTGCATATTCTAACTCCACTCATGGACTTTAAAACCATTCTAACTCCACTCATGCGTTCTGTTCACTTGTCTTATCAGTTAAATTATCAGCTGTTTTAACAATGTTTTTCTCTCACAACAAATTAGTCATATCGACTTATCAGATAACTTATAAGTAGGAAAATATATGCTAAGGCGAGGTAAGCGAAGTAAAGAGAATATCTGCCTAACAGTAGGGAAATAAGTTGAAAAAAGATAAATTAATCAATAGACATTGATACTTTGAGAATGTATTTTCAATAGTAGAGAAATAAGTTGAAAAAAGATAAATTAATCAATAGACGTGATCTATACTTTTTAAGGTTTGTTATATGACTGGTTAGGCCCTGTTTGGCAGCCTTGGGCCTTGTTCTCTTTCATCTACTTTCGCAAAATTTTCTAATCTCTCTCCATTACATCAATTTCTATCAACATGTATAGAGCATTAAATGTAAGTTAAAAAAATAACTAATTACACAGTTTAGTTGTAAATTACGAGACGAATCTTTTGAGCCTAGTTAGGCCACGATTGGACAATATTTGTCAAATACAAACAAAAGTGCTACAGTGCTTCCGGTTGTAAAAACTTGCAAAGAGAACAAGGCCTTGTATTGTTATTCACTTGTAATCGGCTTCCAAATGTAATATGATGTGCACAAGAATACGGTTGTAATTTTTTTTTTCTCCGTGGTATTTGCATGTTTGCGTAACGGAGCTCAGGTCGCCGCCACTCATGGAGGGCTGCGACATGCATCGGTGCAGGCGATAGGGAAAGCCGGACCTAGCCGGCCCGCCGCTTGGCATCCAGGGGTTGAGCGCCGTGGCGACGACCTTGACGAGCACCTGATGCTCGGCGACACAACTGCGGCCTCATCCAACTTGATCACGAAGGCGTCCCCGTACACGTCGTACACCCAGGCCTTCATTACCCCGGTCAGGCGGTCACCTCCGTCGCTGCCATGGCCATGGTCGGGGACGAGGACGTGGAGGCCACCACGCACTAAAGCTGTTCTCCTACAGGCGGCGGCGACAGCGACGGTGACGGCACACCCCTCGGTGCCGACGACGGGAGGACGAGCTTCACGGAGTCTGAGGCGGCTGCGGCAGGAAGGACGATCAAGGACGATCTGGTTGGTTGCGCAATCCGACATGGCGAGGCCGGTGGTACGGTCTCGATCTTCAACGGGATGAGTAATGCTCGAGGCGTGGTCTCTGGAGCTCAGATGGGCGGACGAGGCAACGCGGCGGCGGCGCTGACGCGTGAGGAGGAGGAAGCCCCGATATCTGTCATGTTTTTTCCGAACGTGGTGAGAAGATTATTTTATCCGATGGTTTTGCCTCAAACTAGTTGTAATATTATTAGTTTCACCAATCCAAACAACGAATTATAGATTGGGTTAGAAAAATATTAAGAGCTGTAATTTACAAGGGTTTTAGATTGAATACCGGCCATCCAAACACAGCCTTAAGAAATTTTTATGGTGTCTTTAAAACTAATGAGGACATAAAATAGGTAAGATGTTGGTTGCTGTCTTTAAAATTAACGGGGACATAAAATAGGCAAGATGTTGGCTGTGTTACTGAGAATGCTCCTGCATTAGAACCAAAATCAACTTGAATGAACGAATTACAAATGAGGTTTAAGACTCGAATCTAGTTTCGCTGGGGACGACGACTATGCGAGCTCTCTCGTGATCCGCCCGCCGAGTCGCCGACAACTGCAAATACGATTCTGAAGTTTGTATTTGTATTTGTATGTAGTAGGTATATATATATGGGCAAAAGAAAGGGTTGGAACTCTTTGAAAATTTGAACAGACGACAGACCCACGCGTATGCGTATCCCAATTCAAAAATCGGCACCTACGACTACGAAGGCATCCCGTCGTATTCCGAAATCGGCCAACCAACCAAGCCGCCGTGTGGCCGTGTGGAAGCAACCTCGGCCCCCCTCGAATCAATCGATCACACGCGCCCCGCCCCATTCGGCCATTCCCAGCCTTCCAGAGCCCGCCGCCGCCGGCCGCTGCTCCGCCTACGCGGGGGATGCCACCGGCGGTAGCGCCCGCCTCGCCACGCCAAAACCCTAGCGGGGCGGAGCTTCCCGCCGCCGCCGCCGCCGCCGCCGCCTCCATGGCGAACCCGGGCCTAGGGCTTGGCCTCGCGCCACCGGGTTCCGAGTCTTTCGCCGGAGCGCCGCCGTCTTCACGCCGCGCGCCGCGCCTGACCAAGAGGCGCCACGCGCCCGCCTCCTCCCGCTCCCGCGCACCTCAGGCCTCAGCCGGGACATGGAACCCGTTTGGTGGCAGCGGCGGCGGTACGGATGGACAGACTGGAGGCTTTGTGTTTGGTGCTGCTTCGGCAGCGAGCCAGCAGCCTTCGGAGCCAGCAGTGGACGCAGCTTCGTCCACTGAGGCGCCCTTCGTGTTTGGGAGCGTGAGGGAGAGCCTGCCTCGGTTTGAGGAGGGATTGTCTGCTTCATCAAAGCTCCCTGATAAGATGGAGAAGCTGAACCTGCGCACATTGGGTGAGGTTGGCGATGGTCTCGTTCAGGGGAGGGATCAGAAAAATGGAAGTTCGGTATTTGGTATTGATATGTCCGGTTTGTTTTCTAATAACAAGGAAACTAATGTGCTCCAGGAGAAGCTTACACAGTTGAATTTAGGCCATCGAGAAGCCTTGCAAAGTGAGAAGAAGGATAGTGCTAATGGTATGCCACAAACATTTGTGTTTGGAGGTAATGGAACTGGGAGCTTTGCAGACTGTAAGAACACAGCTGGCCCTGGTGCACATTCAGATGATCCTAGTTCAGTTCATGGCACTGACACAAAAGCTATGGCTGGGAAGTCGATGCAGCTCAATATAGGTAGTCAAGCACCTTCCTGGGGTGGGGGAATTGATTCTACTAATGGAGCACCAGCAGCTTTCGTGTTTCGAAGTACCACAGTAAGTGGTCATGTGGATAATATAAACGATGTCGATTCTGGGGCCAGTACTAGTTCATCCACTGTTGCTAAAAATGTGGATGATGTAGATGTGCTTCCGGAAAAGATAACACGGTTGAATATAGGAAGTGACATGCCCTTGCATGAGATGAAAAGTGGTTATCAACCTAAAGTGTTTACATTTGGAAGTGGAGTCCGAGGTGCTGTTTTTGGGAAGGAAACAAGCAGCACATCAGATAGGAGCAGTGAATTCCTCTCTGCAAATAGCAATAATTCTAGTTCAAGCAGTGAGTTTTTCTCTACAGCAAATAGCAAAGCTTCTAATTCAGCTAATGGCACTTCCTGTTTGCCTCCAGAGAAGACATCAGATTTGAATGCAGGAGACGGAGTCACGTCACAGAGCTTGGAAAGTGATAATTCTAGTTGTCCACCACAGACCTTTTTATTTGAAAGAAATGAAACCCGAAGCTCTGTTTTGCACTCTGCAAGCATAGCCATGGATGATGGTGGCAATTTTGTCTCTGATGAAAATACTGACACCTGTACTTCAGCTCGTGGTACAGCGGAGTGTGCTGGTGCTCTCCCAGAGAAGATGACAAAGTTAAATATAGGATGCGGAGTTCCATATCATAGCAGGAAAGATGAAACTGCTACTGAACCACCAGAAGTATTTGTATTTGGACGTAATGTTTCTAACTTCTCTTCTGCCCAGACTGCAAGTAAATCGAATGATCCCATGACTCCTGGATTTTGTTTTCAAAGCAAAGCAGAGGCAACTTCAGGATATGGGGCTGTTCCCCAAACCAAAGTTCAGGAGCCATATCCATTTGCAAATTTGAATGATTCATGTACTTCCTCTACTTTTGAGAATGCAGTTCCTGCTTTCAGTTTTGGGACAATGAATGCGGAAACAGAAACTGGTCCAGATGATCATTTTTCTGTCAAACAGGATTTGCCTGGGTATTCCAGAGAGACCTTATTTGGTTTAGACAGTATAAAATCTGCATACAAGGACAAAAGGGAAGCACGTAAAGGCAAAACGAAAAATAGAAGGCCAACTAGGCTAAAGCAACATGCTCAGGTCCATCAGGCTGTTTCTAAGGAAGCCTGTACCGATGGACAAGCATCAGATTTAGCTGGTGACTATTCACCAATGGATTGTTCGCCATATCCTGCAGAAGCTGAACATATGTCAGCAGAGGCACTGGCTTCTGATCAGCCTGTTCACATAGGCGATAGTGTTATCTCTAACTGGAACACCAGGCGTGCTGAAGATAATGTAGTTTCTACAACCGAGCACTTGGTTATTGATGCAGACCTACCAATGTTTGGAGATGAAGGTAGAGGACCGAAACTAGATGCGTCTGAGAGCAATTTTGGTAGCAGCTTTTCTAGTTTTGAAGGAGATCAAAGTAATGCATCACAACATTCTTTCTCTAATATTGGGCAAGACTGTAATGAGAATACCTACAAAACCCCCCATAATTTTGTTGAGGCTGCTGCTTTTCAATCAAGCTCATCAAATTTCAGTAAGCTCGACTTTAGATTCGGTGTGTCATCCTCTACACAAATGTCAGCACAAAGACGTAACACAAGAAGGAAGTTAAGAACAAAGGGCAGTCTGGCATCTAAACCTTCAACTACCGGCTCTCTTGAACAGCCAAAATCTTCACAAGATACTAAGGGCATGCGGTTTTTGTGTGAAACAAGTAAAAATGAAGACTCAGTGAAAGAGCAACCACCAAGAGATTCTTCTGCTTCTGTGGCCTTGGAGACTTGTGAAACATGGCGTACTAGGTTTGTGTGAACATGTTTAATGCTATCTTAATATCTCAATTTTCATGACTTGTATATAATTTTGTATTAACTCATGTGATTACGCACAATTTCATATAACTAGCCTGTTGTTTCATTTGTTCCAGTGGAAATAAAGCCTATGCAAATGGTCACTTTGCCACTGCAGAGGATTATTATACACGTGGAATAAACTCTGTTACCCACTATGGCGTTTCTGGACATTGTTCTCGCGCATTGATGCTGTGTTACAGCAACCGTGCAGCTACAAGAATGTCACTTGGCATGATGAGGGAAGCGCTTCAGGATTGTTTGACTGCTACATCAATTGACCCCACCTTTCTTAAAGCTAAAGTTAGAGCTGCCAAGTAAGACCTTTTTATCCTCAGTTGAACCTTTTCTTCTATTTGATAAATATGTATTGGTATTCTTTTAAACATGTAAGTATGGTGACTTCATTGATTGTAAGCATAGTATGTCTAAGAACATTCTGTTATGTTCCCACTGGTGGAATGTGCTGCTTTTATATGCAACGTGCCATAATAGCTTATCAATGTTTTCATCCATATGCTTAGTTGTGAAATCGTAGGTACATGTTTCAGCACCATTGTGCTTTGATATTTCAGCTTGAATAACCATGTTTTTTTTTTTTTTGACCAAAGAGCCATTTCATAAATTTTAAAGAAGAGTAAAGAGAGTTCTTACAGCAGGCAATTAACTAAAAGCATCAAGCCAAACACAAAAGGCTGATCTAATGTCATCTCTAAATCTAACAGACTGAAGTAAGCATTGGTTCTTAAAATTTGACAATCAAGTGGCTGGGGTTGGGTGACTTTGCTGGAGCTTGAATAACCATGTTATATTTGAAAGAGACAAAGAACGTATTCTACTGGGATTCTGGGAATATGTTTTCTTCACTTGTGTTGTATTTGAGGACGTGGCAGAGATCATTGACTCTGCAGCTTCAGTTGCACATATTTTCTCTTTCTTTATTGTTTTATTATTGACTCCTTAAATGTCTAATAGGTTGATTTTTTTGTCATCTTTAATTGCAGTTGCCAGCTTGCATTGGGCGATCTTGAAGATGCATCAAGGAGTTACATGTTCTGTTTGAACAGTAACACTGGGAGCTCTTCTGACCCAAAAAATAGCCGCCGAGGCTTCTGATGGTTTGGAAAGGGTCAAGGTAACTTGCCTTTTTTTTTTTGCTCGGGCTGACCTTAAATTCATCTGCTCACTTATCTAACTTTTGCATTCCATATTTTGTACATATTTAATTGATATTTCTATGTTCTAAATTTTTTAAATTATAGTATGTATGTATGTATGTATGTATCTATTCCTGGGTATAAACACATTACTTATTTATTTAGGCTCCGTTTGGTTTCAAGTTTTAGAGGGGCTACTAACTACTTAGTAGCCCCAAACAAACCAAACACAGAGGCTACTGACTATTTAGTAAACAGGAAAAAATAGACCCTTGGGAGAGGCTTCTTGGGGCTACTACACCTAAAAGACAGCACATACCCCCTCTTTCTCTCCTCTCTCACACATGAGTAGTCTCTAGTAGCCTCTATAACCAAATGGGATCAACTGGCTACTAAATAGTCCCTATAGTGTAACTACTAAATAGCCTCAGAAACCAAACAGGCCCTTAGTTCCCAAGATTATTCAGTATTTTTAAAATACTAATGCTCCACATAACCACATGTGTAAACATTTGCCTCCCTTGGTGTACAAGGACTGGTTAGCAGAACACTGGGTGTTATCTAAAGAAGATGGTCGAGATTAGCTCACATCTATAATTTGGCACAATCATGCATGAAAAACTGACTCTGAATTAGGTTACGAAAAAAACTAAAAATTTAAACTGGTGTGCTCAATCGATGTATACTCTTTATTAGTCATGATGCAAGCAGAAGACCTAGTTTATCTTTGTCTTTGACACCTTCAGGTACTATTGTGATGTAGGTTAATTATTCTTCCATTGGTTATTGACTATCTATTGGTTCACAATATGACATTTTGAGTTGCCAAAAGTGATGATATTTACCCTTTGCATCTTATCATCAGAATTCAGATGCAACTTTGACGAAAGTACTGACCTGTTTGTTTGAAATACATGTATTGATTTGATTCTTTCATGGTACTTTATTTACATATCCCTCGACATAGAAAAGATCAGTTCTCAGTTGACCAACCTTTTACGTCATAATAACTGATGGCAACACGCACTTTTTGCATTGTAATTCTTGTCTTTTCTTGTTTGCACACCTCTCTTGTAAGCATTTCAGTTTGATATCTGTTTCCTCATGCCAAGACTAATATGATAAGTTTAAATTAGGGAAGTATAGGTATACTGATGTTTCTATAACCTGAACTTCTTTAAATGATAACTATCTTCTGTAAAAAAAATTGACCTGCAGGAGAAAGACAGCCCGTACAGGCACTTAAGAAGCTTCTCGTGCATAGGCCGAGAAACACCCCGATGGCTGACTGTCTTCGACATGCCACCTTGTGCCTCTGAGTGCTCAGGACGTATGCCTGTGGCCATGTGCATCTCGCTGAAAGTGACTCGGGACTTAGGAGGTTACTCGTATTGCTTAGGGCCACAACTGAAGAAGGGTGTTTTTTTTTTTTAAACCCAGGCATGTTTAAATTCACTCCCACAATGACACCTAGGACCTGGCGTTATACTTGATCCATGCTAACCCGTTAGGTAGCAGGCCTATTTCCTATCTTTGTACCTGTAGTTGCCTTGTATTGTACTCCCTCCATATCGTAATTAGAAGACGTTTTGGACATGATTGTGATTACCAAGGAGCCATTAAGTAGGGGTTAGTTTTCCCTGTTTACCCCTATTAAATAGGGCGGCGGGTGCATTGTATGCATGAAATAAATGAAGGTGAAGTGGTTAGCGTGGTGAGGCTTGTTTCCCGAGGTCCCGGGTTCGACCCCTGGTGCCCACAATTTTTTGCCTGACTGTGCATGCGAACGGGCCAGCGAGGAGTCCGATGCATCCGAACGGGAGGCGTGCGTGAGTCCGCTATTAATGACGAGGAGTTCGATGCATGCGAACGGGCGGCTTGCGTGCATTGGATAGGGGTAATCGCGTCCAAAGTCCAAACTGCTGTGAACGTCTTCTTTTGCGGCAAACAGGGTAGACGCCAGAACGTCCTCCTTTTAGGATACGGAGGGAGTATGGGCATACTAGAAAGGGCAGCTATTATTTCTGTAACAGAATCCACAGTGCTCATTACAGTTGGAAAAATTAAATATTTTGCATTATGATTTAGCAACAGGGTTCACTCCACAATACACAAAATCCAAGATACCATTCCACAGACTAAGGCATATGTTATAAAGCCTTGGTGTTCTCAATAGTTTCTAAAGATCATTTGGGTTTTGTTATTCATTTGTTTTAAGATGCTGTGCAATGAATAAAGCTGACTTAGCAGCATGATTGAGATTCAATTCTTCTGCGTAATCAAATTATCGTTGTATATGCATGGTTGCATTCATGACCCCTGGATTTATTCTAAATTATTCAAAAACGTGATACAAATACTTGTTTGTGTGATCACGTTAGGGCAGCGGCACTTTGATTTCCCGCTATACTTTGCATTCAATTTTACCTGGATGTATTTAGGAACATCCTAATTGGATTCCCCATAATTTCTATACATTTTTTTTTCTTCAAACTAGAAACTTTTGCTGTGATCTATTGGCTCAGCAAAGCTGCCCATTTTTTCCACTAGTGATTAGTGAACTTATTGAGTTATCCTGTACCTTGGCTAGATTCATTTCTCTTGGTTTGGAGGTATGTATATAAAGTATAAACCAATATTTAGGTGCAATCAAGCGGATTGGTTTGATCGAAATGAACAATGATTCTTCTTTAAAAGTATCTTTCAAGTTCCATGTTTAAGATTTAGGTTGTGCGCATTATTTGAATTTTCACTGTCATTTTATTTCTAAAAGGGTGGTACAGATGCTAAGTTTTCCATGGAGCATGGGCCCAAATTAAGATTGTTTCCTGATTTTTGTTCCACTGGCTTCCATGATTGCACCTAGCTATTAGTTTGTGCTTTAACACTTTATATAATCTGTTCTTGGTTATATTTATATATCTGCTGTGTTCCAGTATTATTTCCTTTGTCTCTCTATTTCATTTAGGTCGATTTTTCTCCACAAATGAGGTTTATCATTCTACCACACTCATGTGCTTTTATCATTTCTGTAGAGAGTGACTGAATGGGTATCCCAGTGCAAGGAACTTCTTGAGAAAAGAACATCTCCTGAAGCAACAAAAGCCTTAGGATTGATCTCCAATTCATTGCACATATGTCCACATTCAGACAGCCTCAAGGAGATAAAAGCAGAGGCATTGCTGATGGTTTGTATTTCTTTCTCTTTTCGATCATTCCCTGAATTATTAAGAGTACCTATTCTTCAATGAATTATAAGAGCGTCTATACTAACAAATGTTCAGGGATTTTTTTTTGCCATATATTTATTTCTTGCTACTAATGTTATCGCTGCACTGGACAGCTACGAAGATATGAAGAAGTGATTCAACTATGCCAGGAGTCTGTAAATCCAACTGAAAGAAATTCAGTTTTATTCAAAGATAATGGAGAACCAAAGAATTCCAGAGTCTCTGAACAGACGCTGTTCTCTGGAAGGTATTGGCGGCAGTACCTCATTTGCAAGTCTTATTTCCTTTCAGGCAAGCTTGATGAGGCTCTTGAATTGTTAAAGAAACATGAGCAAGTCACACCTGTCAAAGAAAGGTAAAATTTTTGTCATGTTTTTTGAATTTCCTTTGTTTTGGCAGTTCATGCTGGTCTAGTGAATTGTGATGTATGACTTCTGAATGGTACAACTTACAGTGACGTGAGCACATATAAAGATAATTTCTCATCATTGTCAGCCACTATAAGAGAACTACTTTCCCTTAAGGTATCCTTTAAAATCTCTATTGTTGCCTCTTTGGTCCTTTAACTGAGTAGCAGTGGCAGAAATTTGGTGATGTGTTTTTATCATATCTAATATTTCCCGTTTTATGTAATTGTATGCTATTATTTGCTCTCTTTTTGATGTCCATGTGTATTCCAACATTTATCTTCTCATGTATAGCATGTGGTAGATCTAAAAATACCCTAGCATATGGTATCTCTTTGTGGGACATGTTGCATAAGTTCTAGTGATGATATAATCCAGTGATGTGCATGTTTTGTGTACTCTTTTTAATGTTCTTGTGCAGCTCTCCCATGAATTTGAGGAAAGAAATAGTTTCCAGTTGATTGCTCTCTTTAAATGTACTATAATGTCCCAAGTTACCTTGACTGTTTAGAAACATGCTGAGCTTTCATGCTGCTCTTCTTTTGAGCATCGGATGTACTGTTGATAGACAGTGCACATTGCTTAATAAAAAACAGAAAAAGTGATATAGCTAAATATCCATCTATTTTTAATGTGTTTAGTACAAAATCACAAAATAGGCCTAAATTAGATAATCTTGAAAATTGAGATTTTCCACTCCATCTAGATGTATTCAGATTTCCATCTCCTTTTTAACTGACATGTGACCACATGATTCGCAAATCCATGATGCATGGTTTAGCAAACCCTAATGTTTCAATGTTTGCAGCAGCAAAATATGAATTCCCCTTTTGATTTTCATTTATATGGATGACAGATCTAACATCACTTATCTGTTGTTACCTTCTAATTATTAGGCTGCCGGAAATGAATCATTTCAAGCTGGTAGATATTCAGATGCTGTCAAACAGTATTCAGCGGCTTTGGCATGCAATAGTGAATCATACCCATTTTCAGCTGTCTGTTTTTGCAATCGCGCAGCTGCGTATCAAGCACTCGGTCAAGTTACTGATGCAATAGCAGATTGTTCACTTGCCATGGTTCTCGATACAAATTATCCCAAGGTATACTGCTAAAGCTCTTTATTATTTTATATAAGCATTTCATTTTGAAATGATCCATCTCCCAATGCTGAGACGCATGTAAACTGTTTTAACTTTGAAGCCTTACATGGCTTGTTTTCAGACCTCATGTGATGTATGTATTTCAGGCAATTTCAAGACGAGCCACCTTATACGAGACGATAAGGGATTATGGACAAGCTGCTAATGATGTCAGGAAACTAATCTCGCTTCTTGAAAAGAATGCCAATGTGTCTGGAATGTCACCAAAAGCTTTTAACAAGCACAAAGATCTTAAGCAAGCATATGCAAGGCTTTCATCCATAGAGGATGAAGCAAAAAATGATACGCCCCTGAATTTGTATTTAATCTTGTAAGTTTTCCAAATTGGTTTTACCTTTTTTTGTTCCTTCAGTATGATATTCTTGCCCCAATTTGTGCCTGGTTAACCTGAATGTTTGTCTTCCTTAAAAGCAGTTACTGCTCATCCCTGCATTTAATTTTCACTTTTCGTTATTACTGACCCAGACAATAAAAGGGCATTGCTTATTATATGGATACTAGTACAAAATATGCTTTACTTAGTATTCCCTCTACCCCTGAATAAATCAACTCCTAGAATCCTGTTTGATTAACTTTATGGAAAGAGTGACGACATCTATGACATAAAAAGAGCACATTATGAAAATATATTCTATGGTAAATCTAATGGAACTAATTTGATACCATAAATCTTAACAGGCTTTTCTTAGAAATTCGGTCAAAGTGTAAAAAGTTTGACTTAGGACAGCTCTAGGAATCTATTTATTTAGGGACAGAGGGAGTGGCTCTTTAAGGAACTACGCTCTTCCACATGTGTGTGCTGCAATAATATTGGTTTCACAATAAATGTAAAGAAACTGGCAGAAAAATGTCATTAATTGGAACTGTGTAGAGTGCTTTAAATATGATATTCTGAGATAACAACATAGAATATCTTGAGTTTGCAGCAATTGCGACTTACTTTTCAGTACAAGAGTGGTGCTAGAATTAATAAAGTTGCTGAATTCATGGGATGGGGAAACATTGGTAATTGCATTTAATTATCTTTTGTCATGCAGTGGAAATTACACTTTTAGAACATTTAGTATCTCAGAAATGTTTTGAGAGAATTATTGTGTTGTGAGATAGTCAGGCCATAATACATTGAAAAATATTATTTATTTTTATATTCCACTCTTAGCCTACCTCAACTTGCTTGGGACAAAAGGCTTTGTTGTTGTTGTTGTTGTTGTTGTTGTTGTATATTCCACTCTTAACTGATGAATTATCCTGACATGAGGCAGATTCTATTTTGCTGGTGTGTGTGGAGATGAACTTAAATACTAATTATCCTTTTTCTGTATCAGGGGAGTGGAGCCATCCTGCTCTTCAGCAGATATTAAGAAGGCATACCGGAAAGCTGCATTGAGACATCACCCAGACAAGGTTTTTAGTGCTTTGACAATCATTATTTATTGATTCTATACAATAAACCTTTGCTAATGCTTTGACCTACAGGCTGCTCAATTATTAGTAAGGAATGAGAATGCTGAAGATGGATTTTGGAGGGATGTTGTCAAGGAAATCTATGCAGATGCGGATCATCTGTTCAAAACAATTGGGGAGGCGTATAATGTTCTTTCTGACCCGGGCAAGGTAATGATAACCAACTACCAGTAAGATGTGCATAGTCTTTAATAACGATGCCACTGTGGAGTGTGGACAGAAATAGGTCACCCATACCCATACCTGCAACTTACCCACATCTGGTTTACCCAAATCCAGATCTAGAGGGATAATACCCAGCGGGTAGAGATAACCAATGTAACCATCTCATCTGGAGGGACGCCGCAGGCCCCTGTGCCGGTCCTCCTCGCCCACCTCCGTGGCTCCGTGTACAGGCGCGTCAAGCCTTGCGAACTTGGTGGCATTGAGAAGCCCGCTGTCTGTGTCCGCGTCTACCTCCACCTCCACCACCTCCTCTGCCGACACGTCCCCAGCATCGCCCGCAGGCTGCAGCTCGGCTGACGAGATCTGACCGTCCGCGTCCAAAGTAAAATGGCTCAGCTTTGCTTTCTTCTTCCTTACCGGCCAGCCGCGAACAGCGATGCTTGCAGATGAGGGTGACAATGCTGCGACAACCATTGTTGACCTGTCGATTGGTATCTTTGCTGAAAAGCTATGGCGCTAGCTTTGCTTTCTTCTTCCCTTGCTGTCCAGATTCTGCTACTAGTATGAACTAGTATAAACTGAATCAGTCAACCCTTGCGGGATCTCTCATTACTACTGGGCACATAGATAACAATAGCAAAAAAGTGTAGAATACATAGTGGGAGCAATGGTTCTTTTGATTTTAAGGACTTTGTGTACTGAATCCATGAACTTAGTTGCCACAAATTGCGCTTACAGCTCCACTATCACTAGGTTTCCTCTGTCTAAAAATGTTTTGTCATCCATGGTTATTTGAGACTTTACTTTTGTTACTTATTACGTATTGATGACAAGAAACTTATCATACTCTCAGTGTCAGTCTTATGCTGTTTGCTTTGTTTTCATCGCTTCCTAGATAAATGAATTTTGTTTTGAAGCCTGTCCTGTTTGGATTTTGCAGCGTCAAGAGTACGACTATGAAGAGGATCTAAGAAATGCTAGGAGAGTATCTAGTTCAAGGAGCATGCATAGGTCACCTGAACAGAACTACAACAACAGAGGCTTTAACCCACGCCAGTGGCAGTCAAGCAGAGCATCACGTTCACGATGGTACAGATATTCAGATGATTATTGGTAAAGCCACTACATATGGAGTGGTCATTTGGCGAGAAGCAACTCTTGCATCTATTGCATGTGGAGCGAAGGCCTCCTTGCACCAAGATGAGAGGCCCCTGCCTTCCTGGGGTTTTAGGTGCCTGTGCTAACGCACCAGCCTCGCAGTCACAGCTTTCCTGTCTGTTTGCTGCGTTTCTTTTCCAGAGGATGGAAATATTAGGATTGATCAATTGGGGATCTGGGATGATTGCTTGACACTGGTAGCATCATGACTTGACAAGCACAGCAAATATGCTGGATTAGGAAGTGGTACATCAAATTATCTTTTGCTAGCCTGGTGATTTCTGAACACTGAATGCTTGGGAGCGGCATGATGGTATCCACTCCTCAGTCTGAACACTGAGAACAACATCAAAGGTCAGAAACATGGATAAAGATGTCAGTTTCTCCAATAGGTACAGGCATTCTTTTGCTGAATGCATGCCCCCTTTCTTAAGTTTACAGCAGATCAGCTGAAAGAGAAGAGACATGCTCTTCTGTTTGGCGCGTGCAGTTTTGTTCTGTTGTTTTCTTTTTATTTATCCAAATGATGTAGCGCTGGAAACAGAGTTATCTATCATTTATTTATTCTTTTATTACTAGACTTGCTAGCCCAGTGTTGGAAGTATTTTAAGGAGGTCAAGGTTCCTTCAGAGGAAAAAAAGGCTCAGGTTATGGCACCACTTATAATCATTTTGATCATAATCATGGTACCGTGGTCATTTTTCTGATTCTTGATTCTTGCTTGTTCATCGAAGCATTTAGTGATTGTTTTGTTTTTTTTTCCCACCGAAAATTGGATTATAAGAAATACCAAACAGTGATGTACATGTTTTTTTACGGCAACTCCAGGGATGCGTCCAATTTTTTTTATTGGTAAAAGGGATATGTACATAGTCTAAAGCCTTTAGGCCTAAACAAAAGAAAATAGGAGACCAATTAAGAGATTGTCTCAAGCCAAATTAGTAGAAGTCTCTTTATTTGAGGCTTAGCTTTGATTTAAACCAAGGTAAGCTCCACTTTCCATCAAGTGAGAGAGGTGAACATCAAGTGAGAGAGGTGATCAGTGTTGCGGTGTTTCCAAATGATCGAGCAGAGGACTATAACTACTAAAAAAAATGCCTGTACAGAAGATACACCTAAAAAGGTTTCTGATCATGTCAACTGTCAAGTGGTTGGAGGGGCATGTCCCAAACATGTATGAGAGCTGAGAGGCCCAGCACGATTGTGAAATGGAATTCAAAGAAAAGGTGTCTGAGAGACTCGGGGGTGCAGAAAACACAATTGTGTAGTCATTTAAAAAAAGGAGTATATTTTTGTCTTGAGAAATCTTCTGGTATTTGTTAGACATATTGTTAAGCCTGGCCTTGCTGTGAGCCCATGGGCATTGAGCCTGTTCTGCTCTCATAATGGGCAAGGATATCCAATGGTGCTCATACTTCCATAAATCACCGCTATATGTCTATATACCTACATGCACCCCATGGGCCTTCAATCCAAAGAAATACGTAGAATCCTTTATCTATGTGTCGGGGGCCAAACAATCAGCCTGTTAAGCCCCTGGTTAAGCAATCGTCACAACCGTCATTAGCAACCCGGCTCGGCCCATCAAAGGGCCAAGCAAAATGGGCCGGCACCTCACTCTGGGCGGGAAGATCCGCGGGCCAAGGCGGAGGGCCCGCGAACGAACCACACCGCGTGGCCCCAAGCGGAGGGGTCGAAGCCACGACCCCTAGGGCGTGCGGCTTGCCCGACCCCTCGACTGGGCAGGAGAGCCTCCGGGTCCACGACCCCGGAGGGCGCGATCCGCACGACCCCTGCGCTCGTCTTCGCCCCGAAGCAACCCCAGGCTTGCACCACAAGTTTGGGCGACGGCGCTGTAGCCAAGATTCCCGCATAGCGGGTCAACCCAAGTCCACTTTGTCTGTGCCTTGCGCAGGGCATGGACAGGCGCTCTTTGACCACATTGTTAGCTAGTGCATGGCATGGAGCGTCATTTGACCACACTGTTAACCCGCGCAGGACATGGCACGCCATCTGATCGCACTGGCAGCGTGATAGACCGGACGAACCATCTATCACGACCCATGCTCGTGCCGCATGATACTCTTCCGCCTAACCTGATATGACGCATGCCCCAATCAACTGCTCACCCTTACCCCTCACTGTGAGGGTATGGGCGGGTGCTCCGGCGACACGACAACACCGGCGAACAGCTCACGGCAACGTAAGCAATAGGAGGAAGAAGGACGCCCCGACCCGCGGAGAAGCGGACGAATAACTCCACCACTATTCTTTTTTCTTTTTTCTTCTTCTTCCATTGCACGACACGCCAGTCCTCCCCCAAGTAGTCTGTGTAAGGCTACCCTCTCCCTTCATCTATAAAAGGGAGGGCGAGCCACTCGTCGAAGAGGGCGATCCCACAAGACGATCGAAGCTAATCCGAGAATACACACACCACCTCACGTCCATCAACGCCACGATATTGGCACCACTCTCAATCACAGAGACTTGGGAGCACCCTCCCTCTCTCGAACCGTTTGTAACCCCTACTACAAACTACCGCTAAGTAACACAACCTGCTTCGACTAGATGTAGGGCCTCTCGCCCAAACTAGTATACTCCTCCGTGTCCTCTTAGCGAACCATCTGGACATAAACGCGTATCTATAAATTTACTAGTTGGTGCTTACATAAAACACCGACACTATGTGTCATAGGATTGTACTTTCCTACGAGCCACTAAAAAAGTTCAAACGATAAAATCACAGGTGCCACTGCGCTAAACTTTTTTACCCATCACACCCTCTGTCCAGTTTTCACTGTTGAGCTGCCATGACATGTAGGTCTGACCAGTGAAAATGTCAAAAATGCCCCTCTCCACACGTACCTTAGCAGCTGCTCATCCTCATCAGACGCCACGCGTGCCGGCTTGTTAATATATTGTTTTCGTGTAATTCCATTGCTTTCATGGTATGGCAAGCTTCTACTACCCTAGCGTGCCCCTACGGTTGCGGCTTCTTCCCAACGCGCCATCTCAGCTGCGCATCACCGTGCATGAAATCCTCCTGAGCCTTCCTATGTCCAGGACCTCTGTCCCCATAGCCATCGTCATAGCTAGTGGCACACATGCACTGTTGAGGTGGTGCGCCTATTCATAGATGGTACCTGCTTCTAGGCCCATGCCACTCAATGACTCTCGCAGCCGGCCTCTACCGTGCCCAGATGGCCAAGCAAGAGGCCGCCGCCACCACGGCCACTGCTTAGTAGCGTGATGCGACCGCTGCTCACACTCGCAAATGTGAGGCTACAGAAGCCGATGTCACCCCACTATTGACTCCCTGTTTGCTACCGACGACAACGATGACTACCGGTCGCTTCTCGGTGAAAGGTGGCCCTCGTCAGCCCCTTCATGCTGCCCTTGTAGCCACTGGCGAAGCGTAAATGGTGACTAACCTGGGCACCGGCCCCCTTCCTCTACGCTAGTCTTACTATATCTCTGGTCAGTAGTTATCATGTGGACACTGCTACAATGAAAAAACAGGGCGCTGCTGCAATAAAAAAAAAAAAGGAGTTTGTAGGCGTGTTTTGAAGAAAAGATTAGGATAGGATGTATGCTTGTAGATCAGAGCAACCATAATATTGCCAAAAACCAGTCTAGAGGATTAAAGTTTAAGTAATAGCTTCCTAGAACATTGTGTGGCTAGTCTATAGGCTAGTGTTGGTATTTGTTAACGCAAACAGATAAATATACAAGCGCACGAATACCGCTTTAGCTTTCACCCGGAGTATTTCTAGGTACAGATTTCCACAGGGAACGAGAAGTAAACTAGAAAAGATCAAGGTCATCCAAGGAATAACTATTTTTGGTGGGTAGAGAGCGGTTTTCTAAGGTTCTTCCAAGACCGACTAGATAACTAAGGTTCAGGCTTACTAGACTTCACTTACTTTGGAGCAGTGGTTCCTTTCCAACTCTAGAAAAGACTGAGAAGCGGTAGTCAGGGTCAGGCAACCAAAAGCTCTATGAAAACACCAACCCTGAACATTGTGGAATACAAAGGCCTGGTCAGAGCTGTCACCTCTAGGGCTACCACAACTATCCGTGCGGTTAGACGCAAACTCAGGTAAACTCTAGCCTAGACACCACACCTACGCTAGTGATTACTACTCTAATCCGGTACCTGGACTAGAGCACTCGGTCGAGCGGAGATCTCGTAGTAAAGCAAGAACTGAATTTAATCAAATAGAAAGGTTGAAATTACCAAAAGAAGAACCTGAATATTACTTAAGATGAGTCGGCCCCGTAGAGGTACAACAGTCAAGGAGAAGCCAACACCTTCGGCCCTCCCACGCTCCTAACCGGGACACTGAGTACAAGATGGAGAGAAAGCCGACAGCTCCGGATTCCTCCTCCACTCTCTTCCCTCACCTCTATTCCTTTTTTTCTATACTACAACTAGGTGAGAACCACCTAGAGGGACACTACTACTATAATATATGAAGAATTGGAGCTCATGTGTAGAGGTGTGTAGAATGAGGAGGGGAAGGCCTCCTTTTATAAGTGGAGTAGAGGGACCTCTATGCAAGATTACACCAAAACCGACTGTCTAGGTACATTGAATCAAAATCCCACGCGCCACCACCTTTGGAACGTCGGTGGGAGGCAACCGACCAAGATTTGGGCCGAACGGGGCCGGTGGGGGTGCGGCCGCACCATGGGCGGGGCCAAATCGCCCATTTTCGCCTAGTGGCCTCCCCGTGATGATCCGGACTTGGGCCATGGTGGGTGTTCATGAAGTTAAGATATTTTGAATTGGGTTTGGGCTTCTTTTCCTTGTGCTCTAGACCCGGTTTTGCTTGGTAAGTGGGCTTCTTCACTTGGGCTCATACTAGGTAATGTTTTTATGTGTATCTTATATAATTTTGAGCCCATGTGTGATGGTTTTAATGATTGTCCACCAGCAAAAGATAAATCACCAAAACTTATAGAACTTTGTTAGTTATAAGCCCTACTACTAAGTTCGGTGTTAAGGACCGCCAACAGCTAGTCCACAAGAAAAGATGCCCATTGCACTCTGGCCAGTCCACAAGGCAATAAAAACATACAAGGTGTTGACTGTCGATAAGTACCAATTTTACACCGTCAACTAGATGCATAAAAGAGGTCCACAATAGCAAGATAGAGGTCTTAACTAACAATTTCCACGAGTTTTGATGATTTCATATTTTCCAGGGACCATTCCATAAAACTGCGAAGAAGGACTTAATTATCAAACAAAGTAGCGGAATCATCTCACGGTTAAACATACGCCATTGGGCTCTAGAAGGAACCAGAAGGTGCCACGATGAAGTTGAGCCCGAGAGCCCACACTTGAGGGCCGGCCGGCCTGGGGCCAAGTGCTAGGCGGCACCCCCCTAAAAGAACACCCTACGCTCTTCTAGAAGCTTCCTCCACCGCCTCCTAGGGTTCATATCCACCATACGTGAAGTCGGTTTGATTGAACGGCTCGTATGCATCCCACTGGGCTATATAAGGGGACCCCTGGCCCCCTGGCTGGAGGCATCCCTAAACCCTAATTCATATTCCTCTGTTAGGATCTAGAGAGGGGTTCCATTGAATGGATCTACCTCCTAGAGCTAGCCATCAAGAGAAGAGTAGTTCTCCATAGGTCTAGTCTTATGAATAGAAATAGCGAGATAGAAAGAGAGGGAAGAGTTCGGAGGAGGTGCCGGCCTATCGATGCTTCTTCCACAACCTGTACTTCATCGAATTCAAGTTCTTCATGAGTTTGTCTTTGAGATTTCTTTGGTAATCATCTTCTGATCTAAGTTTACTTTGTTTATATTGTTCATTTGGTTTGCGACTCTTCTGAGTGCTTTATTCCTGTTCTAGACGGAGTAGAGTATTAATCATAGTGTAGGCATGGTGCTTAGGCTAGGGTTAATTGTGAATGCCCCCTAATCTTCCGGATCGGTGGTAGATCGTAGGTGTGACAGACCTATTGAGTCCTCTGTAGTCCACCTCCCGTTGATAGGTTTAGTAGGATGCGGTTGTCAGAGTAAGATATAGTTATATCTTTTGGGGTGAGGTTCTGTACTCAATCTGCTCTGATTAATGTCCCAAAGTTGATCAGTAGAAGACATAGTTTACCCAAAGTTAGAAGTAGAGGACCCTTAGTTATTCTCTCCATGCTCCTATTTATCTTAACCTTGTTTCTACTCTAAGTTATCATAAACCGCTTTAGTTATCATTTCACCCAGTTACCACCACATATTTATCACCCCCTTTTGTTGAGTTAGATAGAAGTTAGTCTCACACGTTTCCCTGTGGGTATGATAATTAAAAACCTCCAGGTGAAAGCTACAACGGTATCCGTGCGCTTGCGGATCTTTCTCTGTGATTATTCTGTGTGCGTTAAAAATACCAACACAAGGTATACTCTGACACAACTCATTAAAGAAATAGGCAGTCGTTGGCTTCTGCAAGTGGCGTTGGCCCTCTTCCATCGCACGTCTGTTGGCTTTTGTAGGTGGCCGTTGGCCCTCACCATCTTTGTCCACACACAACACCCTTGCTGAACTCCATCCACTATTTACAAAAGTGGATGACCTTAATGCACAATTCTCAACAACTCAGATTGAAGTCTAGAACACTAGTTTCAATAGAACCCAACCCTAGAAACTTGTCAAGCCTCTTGAAGGCTTGAGGATAAAGAAAAATTAATAGGCTAACTACGCTAAGCTAACAGTGTAAATTGGCCTCTTCTTGTTTTTTATTTTGTCAAGTTCCACCACTAGTTCTAGCGCATGAGGCCGCTGCCATTATCAATCTGCATGTGCACGCTGTCATTGTGCTGAACATACATAGCCTCATACCTATCATCCTCAACATCGCCTTTGATAGTACTACACTTGTTAGCACCACTAGATTCTCTTGTTGTCCTTGGGAAGTTTCTTCCTCCAACCCGTTCTTCCTCAACCACATGAAGGTTACCTTCCTTTGAGAATGTAATATCTAGAAAATATTTGTGTGTATCATCTTATTGCATATGTGCACATAAACATATCTTTTGTTCCTCACACAATGACCCAACACTAGAAATCTTTCATGCACAATGAGCACATGCCCTTGATTAGAAGGACTCCTAAGCATATTATGAACACTAAACCAACCTCATGCACATGAAAGGCTCCCACCATGGTCCGCACCCACAAAAGCACTTAGAACACCTACACTATGTTTCCACGGACCGTCCCAAGGATATAGGACCATCCAGTAAAAATTCAATTTCCAAACCCGAGGCTACTCACTAGTTTGTACCCTATGCACTCAGACGGTTCAGCAATAATCCGGATGGTATGAGGGAACATTGACAATACCTATATGTTTACACTTTAACACATTGTTGTATGCAGCTAGCCCTATTCAAGGACCATCAACAAACCTATACGTTTAACTTTAACACATCATCATACTCATGGTGGTGCTGTTAAATTATTTTGCAAGTAGCTACAAGACATTGGTGGCCATGTCATCCCGTTGAAGCTGGCAAAGTGGATAAATGGCTATCTAGAGCCCGTCCAAGCTACAGTGGCCATGCCAATGGGCAAGGCGACCACTGGTTACTAGTTAAAAATACGATAATTCTTTGACACAAGCATTTGTCATTTTCCAGACGTGGGTTGCGCTCAGTTGCCCGTTGCTGGCTCCTACCCGCGTGGCCTGCATGTGAATTAAAAAAAATCACCCATCGTTCTAATCTCTTCCTGTTCTGATCCCTTCCCATTTGCTTCCTTGTCCCTCCCACTCTCTCTCCCCACCACAGCGTGGCTCTCACCAGGGATGCTCGCATGCTCAGCAAGGGGTGCTCGCAAGCTTTGCTATGAGAGCCATGCCTTCTTCCTCCACTCCGCGGTGCTCTGTCCTCCCCTCCCTTCTATAGATCCAACCACCTCTCCTCCACACACATATCTCCCCTCAAGTCATCCGGTGGCCTCTCCATGGTTGCCGCACGAACCTTTCCTATGTCCCACCGGATCTGGCTGGCAGACTCGAGCAAAGCTATTATTCGCGCGGATTGTCAGGCTCATGCAAGCCGCTGACCCTCCCCTACCTGGCCAGCGGAGCCCTCCCTAGATCCAACAATGTCTCCTCTCCCTTGGTTGACGGGGGGCATGGCTGGGGCATGCGGTCGCACACCATCCAATCAGCCTACACCACTACAATTGCCCACCAGGTAGGTGAAGGGCGTGCAACAATGTTGTGTTTTCAAGTCTTCTGGATACTTTTCACACATATTGGAAGCTTATGTTTCAAGTGTTTCAATTGTTTCATGCGGATGTTGCATAAATAGATCAGAATGTTGCATATGTCACAATAGTCGTATATGTATGTTGCAAGCGTCTATCCCCAACGTCCCATCTGAATTTTTATGCATATGCTGTAATTGTTTCAGAATTCAGATACATAGCATGTTGCAAGAGTTTGCTAAAAATGTTGCTTCGGTTCTAAATGTATGTTGCAGCATGTGTTTAAACCGAATGTTGCATACATGTTTTCGCATATATGTTGCAAATGTTTTATCTGGACGCTGTATATGTTCAAAAGTATGTTGCAAGTCATTTTTTTCTGATGTTGCAAATGTTTGCTATGGCTATGTTGCAAGTATATGTTTTTAAATGTTTCATCTCTTTTATGCGCATGTTGCAATTATTTTATCTGAGTGTTGTAAAACTAGATCTAGATGTAGGGTTACGGGTGAAAAAGAGAGAGCTAACGTGGGAGCCATGCCAATGCATGGACCCACGCAGAGGGGGCATGTAGCAGTTGTGGAAACAACAGTGTAGGTGAGGTGGGGCAGCAACAACGTGCATGCAGGTGGGTACGGGGTAGGAGGCGTGACTACAGCTGTGTGGATGTAGGTGGGGGCGGGCAGGAGGCATGGCAGTGACAATGCGTGTGTAGGTGGGGCAAATTCAGAGGCGCGCCAGGAGCAGCGTGCATGCAGGCGCATGGGTGAGCAGTAGGCGCGGCATCCGGAAGGGAGTATCGTCCAGATGTTCGAGCACTAGCATCTTCGTTAAAAATAATACGTAGCATAGGGCTTTTTTAGCTTAGGTGTACAGTATGGTAAGATTAGTATCGTTCCGCACGTTCTAAATTATATTGCTTTTGATTTTTTTGGTTCATCTATTTTGCTATGTATCTAAACATATTATTATATCTAGATAAATATTAAAATAGATATACCAAAAAAGTCAAAGCGACTTATAATTTAGAACAGCAGTGAGTAAAATTTATTTGTAATACATGTTTCCATAGATGTACTTCCTCAGTCTCTAAATAAGTGTCACCATGTGATGCATGCCACAAATTTGACTTGATTTGTAGAAAATACGTGCAATATTTATATTCCCAAATAATTTTGTTAAAAAACTAGATCCAAAGATCTTTTTGATGATACTAATTACGATAGTAATCGATGATATTTATTATTTATTAAAATTGTCGGCAGTTGTTTCTCGAGAAGCAAAGCGACACTTATTTAGGAACGGATGGAGTAATATTGATTTGTGATGCTATATTGGTACGACTAGTAGGATGTCCCACGCGTTCTTTGCGGTTATGAAGTAGAAATGTAAGGGATTAATGGTCGAAACTATGAATTAGTAGATACATATATGGATGTAGTAGGTCAATTATGGAGGTTGTATCCATTGACATACATGGTCTAGATTATTTGAATTGGCCATCACCCAAATCTTATCTACCCGAACCCCTACCCCTACTATACCTGAGGGTTATCCCTTTCCTAAAATTTAGGAGTTTTCCTTCATAAAATTATGGATGTTTCGGAGGACCACATCTAATCTATGTGATATGTAGTTTTGCTAGTTTTTTTTCCTTACAAATGGATTTTTGCTTAGAAACGGTTTAAATTATCAAAATATATCCATGTGGGGTCTTATTTTGAAGAGTTTATTGCGAGGAATATTATGGTGCAATTGGATTCTAATTATGATACTTAGTTTAGGTGCTACGACTTTTTTTCTATTTCAAAAGAAAAAGTTAGTAGGAAATAAATGAGTCTTAGTGGAGGTAACTCCTTTGATGATGTCAGCTGACATCACTCTTGAATTTTTGACCAATCAGAAGCCGGAGAATTAGTTAGTGGGAGTTAGGATTATAGGAGTTATAGATATGCAACTGGGATTTTGTGTCTTGATATAGTGTGGAGATATGGATGGCATTCCCACAGGATCAATGAGGTTGATTTGCTTAACTAAATCAGGTCGATCAAGTGGATAAAACTCGATTTAGGTAAATTAATTGGTGGATCGCCCTACATGAACGATCTCAAATAAAAGGACAAAGTTTAATTTTAGATGTCATTGAACTCTATAGTTTCAAGAGTCAACATATATTTTCAGGGACACTTGATATAAGGAAACATCCCAGAGGAATGCTACACTGCGTCACTGCGCATCAAACATTTATTATAGGGCCTCTTAATAAAAGAATAGGAGGCGATAAAAAAAAATTTGTACAGTAGCTGAATCTGAACAAGAACTGTTGAGGAATTGTGAATTGTAGGAATTATTCCAGGGAGAGGTTGGCTTGCTTTAAAATCAGTTATGTGAATTGTGAATGTGTTTTCAGCGTTGAGCCATTTTGTTTAATTTGTTTATAACACATGCTGTTTTTGTGCTTGGCACAAGCAAGGTTAACTTACGAGTTAGACCTAGAATAAACGGACTCTTAAGTCTCTCCGACGATCCCAACATGAATCGGAATTTCGGAATGTTACACGATCGGCCCTTGTAAATAATGTATCGAAAACAGAAGCCGCGTGATCCATATCATATCATCCACGTATCCAACACCGCATCGGACTCGCCGTGGTCGGTGGTCATTGTACCCCGCGGCTCCGTTGCCGGCCATCCATAAATAATACAACTACGACCTATACGTCTTCTCTCACGGCTCCCTCCGGTCCGCCTGGCCCTGGCATCGCAGTCTCGCACACGCGGGCGGTTCGGTCGGCGCTTGCGGATCGTCGTCGTCGTCGCCTCGTCGGTCGATCGACCAATCGACTGATCGATCTCGATGGCAGCGCTCTGCTGGGTTGAAAGCGGTAGTAGCAGCATGGCCGCCGGCGCCCACGTGCAGGTGGCGCGGCCGTGGTGCTACCAGCGCCCGCCGCGCCCGCCGCCTGTCCGGCGCTCAGTGGCGCCATGGGAGAAGGAGTTCTGCGAGTCCTGCGGGGTGCCGTGGCCGAAGGTGACGGACCGGTGGGCTGGGCTCAACGCCGAGGGGCCGGACGGCCGCGTCGCGGGGTGGGACGACTCGGGCGCGCGCCGTCGAGGCGCTGCTGGCAGCCAGGAAGCGCTACTGGGCAGAGATCAATGGCGGGCTGAAAGTCGTGCGCGGCACCGTTGTCCCGCCGCTGCCGAACCCAGACATGTACATTGACGTGATCGCCGAGGATGACGGAGATGTAGCTAGACCTGAGGTGGAGGCGGAGTACGAGGCGGCGGTGCGAGACATGGAGCGCGCGCGAGAGGAGAGCGCCCGGCTGCACGCCGCCAAGCTACGGGACGACTTCGTGCCGGTGGCCACGGGCTGGGACGTGTGATGTGCTACGTACACGCATTGGTGCAAGTCGAGAGATGCCTACCTGGAGGACACGCATGAACGATGCTTCATGCACGCATACTGCTCTGCATAGCTCTCCGCGTTCGCCACGACTAGCTCTGTAGGTTTTGATACTGTAGCTAGGGTTGATTAAGAACCAAACGGGCTGTATGTGTACTCCCTCTCTTCAGTTCTTGATTTATTTCGTCGATCCTATCCAATAATGCTTGGGTGTGATCGAAGGAACTTCATGTAATCACTATTCACCAGATAAATGCACGTGCGTTGCACCGGGGTCATAAGATTATGTACATGCCCACAATGGCACGCACTACCGGACTCGCCACCTTTACCGAGTGCTCGCCGATTTGCCCAGTACAATCTTTGCCGAGTGTTACGCTCAGTAAAGAACAACGCTCGGTGAAGATAGCTTTGCCGAGTGCAGGGCCCTCGACAAAGGACGACACTCGACACAGAGACAATTTGCCGAGTGCCAGGCCCTCGGCAAAATCTAGCTCTCGGCAAAGATGGGCACCAAATGATGGGCCGCAACCGCCGTCACGCTCGCTTTGTCGAGTGCCAGACATTTCGCTATCGGCAAAGAACAACGTTTGCCGAGTGCTTTCTGCTAGCCCTCGGCAAAGATCACGTTTGCCAAGAGTCTCTTCTTAGCACTCGACAAAATGTTTTATTTTCTTTATTTTTGCCTCCACTTTTTTCTTTAGACTTTGTATATTAAATTATACTAGATTTTCAAATTTGGCGCAAGTCTCGGGTATTTTACTATATTTTATTAGTTTATTACATTTAATTGAATTTTTCCAAAAAATACAAACTTGAACTACACATGCATCCAATAATGAAATTTAGTGATTCAAAAAATAATATTAATGTTATTTAGGGTATTTTAGGGGAGTATTCAGAATGAGACCCGAAATTTTGAACACCTTGGCCATGGTACATGACAACCAACTTGTGGGCTTAATTGTTTTTAAATTCTATAAAAAGCAAATAAAGTTCAAAAATCATGAAACTTGTCATCGTGCCATCATTTCATGCATCAAGACAGTGATAAAAAATTTGAGAATATTTTGTGCAAGTTTTCGCATACATTGCGTTTAAATGGAACAATCTCCGAAGAAGTTTAAGATACTTCTAAAGGAATCGATATCACAGGTTATTTCAATATCAAAACTTTTATTATAGTTAAAGGATAGTATAAAATACCTCTAGGTAAATTTTCAATCGTTTGCTATTTTTTAATTTTTTTGAAAAAACATTATATTTGCCGAGTGCTCTAGGGTTGGCGCTCGGCAAAGATCTTTGCCGAGCCTTGGAGGCTAGCACTCGACAAAGAGTAAACAGTCCGTACTTTTTCGAGTTTAAAATGAAAAAATATTAATTTTTATTTTTTTGCGTTTAAGTGTGGAAGGGAAAAATCTAAAGCCTCTTTGCCGAGTGCCGGATCGTGTGGCGCTCAGCAAAGGGCTGGCCAGATATATTATATTTGCATTAAAAAATTAATATTACATTGTTTGAAAAAATTTAACATCTTTGCCAAGTGCCCACCGCTGGCTCTCGGCAAAGTAGGAGTTTTTAAAAAATAGATTTTATCTTTGCCGAGTGCCCCGGCACTCGGCAAAGATGGCACCCCGAGACTTATCCTCACTTACTCGCTGGTCACTCACGCACTCCCCCCCACACGCACGCACGCCGCCTGCTCGCCACCGGCCGCCCCCGCCGAAGCCGAGCCGCCGTCCCCTGGCCGGCCGGCTGCCCACGCCGCCGGCATTGGCCCCCGATCGAAACTTGAAATTCCCTCACGGTGCACTACCGTCGGGGAAAATACATGAAAATGTACGTATGGTCATAAAAAATAAAAATATCGCTATAAAATTTCTTACGGTGCACTTACCGCCGTGGAAAATAAAAAATACCGTCCGGGGCTAGCTCGACAGGGGTAATTCCAGTTTTGCCCGACGTTGGTCGTGGAATTTCAAGTTTCCAGTAGTGCGCGCCCACACCGCAGCCACCCGCTGCGCGATCGCGCTCCCTGCAGCCCCCGAGATTATGGGATGCGACAATGCTCCATTTTAAGTGGTTAGGCTACATAATTCTAGGTGTTGGTGGCAAGAAATCATGGCGTAAGCAATGCTTTGACACAAGGCAGGTGGTGGCAGCGGCCTTGCCAAAGGTTATATAGAAGGCAGTTAGACGATTGTTCTCAGTTCCACACATGTTTCTGTTTCATTTAGTCTTCCTCCTTGTCTTTCTATTCTTTGTAGTTGTTGAAGTTGGGTTGGTCAGGTCAGTAGCCTTTGATCTAATAAATCAAGTATTGATATTCCTGGTGCATGCACATTCTAAAAAACATTGAAGAGAATGATGAAATTAGTATTTGGATGCAACAAACTAGCATGTTTCTCTATCGGTAGCATAGATTTTCAAGGCTCCTTGCATGCAATAGCTATTGATGAAACTACATGTGTCCACATCGTACATGCATTAACACAAAGTTCAGATATATTTATAGTTCTGTAACATTCATTCAATCATCATTACATTTCCCATACCTCGATTGGTAGTTCATTAAATGTTCTCTAATAGTCACCTCTAATGATCCATTCTTAAGAACTGGATATTAGTTGGACCACTGCTTGCACATTTACATGGATTAGAAGAAAACATGTTACACAAAACAAGGTGATCATGTACAATACTACAAGAACTGATTTCTACCAGGTACAACATTTGGATGAACAGACACCCCTACATTTTACTTTGGTAGGAGATAATTTAAACCTATGCATGTCAAGCCTACATAGAATTTTGTCTATTTGACGAGTATGATGCTGCAAGGAGTGCAGCCCCAATCCCTGAACCCTCCTCCATAACTCTAAGACTAACTGTGGAGGCAATTTCATCCCCCAAGATCTCATCCACTGCTTCATTTAAATACTCTCTGAAGACTGAATAGCCTTGGTAGAGACCACCTTCAATTGCGACAACCGATCTCTTTGGCTCGCCTCTTATCTTTTCGAACTAAGGTGGTGCCACAAAGAGTTCCATCACGACCAATTTTTTGTAGTATAGCAACAATCCCAGCAGCTGCTAGACGAGCAGCTCTTCGGGTGACAATGTCACATATTCTAACAACAAGTCTCCGAGTTTTTAGTGGAACATCATGTATCTGTAAGAAAAATGACATTGTTGATAAAATGAATGTTTGATTGAAGTATACCATATTAACATATAAACATTGTTTCATATAAGCCAAGCACCAATGACAACTAACCTTCAGATCTTCTTCGAGCACCCTACCAACTACTCTAAGATCTAGGGAATCATCCTCACGAATAGCTGCTAGAGAAGGTGTACTGGATGACAAGGAATAACAAAATCGTTATAACACCATTTAGCATTATCATTTTGTTAGGCAATCAGACCATAGACTTCCCAAAAATATGCAAATTGACTAGAAATGATACATGGAAATGCATAGATCTCATATTCCGTGTTTCAAAGTTTCAAGTTTGTTATTAATATCCTCGATGGGGATTTTATTAAATCATTAAATCCATAAACCTAATATGTGAAGAAACTATCTTTATACCAGGTAATTGAATATTTATAGAACATGACATATCAATAATTGATGTTAATATGTAGGGAAAACAAGCATATCGGGCTAATAAAGATAGATGCAAGTATATAAAATTTGAAAAATACAATGTAATTTAGTTTGCTAGAAATGAGGAATATTTTCCAACCATTAACTGACCTATCGTTACTATATCCATTTGTTCATTCCTAATGCGATGGATTAGTGGCTGTTTCTAACACTTGCATTGCCTAGCTCAACTGTCTTCAAATAGAACTAGTTCTTCTTAATGCAGATGATATTTAACTATTTTTTATGCTATGTAGTCTTAATTTAAAAATATACCAATAACAATAGAGAGATCTCAAGCCAATATCACAATAAAAGTAAAACAATGGAGCAAAGTGGTAAATTGGGAAGCTTAGTAATAAAATAGTGTATAGCAACCAACAGCTATATGAAACTAGCCAAGAAGAATCGTAGAAATAAAAGTACCTGAATATGAAGGGGGTAGATAAGCAATTCACAGAAGAACCAAATAAATCTAATTCTTGAGCCATTCTTTGGAATACCAATCTTGCAATTTCCCCAAGATACACACCAGAGATCATTTTCTCAAAAGCCTATATGCATCCAAGATGCTAGTTTCAGATTCATTGATGCAAGCTTTTTTAGCTTGATCTTCACTAACAATGCCACAAGTAAAGACTTTAATAAATCCTTACTTGGTCATATTGATTGCGGTGCGCTTCATTCGAACATATGTCATAAGGAGTTAATGGTATTTGAGGAGACCGAAAACTACCCCATTCTACATTTACAACCTAATAATGAATATAGAGTATATAAATTAACATGTAATACAAAGCACAATAAATATTTTTACAAAATCAAAGAATACAAAGTGAAAATGCAAAACAATCTTACCGTTATGTCAGAATCGGTAAGAAGACCCTGACATTTTGCGATAGCAGCATTGCGTTCAATATAGGAAGCATTGGTACCAGCTCCTATAATCACTGCAGCAACTGTGTCCTCATCATAATAGTGCCCCATGGCCAATGTACCCACAGCATTGTTTACCTATTTTGTAGTAGCGGGTGAAATCAGTGAAAGATATATCGTATGCTTTATTAGTGAATAAATTACAAGCATCGGACTTGAAAAGAAGCAAATTTGCTAGACTCGTCAAGAAACACACAGTTATGCATCAATTATAAGAGCATGTATGATGTTCACAAAATACGGAACTAAAGGCCCATTGTAGTCTTATAAACATCTAGATTCAATACTAAGCATTGGTTTATAAGAATTGGTTGTAATATGTATCTTTATATTATTTAAATGCAACTCACAGTCATATCCATACAAGTTAGATAACAATAAAAACAATACTCCCATATCATTCTCATCTTGTGCACCTAGGAAATAGTACATATATGTTTAAGCAATTATTATTAAAATATTTGCATCATAGGCTTCTTATACATGAAATATTATCTGATACGATCATTAGATAGAATAGATAATATTTGGTTCAATATATATTTTAATATGTTTCAAGAGGTAAGAAGGCTAACTATTACAACACATGCATACATCAAAGATAAACGATGAAACCTATTAGGTAATGGAATCAAATTAATTTTTTAAATAGAAACAAACTCATCATGCATCAATGTTTAAAATCTCCACATATGTCATTTAGTTGAGCTCCTCTCACTAGCACGTAAAAAACATTACTTAAGACAAAAAATCAAACTAATAGAAAAGCTAATGAGACTATATATAGTGGGTTATTAGCTACTAAATAAATCAACTTATCAACTTAGGACTAAAAGGTCAGACTTATAGCAAAGCTAAATGATACTATAGTGGGTTATTAATTCCTAAATAAATTATACATAAAGCATCCTGCCTCAAAATCAATATATCAAAAGGTTTAAAACCTTGTCGCACAGCTAGTTAGGAACATGCCAACGCAGTGACCTGCAAATTTAGTCCATTCCTAACAAGGGCTTCATTCAAGCATTGAGCAACATCTTTGCCAACCTAATATTCCAAAAAAAAAAAGTTAAAATAATCTTGAGTGAGAAAAAGAAAATTATAATCTCAAAAGAAATCATGGAGGCAGCCAAGCAATACTTTCTTATTTTCTATGTGCACCATCTGTGTCAAGAGAGAAAGATATAATTTAATTCTATAAAGCTACTAATAATGTTATTAGGATTGCATATCTAGTTATAGTGAGCATGCACGGGATAATATGGTATCAAGTCTAAATTTGAAAGATCATGCATGTATTGTAAAAAGAATGGTTCGGCTATTTGAATAGAGACTTCACTTCAACCTATAATGAAAATAAGAATAATGAAAGGAACTATTTTGTAACTTACAACGTCTTCAATTGAAAATTCCTTAGTCCATCTAATTAACGATCCTGAGGATATAGAAACTTGTCTAACAGGAAAGGAAAATGTAAAACCAATTGCCCTTCCCTCATCGCCCCCACCCTCTGTTTCAATAAAGTTCTTTAATGCCAAGGCAATTAGATTGAATAAATCCTGCATGCAGAATTAAATTAGTATATTAGAAACAATATGTCGCAAAGAAATTAAAATAAAATGATGATAGTTACCTTGCTTGTACCCTTGATCAAGTCTTCTGGAATAGGTCGATGTTCAACTTTTTTATCAATAACCATAGACCCTGAACCGAGCTCTAGTTTCATGACTCTAAAGCTTGTACCTCCAACATCTACAGAGTAATAGATGCCTTCCTCACTCCTGCCAGTCACATGTATATATATGAATAACTGAATCTGATCAACAAATCAAGCTCCAAAAGATCCATATGCTTAAAATTTATGTTATGAAAGACTCAATTAAGTTGCCAATTCGGACATCTCAATACAAAGAAAAGTAGCCATTAACAGGGAAATTCTATACAGCCAATATAATGCTATATGTTGCAACATCAAATTGTCATGAAATGTGTAAGAGGCAAAATAAACATCATCACTATATATACAGTGTGGACTCGGGACCAAAAATGTAACTACCTTCTCAAAAAGATTTCCATCAATGATATAGAAAATTTCATATTTTTCATAGAAAAATAGTCCCAGAACAATTGTGTAATACTGCAAAATGAAGGAACATATATACGTTTGTTGTTCGGCACCGAATGTTTACTTTTTTGAAAATATACAGAGAAAGAAACAAGAAATGTGGATAAATTCGAGCCAATAAAGAATGAATAAATTAAGTTGGGTATGGATGATCCAGGGAGAGCGATCCGTGGCTGACCCACCGATCCATTTAATTAGCATAGGACCGATGTTCCATTCCTATTAATGGCTAACCCTTTGGGCTCCAACGGATTTTTTTGTCATGGAGATGAATCAAACTACAAGATCTTTAATTTCTGGCTAAGCTCAAATATAATACTCCATACTAGTAACAAGCAAGCAGAACATCCTTAAAAAAAAAGGAAAGAAAAGAGCGCTCAAACACTTCATACTAGTAATAACAAGCAAGCAGATCATTTCTTTTTCTTAAAAAAAAAAGGAAAGAAAAGAGAGTGTCCAATAGCACAGCAGACTTCGTCAAATAGCATATATATAGCAGAGTTCCGATGCTGCGGCTCTGAAGAAAAATTTAAGAGGAAAGAGGCTCAAACACTTCAGACGCTGCTGCTGCTGCTCTAGCTCATAGCCACGGAACTCTGCAGTCTGCAGCGCCTGCTGCCAGTGCCCACCCCCAGTCAGGCCCCAGGGCCGATCCTTCTGCTTCCCATACTGAACTGACAGCGTCGAGCTAGAATCAGTAGCTGCTTTTTGCAGCAGGAAAAATGGTATTTGGAGAATCGCTGACCGAACTGGTTGGAAGAGCTCTAGACCGAGTATCCAACCCACGTCCACGCTGCTCGTGTGTCACCTCTGACTGAGCGGAGCACAATCAGATTGAGAATTTGAGATTGCTGGAGCAGAAGACAAGAAATCGAGGCACAAAACCGCGCCGTGGCCATGATAGTTGTTGAGTGCTAATCGTGCGCGTGTGCGGCGAAGAGGCGGTAGACCTGGCCCAGCAGCAGGGTGTCCTTAGCCTTGAGCAGGAGCAGCTTGACCCTAGATATCTTGGCCCGATCACCGGCGGTGACCGCCGCGAGGACTCCGACGGACCAGAGGATGGCCAAGGCTGAACCGTGTTGCACGACTAATCAGATCACTACTGGAATCATCGCCGTACGTCCGCCGCCGCTGCACAGAAGGTAGGCGAACTGGCGAAGGGTGGATGGATCCACTAGACCCTTGGGTTCGAGTGCCTGCGTGCGCTGGACCAAGCAGGCTTCATGGGTCATAAAAGGGGCCGTTAGATTCAATTCTATGCGTCGCATCGATGAGCCATCCCGAACCGTCCCTTTGTTTAAGAATGAACCAGGTTAAAATCGCATTCTCGCACTGAAAAACACTTCGCAAATTAAATTAGCAATTGCAAACTCATTTCATTTGGCTAGAAGCCTAGAACCCTATCATGAACCCTCCTCCCATCCACTGGAACACCACAAAGACCTACGTACACTGCACGGAAGCAGACCTAGGAGAAGGCAAAACGATGAAGGGAAGCGCATGCGTGGGCCGCGTGGGCACGAAAGTTACCCCGCTTACCCGTCTGGAAGCGCGTCGACGCAGGTGAGAAGCATCCGGACCTTGCTGGCGCCCTCGGCCGCGAGCCCCGCGAACATCTCGACGGACAGGGAGTTGACGATCCACTGAAGCCGCTCCGTGGGCATGGCGCAATCCTCCTCGAACTCGCGCACCACCGCCACGGCTCTGCTCCACCGAGTCCGCGCCACCGCCCGCCTCGCCACCAGCGCCGTCGCCGCCGCGCAGCCCAAGGCCACGCTCAACCACTGCGCCTTCCCCATCAATCCCTAGCTCCCTACGATATGGCGGGCTGGCCGAACTGACTGCGATCGGAAGGAGTGAGGGGAGGGCGGCCGCGGCGGGCGAAAAAAAAAAGGCGAGGCGAGGAAAAGGGAAGGAACGGGGGCGACGTGGAGGTTGTGTAGTAGAGGCATGGAATCCCTGCATTTATTTTCTTATTATATCTTCTCTTGTAGTTTTGCATCACAATCAATATGTGCTTTCCATAGTTTTGTCCTCCAAAAATATGGAAGCACTCTACCCACCAGATCTACTCTGATTTTTGCATGTTTATTATTAATCGCATTCATAGGTACAATATTAATTTCAACAGTCTTTAGATCGAAAAATGATTTACTAATTAACTACTACTAGCTAGTGATATAATTTAGTACTATATTGGTAGGAGGAAGAAGTTCTTAAATATGCCATGAATAGTACATATATATCTTATAGTATCGTATTTTTATGAAATATAGTACTACTTCCATGCATTGCATTTAAAGCTTAGATCAATATAGCTAGGATCTTATAATTTTATATTTTTATAAGATTTATTATAACCACATTTTAATGAAAATATGATGACTTATTTGCGTGGGATCGATGATTCTTCTTTTCCCCCCACTTAGATAAAGTTTTGTACCGGAGGACTCACAGGAGTGGAGAAGGACCCTGACTCCATCCGAAACATTATATACTACTATCGGTTGTATTAGGCAATATCTACTTAGGGCCGCTTCATTTCCCATAAATAACTTCCAGCAAAAGATTCTAGTTGAAATTGTTATTTAATTTATATAAGCTTTCATTAGCCAAAATTATTCCAAGTGTGGTCCTGTCCTAACTAAATGTGCACTTACACAGGTTCGATCAGGAGATAGGGAAGATCTAGTAGAACCACAAAGTTCCTCGTAGTGAAATTGAGAACTGCAATCTCATGCACATCTAGCATGTAAAATACATCCACAATCCATGTATGGATGTTTCAATCAATCAATGTGATATGAAATCCACCTATCCAAGTTACAAGACGATTACGTATCAATAAGAGACAAAATGTTGGCATTTGTCGATTGAAACAAAACATCAATATAATGTTCATATTTCCTATAAATATAATATTATAAAAATGTTCATGACCACCAGTTAGCTTTCATAATCCCTACAAAAGTTACATAGTTCATGGTCAATGAATTAACTCCATATGCAACGGATACTAGATCTTAATTGAACACACGAAAGTCTCTAGAAACCCTATAATGTGTCTATTATTGCATTGTGGCATCTTAACATTTTTTCACATGCATCTTACTGCATCTTTTTCATGCACCCTATTCTACTTACTACAATATTTCCTTATTTTTCCATCAATTTTTCACAAAGACTAGATAACATTTTAAAAAAAAAAATACATACACTATGTTGGTATATAGTGCTTGGCTATGTTGCTATAGTGCTTGGCATACTAACTTCTTATTGAGTTAATTACCTTTGACACCCTCAACTAGGTATATATTTTTCACTCCAATCATTAAGCATTCTTCCAATAGTTGAAATGTTTCTCTTTTTGTGGCCATTACGTTTTGAAGACTAACTCAAGCTTCAAAGAATTCTTTTGGATATGTAGAACTCTCCAAATATCCTTCTTTAGCTCTAGTCTTACCATACATTAAAGAAATATATTTCACTTTTTAGCACTTGTTATTTGACCCAACAAGTTTCAAAATCATTAAGAACCACATGAATAACCCATTCTTGTGACAAATCTTTTTCAAAAGTGGAGACCATCATCTTAAATTTGAAAACTGAAACCAAGGGTTCTCTCCAAAATACTTGTGGACCATGCATTGTGGGGATTGCTCCCCCGGGTATCCTCGGACGATGGGCTTGGGCCGAGCAGCCAGGCGAGGCCCAGCCCCTGAAGACGACGCCGAGCGGCGCATGCAGCTCCCTGGAATGCGGCGCAAGGATCGGAGAGTAGGATTGATCCGCCCGGATCAGTAGATGGATAAGTTACCTTGTGAAGCTTGATCTCCCGATCGGCAGATTGATACGCTGATCGGGAAGATCGGATATGATTGATCCTGTAACCCTGCCCCCTGGCTATATAAGGCGGGCAGGGACCCCCCTCAAAGCAGATTGTCTCTCACCATAATCAACCACCAGAACACAGGACTAGGGTTTTACGTCATCCTGACGGTCTGAACCTGTCTAAAACCCGTGTCTCGTGTTACTTTCTTGCTCTTGGTCTCGCGCACCCCACCACCATCATCTCATCTACTACCTCGAGTAACCCCTTGGTAGGCTGCCGACCAGATATCGTCGACAGTGGCGCGTCAGGTAGGGGTGTGCTCCTGATCCGCCGCTGAGCGAGATGGCAGATTCGATCTCGGAGTCTGTTCGCAAGATTTCGGAGTCATGTTTCTCACCACGGATCTCGTCGGCCCCTGTCGACAATTCGCCGCGGCTCTCGTCGCCTCTTGCTGAATTCTCGGCGAGATCGCCGTACATCTCTCCAAACGCCTTCCATGGCAGGTCGGCTTCTCCATGATGATCCCTGCTGTCGTCCAACATAGTCAGCTCGGGTCATGTACACGCAACCTGCTGGCGGCGGCCTGCTGATCGGATCTTGTCGTGATGTCCAACCCGGACCCTCATACGCCACGCCGATTGGATCTCGTCATACATTACGGAATCCATCTCCAACACGGGATCGGCGTACCATCGGCTCGTCGTCAATCTACTACGGCAGTCCCTGTCCCTGACGTGGATCCCATCTCCTACTCACCGCCTGCCGAAGCCGTCGGTAATCCCTGGAAGGCCACCATCGGACTGCTAGTCTGCTACTCGCCGAAGAATGAGCAAGTTGGGCCACCAGCGTAGCAGGAGCGTACCCGGACTCGACGTGCTAGAATAAGCCTCCACGACTCACCACCGATCAGCCCCTGCGAGCGCCGACCAGGCAACATTGATCATCAGGCATGCCCGCCGACTAGCCAACGATGAAGGATGAGGCGCAGTCTACACATCCTGTGCGATACGAGCTAAGTACCATAGCCACGCAATTTAATTAAAATAGTCAATATTTTCATGTCTGCACTTACGCATCTACAAAGCATGCAGAAAAATTTTCTTTGCTATTGAATCTGCACTTGCATAGTCCGACGAATGCTTTGGCCATGATTACGTGTCGATGCATCGGCACGCCATCGCCAAGCAAGCCGTCCCCGAGGCACCACCGATCCGCCAATTCCTCCATACAATGTGCTGATTTCTCCGTTCAGTCAGCTGGTCGACTCACGCCGATCCCTTTGGTTGACCTGTCGATTTCTCCACACGACGCATCGTTTTCTCCACTCGACCACCGACTTCGCTACGATGTGCCAATTACTCTACTCAACACGTTGATCGCTCTGCTCGACCACGACAACGACTCGTCTCCACTAACAAGCTAAGTCATATTTTTAAATATTTTTCTAAATATTCTCCATTCAGGTACTCGCCGACTTTATCGTCGAATGGACAGATATGCTAGAGAACCTATCCCGGCTGAATGCCCCGAGCACTGGAAGTTGTACTTCGATGGCGCGCTTCATGTCAGCGGCGCCGGCGCAGGGGCCTTGCTCATATCTCCGAGCGGCGAAGAGCTCCGATACGTCCTACGAATACACTTCAAGGCATCCAACAACGCCGCCGAGTACGAGGCCGCCCTACACGGCATCAGGATCGCCATCTCACTGGGAATCAAACGCCTGGAAGTGTTCGGAGACTCCGCCCTGGTCGTGAACCAAGTCAACAAAGACTGGTCCTGCACAAACGAAAAAATGGATGCCTACTGCGCCGAAATCCGCAAACTTGAGAACAAGTTCTACGGCATCGAGTTCCACCATGTCATCCATGAGGAGAACACAGAAGTCGATCGGCTCTCCAAGCTGGGTTCTTCCCGAGCCAAGATACCGCCAGGCGTTTTTGCGCATGATCTCATAGCCCCGTCGATCGGGCAGGCCGGCGAGGTGTCTAAACCCTCCCCCACCGACCAGACGGTCGCGACTGTCGCCGCCACCAACAAGGAAGATTGGCGTTCGGCCTTCGTCCGATACCTCACCAAGACCGAGGTACTGACAGATAGGGTGGAAACAAAGCGCCTCATACGGCGGAGCAAGCACTACATCCTGGTGGAGGGCGTCCTGATGTGCAAGAATACCAACGCCAACGTCCTGCAGAAGTGCGTGCTCCAACACGAAGGCGTCAAGATATTGAAGGAGATACATGCTGGCATATGCGGGAGCCATTGCGCCTCCAGGAATCTGGTCGGCAGGGCATTCCAAGCAGGTTTCTACTGGCCAACCACAGTCGCGGACGCAGAGCATTTGGTGCGACATTGCGAGGGCTGCCAGTTCTTCTCCAAACAACCCCACCTGTCAGCCCATGCCCTGATGACGATCCCTTCTGCATGGCCTTTCGCGGTCTGGGGACTGGATCAGATCGGTCCCTTTAGAGCCGCACCAGGCAACTTCCGGTATGTATTAGTCGCCATCGACAAGTTTTCCAAATGGAAAGAGTACAAGCCGCTCGTCAGCTCCACAAGCAAGAAAGCCGCCGAATTCTTCGAGGAGATCGTCCATCGCTTTGGCATCCCGAACAGTATTATCACTGATTTGGGATCGAACTTCACCGGCAACGAGTTCTGGGAGTTCTGTGAAGAGCGCTCCATACTGGTTAAATACGTCTTCGTCGCACACCCGCGGGGCCAACGGCCAGGCCGAACGTGCCAACGGCATGGTCCTCGATGCCCTTAAGAAACGCCTGTATCAGAAGGACGACAAGTACCCGGGTAGATGGCTCAAGGAACTCCCACCAGCCGTCTGGGGACTGCACACGCAAACAAGCCGGAGTACGGGAGTCTCCCTCTATTACATGGTGTATGTGTCAGAGGCCGTCCTGCCAGAGGATGTTGCCTTCCGCTCACCAAGGGTCGAGAACTACTCCGAGGAAATCTCCGACCAAGCACGAGCAGACGATGTCGACCGTGCAGAGGAAGAACGTCTGGCTGCGTGCGTCCGATCGGCCAAGTACCTGGAAGGCGTCCGCCGCTACTACGACCGCAACGTCCGTGAGCGCTCCTTCGCGGTCAGCGACCTCGTCCTACGTCGACGCTAGAGCTCCGCCGGGATGCACAAGCTGTCTTCCCCTTGGGATGGCCCCTTCATTGTCAAAGAAGTAACCCGGCCGGGGTCCTACAGGCTGGTGGAGTCAGACGGCAGGGACATCCCAAACTCCTGGCACGCGGAGCACCTGATACGTTTTTACGCCTAGGAGACAGCACGGAATAAAGATATGTACTCTGCCTTTGTGTAATCAAATATACATATATGTGTTCAATTCTCTTTTTTCCGCACATTCATGTCATAACCTATCGTGCTATTTACGCACCTAACGCCAATGAGACCACCAGTAAGCACTTTAACTCGAGCCGACTAGAGCAACCCTGTCTCCGGCCCAAACCTACACGTGCAAGCAGCCCAGCGCTCTGCGTTACGGTGTGGCCGGCAGCGGTGCCCAGGTGACCCTAGTGGCCTTTATGTGCACAACAGGGAGCACCTCCCTAGCGCTATAAGACACAAGGTAGCTTGGGCTAGTCCGGTAAGACGACAAAGTCGAACACTGCAGGGCATTATGGCAAACAACACATATACAAAACATGACCATAGCGTCAAAAAACAAGCGCCCACAGGCGCGAGACATCATACAAAAGCTAATGTTAAAACCCTTTCAGGGCGCAGTTGGTTCAGCATCGCCGAACAGGTCCAGGTCGTCAACTACCTTGATTGCTGAGTCGGAGGCTTCGTCGCCCAGCTTCTCCATCTCCTCCTTCGTCGTCCTCCGAGCGAAACCCGTCCCAACCCGTGCGAGCTCCACTCGCGGATAGTGCGACCGGACCAGAGCTAGTGCGTGCCCGGCCGCAGCGCATGCCGCTCTATGGACATAAACGTGCAGCTGCTCCAGCCTTGTGCGGCACCGCACCGGGGAATCGGGGACGCCGAAGGATAGCGCTCCCCGAGCACGTCCCGGTCGTACGCCCCCCTCCGGGTCGACGAGGTTAAGCAGTGAGGTCACGAGGGTGATGGCGTCCTCCATCTGTTCCTCCGCGGCGGCAAGACATCCTTTCAGATCCGTTTGGGCAGCCGCCACATTCTCCCGAACGACTGCAGAATGAAGCGAGTCAGGCTCGAACGAGAACCGCCGACTGTAACACCTCAGTGTTAAGCATGCATTAGGCACCTAATTAATTAACTCAATCACTCATTAAGCATGGCATAAGCATCATCAAGCATAAACCCTAATTGCATTGTCATTTCATGTGCTTTGCATTTAAATTATGCATGTTTGTTTGATTGATTAAATTAGTTAATTAATTGCCTTGCAAATGACTTTGTCAAGTTTGGATTCACTTGCCCAGCATTTTGAAAAGTTTTAACAAAATTTATTGCAAAAGATTTGGTGCATTTTGGAACAAAAAGAAAATAGTGAAAAATCCCTTTTATTTGCCCTTAATTCAAAATGAATTTGTGATTCAAATTATGTTTAGAATTTGGATCTGACCCCAAAATAGAAAATATTCATCTTGAAATTCTCTACAACTTTCATTTTAGGCACTTTTCCTGAAAATGCTTTGAAATGGGTCAAAAAGATGCATTTGATCAGTTTGGACTTGATTCAAATTTTCAAAAAAAAAAAAGACGACGCACAAGAAAGCGGGCAGGCGGATTCGGCCCAAGCCGCCCACCGGCCCACGCCCACGCCGCGCCTACGCCCAGCGCGCCGTGGCGAACGCGCGTGCCACGCGCATGCCGCGTCCCGACCGGCGTGCCGCATGGCCGCCATGCTCCGGCGGCGGGCCCGCCACGGCCGGCCGTGCCCATCACCCGCCGCGCGTCTGCCTCACTCCCGCACGCTCCCATTCCCCTTCTCGCTCTCTCGCTCACCCTCACGCCGCAGCGGCATTGGCGGCCGTCCAAGCTTCGCCCGAGCGAGCGGCACCATGGCGAGCAACGCCACCGCCGCCCGCATGGAGCTGCGCCACCGCCCGCATTCGCGCTCCTGTGCTCCGCCCACCTCCACCGCAACCCGCAGTAGCCGTAATTGCCGCCTTTGACGCAAGGTAAGGGCCAATTCGGCCGTCTTCCGCACTGCCGGCGAGCGCCGAGCTCCGCCGGAGTGTGCGCCGCGCCACCGTCGCTGCACCACCACTCCTCCTTCCTTCTTTTCGAGAGCAGAGGAGCCGCTAGGGTTAGGTCTAGCTTGGGCGAGCTCGGTTAGGGCCAATTTGGAGCCTAGCTCTGCCGCGCCACGGCCTCCACTACTACAGATTTGATTTGTAGCAACGGCCTCTTTTTTTAGTAGTGGCGGTTTAATCATGAGGCGCCTCTACAGTTGGCCGGCACGGCGCCCACCAGTTCAGCCGTCTCTACAAATCGTATAGTAGAGGCGGTTTGGTTTAAAAACCGTCCCTACAAATGCCCATATTTGTAGGGGCGGTTTTATATAGAACCACCCCTACAAATGGATTTGTAGGGGCGGTTTTATATAGAACCGCCCCTACAAATGGCGACCATATAAATCTGGGACCTCCCTTCTTCCTCCTCGGGCCAGTTACTGTTGCCCAAGAAGGAAGGAAGGGAGGCCTTGGGCTACCTCCCCAAAATTGTACTTCTAGGGGGGGAAGCTTTTGATTTCATTTCCTTTGGTGGAGGGGTCCTAGAAGGTAAGTAAATGCTATTGCAATCATTATTTTGAGTTTTTATTGGTTAATTTCATCTTAATTAGGGATTACTTTTTCTCTCTCTTCTATGGTGCATGACCCATTTATGGTGCAATTTTTCAAGGTGCTAGGTATAATTTGATAGGGGAATAGCATTGAGCCCTTATGTAGCATGGTTTTGTAAGATTAGAGTAAAGGATTAGGAACTTTTATGAATGTTTCATCCACATCTAGATCTAGATCTAGAACTAGGGTTTGTTTTTTTTTTTATTTTATTTTTTTAGTAAAGTAGAATTTAGTGTGCACTTGAAGGATGGTGGTTGAAATATTAATTAATATTAATTTTTGTATTGTAGTTGTTTATTATTATTTATTTTGTTATTTCATTTTAGTAAGTAGAATTTAATTAGTGTCATTTGAAGGATATTGGATACACAGTTATTTTTTCATTATTAATTGTATTTAGAGTTGCTTATTATAATCAAGAAAATGGCAATATATATTTATTTAAATTGTTGTGGACAAATATATTCGTTTCCACCTTGTTATATATGCATCGTATAGCTATATTTGATAATCACACTAATAAGAATGGTCTTGTTATAAATGTTACCTTGTGAATGATATTGGTTCTTTTATTATTTGTGTAGTTGAAACATGGCAACATACCAGGGAGTCTTGGATGTATGGTGCATTACGGTGGAAGCCAGGTTTCCGTGATGAAGTGGATAAATTTCTTGATGCTGCGGAGAAGAATGCAATGTTGACACAGAAGAATAATGAAATTATTTGTCCATGTCACGATTGCAAGAATCATATTGCATGGACAGATGTGAGTATAATCAGAGCACATTTTATTATGAGAGGATTTGTGAAGGACTACATAGTGTGGATTCATCATGGTGAAACAATGCCTAACGTTGATTCACCTGAAGGAGTGGGAAACCACGATTGCCCAGACCAATTTGTACAAGATATCGAATTCCTTGACCAATATGTAGCAGAGCTGGATGCAGAAATGGATGACAATGACCATGAGCAAGGTGGTGGTGGTTGGGCTGGTAATTACGAAGCTAGTGGCCACACTAATGCTCGTGGACATGTTGGTGATAAAGAAGATGGAGGTGGACGTGTTGGTGATGAAGGTGATGGTGATTATTTAGAGGAAATGCTTCTTGCCATTGGACCTGAGATTATTCTAAAAAGCGTGAAAGGTCTAGAAAATTTAGAAAAGGTGAAGAAAGCATCGAAGGAGACTTTGTATGATGTTGAAAAGGGTTGTCCGACACACTTTGGACAGTGCTACGTTTTGTGCTTGAGTTGCTCATCCCGAAGGCAAAGTATGGTTGGTCGATTTGTAGTTTCAATGATCTATTGCGTCTCCTATCGTGGTTCTTGCCACGACCAAACTCGTACCCTCCAACACTTACCAAGCAAAGAAGGTAATTAGTCCATTGACAATGGGGGTTGAAAAAAATCCATGCATGCCCAAACCATTGTATCCTATTCCGCGGTGATATGTTCAAATCACTAGATAAATGTCCTCGGTGTGGGGCCAGCCGATACAAGAACAACGACCTTTTTAAGGAAGAAGAAGCCTCCGTGGGGAACAAGAGGAAGAAGGGTGGAAAAAAGGTGGTAAATGATTCCCAACCCCTAGAGGACACACCATTAGGCAGCGATGCAAAGCAGAGACGAGTTCCAGCCTTAGTAATGTGGTACCTGCCAGTCGTTGACCGATTGAGGCGTATGTTCTTAAACCCTAAAGAAGCTGCACTTATGACATGGTGGGATGATGAACGCCAGGTGGTTGATGGTAAGATTGGACACCCAGCTGATGGTACCCAATGGCAACGCTTTGATGCGAAATACCGTGAATTTAGTAAAGATCCGAGGAACGTACGGTTTGGCTTGAGCACTGATGGAATGAATCCTTTTAATGAGAGGACAAGCGAGCACAGTACTTGGCCAGTTATCTTAACCATGTACAACATCCCAACGTATTTGTGTCAAAAGAGAAAGTACCTTCTTCTCACTATTCTCATTCAAGGTCCTAAACAACCGGGCATTGACATAGATGTTTTTCTGGAGCCTTTGATGCAAGAAATGGAGAGGCTATGGACGTACGGGGAGCCTATGTATGATGCATTCAGAAAGGAGGACTTCATTTGTAGAGCCATTATATTTGTCACTACCAGTGATTATCCCGCGTTGTTTGCTTTGTCGGGACAGATCAAAGGGAAGACAGGATGCTTAGTTTGCTTGGATGGTACTACATGGGTGTACCTGGATGCTTCTAAGAAAACAATGTACCTACGATATCGCCGCTTCTTGAAGCCAACTCACAGATACCGCAGCAAGATGTTCTTCAGATTTTATGACAACAAACCAGAAATTGAACCCGCTCCGGTGAGACATCAAAATGGGCAACATGTGTTTGAAATGGTTAAAAACATACGTGTAACCTTTGGAAAGAAGAATGCGGATGGGACGAAGAGAGATAGAAGCACACCTCCTGTCCCAGGTGTTCCCTTCAAGAAACAGTCCATCTTCTTTAGGTATTTGCCATATTGGCCGGACTTAGAGGTTCCGCATGCTATTGATTCGATGCACCTACAGAAGAATGTCTTTGAGAGTCTCATTGCTACCTTGATGGACACTGGAAAGACAAAGGATGGGCTCAAATCACGTAAAGACATGGTGCAGCTCAATGTGAAGCCAGTGCTTCACCCGATACTTTAGGATAATGGAAAATACCTCCTTCCTGCAGCTAGCTTCAACCTGACCCTAGACGAGAAGAGGGCAATCTATAATTTCTTGAGGTCTGTCAAAGTTCCCACTGGTTTTTCAGCCAACGTGAAGAGACTAGTGTCGATGAAGGACCTGTCAATAACACGCTTCAAAGCTCATGACTGTCATGTGATGCTCACAGTTTTCCTACCTATTGCAATTAGGGCAATAAAGCCAGAGTTCTTGAAAATGGCCATCACCCGCATGTGTTATTTTTTTTCAAAGATCTCACAGAAGACAATCGATGAAAAAGAACTTCATGAGCTACATGATTTCGTGGTGGAGACCCAAAACCAATTAGAGATGTGTTTACCTCCAGCTTTTTTTGATATAATGCCACATCTCATGATTCATATGGTTCATCAAATACAGGCACTAGGCCCTTCCTACCTCCATGAAATGTGGTCCTATGAGCGGTTCATGTGCATTTCTTAATCGATACGTGCATAATCGAGCATACCCAGAGGGCTCCATGATAGAGGGTTACAATACCGAAGAAGTCGTCGAGTGTTGCCAAGAGTACCTAAAAGTTCAGAGAGGGATCGGTCAACCTATTTCTCGGCATAAGGGTAGGCTCCTTTGGAAAGGGCACGAAGGGGAGAAAAACAGTTCATCGATGCAGATTTCAGTGAAGTGGCTAGAGCACATTACTGAGTGTCATGCGAGTACACAACCGATGCAGCCGTATATCAATGAACACATGGAACTAATAAGGGCTGAGAGTAATGGTCGCCGAAGAAGAGTGGGTCATGAGACAACACAAGCAACGCCTCACAACATGGTTGAAGGACCACCAAAATCTTCCAAGTGGAGATACCAAAGAGGAAGTTACCATCCGAAGGTTGGCTGCGGGGGCCATCAAGACAAGTGACATCATGGCAAGCTTACGACATTAATGGTTACACATATTATACACATGCAAAGGATAGTAAATGTGTAAACCAAAATAGTGGGGTATGAATCGAAGCTCTTGATGGAATGGACCAAAAGATCTCATTCTTCGGCATCATTGATGATATATGGGAACTTGACTATTTGGTCTAGAGATACCTCTGTTTCGATGTCATTTGGATCAAACAACACCAAATCAATGAGATTGGATTGACAGTCGTGGACCTAGACAATCTAGGCTACCAAGATGACCCTTGGGTTCTTGCTTCTCGTGTTGCTCAAGTTTTCTATCTACGACCCAAAAACTAACCTCCCCCAAAGAAAAAAGACAAAGCATGTGGTTGTCTCCGGGAAACATAGTATTGTTGGACTTGATGGCGAGGAGAATTTTGATGAATACAATAATGGCCCTGAGATGGAGCTATTCATGGACTTCCCTAAAAAGATTAGTGCTGTTGAAAAGAATTTACCCAAAGACATATTGCCATGGCTACGAAAAGATGTCAAGGGTAAAGTTATTCTTGAGCTAGTATGTGTGCATGTGTGTGTGAGAAATTTGATGTACGTGTGTGTGAAACCTTTGATGTATGTGTGTGAGAAATTTGATGTATGTGTGTGACAAATTTGATGTACGTGTGTGAGACCTTCGATGTATGTGTGTGCGAAATTTGATGTATGTGTAATGGCAATATGATTTACGTGTGTGAGACCATCGATGCATGTGTGTGGGATTTGTGCGTGGGACCTTAGATGCATGTGTGTGGGAATTCTATGTATTTGTGAGTTAGACCTTTGTGCAATCTATGTATTTATGAAGGAACATGTATTTATTTATATCATGCAGCTGCGCAATTAATTTATGAACATTGTCCCATAAAAAAAAATTAAAAATAAAGTGGTAGGTAATTCTGAAATTAGGGCGCCATTTGTAGGGGCGGTTCTTGGACAGCCCGCCTCTACAAATGATTTGTAGCGACGGGTGACCATAGAAAACCGCCCCTACAAATCGCTCCGGTATATATATTATACGCGCGGGGATGCCCATTTTTTTTGCTAAGTGTTGGGCGCTTTCTTCCTCTTTGACGCCCGGCAGGCTGCCCAAATTGGGACCGCCGCCGCCGCCGCCGCCACCGGCGTCCGGCCCGCCTCCGTGCGCCACGGCCGTCCCCTCGTTCTCCGGATCCCGCGGCTACCGGGATCCCGGCGCGCACACCTCCCGTCGCCACGGCCGGCGTCGGCGGCGCATCGACCTCCTCCGCGCCCGCGCCTCCCGCCCCTGCCTCCCGCGCCGCCCGCCTCTCATCGCCGCCCTGCCTCCCTCCGTTGTTCCTGGCCACCGGGCTTCTTCAACCGCCGCCTACGGCGTGTGAGGAGGGAGGAGGAGCCGCGCGCCCTGGATCCGGGGGGCGGCGGCGTCCATCCAGCGTGAGAAGGGAGATTCGCGGTGAGATCTACTCTTTTCTGCTCCTCCATCTATCGCAGCTCTCTCATCGCGTGAGAATCGTCGGTGCCGACGGCGGGGCAGTCGCAGGCTCGACGGCGGCGTAAGCTTCAGCGGCTCCCACTCCCGCCTCTTGCCTTGCGCCCTCGCCAAGGCTGGAGCCAGCAGCCGCTGCTCCACCAAGGCGGCCGCGCCCCTGCTCCACCAAAGCGCTGTAGCGTGCGCTTAGTGCCGCTTTTTGGAACCCTGATTCATATAATTTTTAATTTTCTATAGCATTTTGCAGCCTCATTCAGTAAAACATAGTATTCAGAATGCAAAAAATGATGTTTCTTTTCTTTCACCTGAAAGCTTATTGGCACAGTACTAAACAGGCATCTTTGTATGGCATGACTCCAACCTGAAAAAACTGAACCTTAAATGCAGTGTTATTGATTTGGACACCTGAACCTATTTTCAGAGTTTGCTATTTCTGTTGTCTGCATACTTTGGGTTCCTATTCCTTGTCTTGAACCTGGGTTTGTTAAGTATTTATTTGATGGTCTGTGTATTACTATTGCTCAACTATACAGGTCCATTTCTTTTATTTACTTTTTTCGTTCTTTATTTTCAGGGACACAAGTACAACTAGGGAATTGAATTCTTAGGACTTCTTTGGAGCAATTGCCAAAGCCTTTGCAGCAATTATTATAACGGCTTATTGGCTGTTGGGTGATTCTCTCTTATCCTCACCGATTGGCGGTGCTTCCTCCCCGGTGGGCTGTGTGCTCCTCTCTGTCTCAGGTTTGGTCTGTCCTCCTCCACCTATCCTATGCTAAAGTTTAGTACTCTCCATTACTGTGCCACAATGAGTTGCTCAAGTGTGATGCATCTGTTTTCCACTCCTCTGTAATCACTATGTGGTATTGTTTTACAATTAGCTCACTCTGTATGCGTGAGGCCCGACTTTATTTTGCGGCTAGTGATGAAACTGTTGCTACTCATCTGTTTTTTTGCCTGTGATGAAACTGTCCAACTCATTAATATACGATATGAGCTGATGATCCTAGACTTGTGAGGCACTTGGCATAATTAATGGTCCCTCTTCTCTTTTCTGTTATGGTATGCTGCTGCTATATTTGTTCCCTTTAAGGCCTGTTTCTGCAATATTGTTCTGTTATGACTGAGGGCAGCTCAATTGTGTTATGATATATGCTGCCTTGTTGCTCCAAGTCTAGGCTCAAATGATGGTTGACATTTCTGAGGCCTGCTGCTGCTATATTTTTCTGTTATGACTATCAAGGCAGATCTTGTGTTATTGTATATGTTGCCTTGATGCTCCAAGTCTAGGATCAAATGATGGTTGACATTTCTGAGGCATGCTGCTGCTAAATGTTTCTGTTATGACTGTCAGGGCAGCTCAGTGTGCAAAATACAATTAGCTCCTTTTTATTGCTGCTATATATGTAAAGGTTAGTTTTATCTGTAGACTGAATGTCATTGTGCAATTTTAAATCAGTCTCTCAATGTCTCAGCCTTACGCTGCTGCTGCTATAGCTTGTCTGAAAATTTGGACTGAAAACTTGTGTATATTTGGCGTCATTGCTAGTCCCTTTTCTCTGTTATCACTGTCAGGGCAGCTCAATTCTATTATTGTACATGCTGCCTTGATCCTCCAAGTCTAGGATCAAATGATGGTTGACATTTCTGAGGCCTACTGCTGCTATATTTTTCTGTTATGAATGATAGTGCACCTCAGCCTGCAAAATACAATTAGCTCCTTTTTCAAACAGCTAGCTGCTGTTGTTTTCCCTCTCTTCTCTAGTTGCTAACTGCTAGCTGGTGCTGTTTTCTTGCATCCAAAAATCCAAATAGAAAATGACGCTGAGAACAGAGAGTCATACCACAAGGCCTGAGGTTGAGCCTAACTTTGAAGAGGCACAAGTAGAGGAACTTACTGAGGAGCAGTTCAATGAGGAGATAGAAAATGATGTAGTAGCGATGATACAATCAGAGAATGATGACCATGCTGAGAGGCAAAGAAATGAAGGCGCAGTACGAGAGGATGATGAAGGCGTTGAGAGGCAAAGGGAGGAAGGTGAAGTAGGAGAGGAAGGTGAAAGGGACAACGATGATGAAGATGACGATGATGAGGGTGAAGAAGACACAGCGTACGAAAGTCCCGAGGATCCTTTTCCACCTAAAACTAGAAGGAGGCCAACGTTCGATGACCTTCATCTGGATTTTAATCCGAATGAGGTTGGATCCATTCTTATCAAAGTTATCATTAGTTTCAATATTATGGTAGTCATAAACAAACTTTGATCTCCAATATAGGTCCCTCCATCTTCAACTAGGCATCGTCGACGTCGTCGACGACATGATACAAGACAAGAAAGATCAGAGGAAGGTGGAGCAGAGGCAACAGTCACAGAGTTCGACGCTCAAACCTCTGCTCCAGAACCACAAGTGACGACCTCTGATAGCCAACGAAAGAGGAAACGAGGGGATAGAAAAGCCAACCTTTATCCTGAAAAGGCTCTGTTTGTGGTAACAGAGGTCAGGCCAATAGGGGAGATCCGAGAGCCAAAGCATCTCAGAGCAAAGTGGCGTAATGCAATCGGGGCTCTAGTAAGAGATGAGCTAAACCCAGCAGTGAAAACCTGGAAAGCTGTCTCGCAGGAGACAAAGAGATATTTATGGGAGAAAAAGCTGTTGAAGAACTATAGATTTCTGGAAGGAACACATGATTTGGTACAACGTCTCGCTCTCAAGCAACTTGGAGACTCATTCAGACGTTGGAAGTCGGAACTCAACATCAAGTATGTCCGACATAACTTAACTCCCTTCAACGAGTTTGGCAAGATAACTCCTGGACAATGGGCTGACTTTGTGGCCCAGAAGAGTACACCAGAAGCGAAAGCCCTCAGTGCCCGTAACTCTGAACTAGCAAAGAAGAACATGCACCCTCATCATCTAGGTCCCGGTGGGTACATTGGCAAGGAAGAGCAGTTTAGGAAGATAGAGGAAGATGCCGCCGCATCTGGGGCATACAACTTGAAGGGCTTGAAGAGGCGCACAAAGAACTGGATCCTTTCAAGGAACAAGGAAGCATCTGCAGCGCTAAAATTTGATAAGCCGAGAGACAGAACAACAAAGTGTCACAAATACTGAAACTTGGTGAGGAGGCACAGAAGGGCTCATTCAAGCCTTCCAGAGAGAGAGATGAACTTAGCGTGGCCTTGGGAAACCCTGAGCACCCAGATCGTGTCAGAGGGTTAGGGAAAAGAATGATATGGAAATATGGCTTCGAAGAGGACAGAGACATATATAAGAAGCATGGCAGAGATCGTCAGAATAATCTTGAGCTCCAAGTGAAGGCTTTAGTTGCGAAGGCACTAGAAGAACAAGGATTATCTACGGAGCCACGTACAATAATGGCATCACCGGGACAATTGGCTTTGATCAACAGCCCTCCAGAAGTTCCTAGTAGCCAAGGGTCGACTACGGCCACAACACCAATTGATTTCATACGGGAACCAACTCAGTGCACATTGGTGGTCCTCGTCGGTAGGCAAAACATAATGACAGAGGTGGCAACAGGTGTGGCACATCCTCCAGGTGGCTTACATCACCATAGTAGGATACCGCAAGATTATACTAGGGTCGAGGTCCATACCGTGAAGCCTGAATACACCCAATGCAAGATAGACTACCCAACTCCTGAGGGACTAGAGTACCTTGGAGAAGTAGTAAACCAATTCATCCTCTGGCACAAAAAGGATATTGTATTGGCTACTTGTCCGCCGCCTGTTGAGCATTTGGAGGGAGTGTGTGAGGAGGGGGAGATACAAACACCACCTCGTGACCACAACTTGTTAGAGATGCCACACTATTCCCCGCCTCCTATGGACAACTTGGCTGACATACCACAATCTTCCCTGCCTCCTAACGAGCCCTTGCCTGAAATGCCAGAACCTTCCCAGCCTCCAAGCAAGCCCGTGCCTGATATGCCACAGTGTTGCCCTCCTCAGATCGAGGACATGTGTAATGAGATGCCACATACTTCATTACAAGCAGAGCCAATACTTGATCATGTAGAAGGTGCCGACAAGGAAGGAGAAATAGGAAAGAAGCATCTAATCCACGAGAAACCAGCTTTTGAGACGATGAAAGGCATCACGTCGGCGGCCAAGTGGTATGCACATGACCGGTTCAAGCCGGAGAACCAAGTCAAACAAGTCCCACGATCCGAGCAAATTTGTCACTAGCAAAAGGCAACGCATACCAAACAATCAACAGACTCAGAAAAAGGCTTCTAAGTATCCAAATGTAAGCGCTATCAAATGGTCAAAAGATTGCCCAAAACATTACAATAGAGGCAAACTATTTCTACCAAATCGGGTCATGCAGAACCTACCACTAGGAATGAAAAGGTTCCATAATTGGTACTTGCGTGCTCAAGAAACAAAAATAAATCTTATAGAAGCAAGCTTCCCCGCCAAGACATTTGGGGGCCCAAAGGGAAAAATTGCATTTGACTTCGATGATCTACAGACAATATTCCACCTCGGAGAAATGGAAGCCAACCTAATTCGCACGTGGTGCTTGTAAGTCCTTGTCCTATTTCATTATAATCTTTGCATTTTGTTATAACTAACCAACGTCATGATTTGTAGAATGCAAGTCCACCTTGCTAAACAAGTGTCAACTCAACGTACTAGGTACTTAGACCCTCAATTGGTAGCACAAGACAGGTTTACTTACCCCAACGAGTGGGAATTAGATGGCAAAAGAACTTGCATTTGGAAAGACCATCGAGGAGAAAGAGCAGATCCATCAAGAAGCCATAAGAGACGCTGGGCTCAAGGTTTCAAGCATACATAGCAAGTGCTTTTGATAGACTGCAGAATCTAGATACAATATGGATACCATACAATTTTGAGTAAGTACAACTATTTCCTTTTACGCTTTAAGAATATAACACATTTTTGATTGATTTAGATGAGCTTAGTTATTTCTATGATTGAAATCATGCAGCAATCATTGGATTAGTATAGGCGTCGATGTTGGCCACAGCATGGCGTGGGTCTTCGATTCAACAGACAAGGACGAGAACACATATAAAGACTTCATAGCAATCCTCAAAACGTATAAGTTCATATACCTCTACAATTGTAGCACTTTCGGATACTAACTTTTATGTACTTAGTCATTGGCTATATTCACTTTTGCAGGGCATTCAGGTACTACGTTAACAAACGCCATGGGAGGCATCATCCAACAAGGAAGGATAATCTATGTGTCAAAACAAAGTGGCCAGTAAGTGTAACTACCTTTAGTCCTTCCATTATTTTTTTGTCAAAAGCATTACCTAAGATTCTTCTATTTCAAACTCAGTGTCACAAGCAGAAGATTGGGAGTGTACACTGTGGATATTATGTCTGCACTTTCATTGCAGAAAATGGTCCATACAGGAGACACCCTAACATGGTATATTTTAAATGCTTCACTTGTAGTACAACAATTTGATTCAAAGATATGCCTATAATATGAAATACTAAATGTACAATTGTTCATATAGTGGCCGGAAGAGAAAGAAATGAGTAGGACACCGATTGATGATGACAACCTCTTGGAACTCGTGGGCGACCTATGCAACTTCATAATGGATCAAATTATACATGTGAGGGGATCGTACCATGACCCAAATTCTGACTTAGGAAGTAATCCTCAGTACCAACATCTTCGCGAGTGGGAAAGGCTAAGCTTAGGTCGTTGAATCCTTTTGTGAATGTAATGTGACGTGTAATACGACTTGTGAATGCTATCGGACTTGTGTAATTATTGAATGTTAATATTTTCAAAACATATGTCATGGTCCGGATGTTGTTGGGCTTGTTAATGAACTGTTTCTGTATTGTTTGAATGATTTCCTATATGTATATAACCTGTTCTGGTGGAATTGGATACCAGCCTGAATTTAGTTTTTTTTAATAAATATTGTAGGGACGGTTTTATCTTCAACCGTCACTACAAATTAATTTATAGAGACGTATGTAGTTTTAACCCGTCTCAACAAATCATATTTGTAGGGGCGGTTATCTTTTAAAAAACCGTCTCTACAAATGCATTTGTAGGGGCGGTTCTATCTAAAACCGTCTCTACAAATGGTATTTGTAGGGGCGGTTCAAAAACCACCTCTACAAATCGTGGATTTCTAGCCACGCTTGCGTAGGGGCGGTTGGGGAAACCGTCTCTACAAATCATCACCAACCGCCCCTACAGAGCTTTAGTGCAGTAGTGCTCACCGTTGCCGTCGCGCCGCCGCACCACCATGCCACGCCGTTGGGGGCTCTGGGCTACCCAATAGGGGCAACCAACCCCTTGGCTCGTTTCGCCTTGAGCTCGTAGAGCTCATGCGCGCCTTACCTCGGCCTCCCCTCGCCGGAGATGGCTCGAGTGCCGCCGTGCCAAGACGCAGCACCGCCGCCGCCCCTCGCCCGCGTCGACCCGTCACCGTGTGCGCCTCGTCGCGTAGATCACGCCGGGTGCTACCGGGTTGCAGGAGGGAGGGCTCACCGCCCGGCGAGCTCTCGCCCGCCGATTGTACGCCCCTGCTCGGCTCACCGGCAGGTGGGGACCGTGGACCCGCGGGGTCCAGCGGTCAGTGGCTCTGGTCCACTGGACCGAGTCCATGGACCGGCTTGGGTTCGGTTTTGATTTAATGTTTTCCAGAAATGCATTTAAATGCTTGTAAAGTCATAACTGGTGCAAATGAGATCCAAATTGAGTGAGATTTATTTTGCTAGGTTCCTAGTGAGTAGATCTATCTGTGAAAAATATGAGATGCAATTTTTGTAATACTTTTCTGTATAGATTTATTTAATTGTTGAAAACGCTGAAAACTGAGTAAATGCATAGTAAATTAAATATTGCTCAGAAAAATGTGGTTCTTGTTTTGTTAGGTTTGTATTGCCATGTACTTTCTGTGAAAAATATATGCCATGCAGTTCCTGTGTAAAAATATGAAGGTGTGATTTAATTGCATTTTAGGGCTGTTTCTTGTTTATTTCATAGTAATTAATTTATTAGGAATTATACCTTGATAATTTTTTGTGACTGTTCTTGTGCTAAGAAGCATTCATAAAAAATGTTAAATCTACTGTTTGATACTATTCACAATACAAAGTTGTTAAATGTGCATTTCTGTCCTGTTGCTTTATCTTTTTTTGTGTAGGCCATGATATGTTATGAAATGTGATAAAAATTTTATCATGGCTCTGTTTTAGCATAATGTAGCTCCTGTAAATTTTGTAGAATTTTCTGGACTGTTTAGACAGAGGTCCCAGTTCAAGCCTATTATTTCACATGAAATGATAAGGCTTTGATTTAATTGTTTTAGTAGGTTTTATATTGCTTTGTGAGCACTTTTAGTTATGTTTGAATTGCTGGTCCTGTTATGCAGCACCATAATTGAAATGTGATGTTTAGCTATAAATAGTGTTACTTCTCTTTTATTCATGTGTTGTGAGTATGTGTGTGCTTATACACACCTCTCTTCTTTATATACTTCTCTAAGTGTTTAGAGAAGAGATATGCACATACTCAGTAAAGTGAAGTAGTGTATACTAGAGAGGAGATATGCACCTACTCTGTCAAATAACTTGTTAATCATCTTCATTCGTAAGCATCGCATCTATGCATTCTTTATGTTTATACCGTGCATCGCATCATACAGGTTCGCAGGAGGACCCCCAACTTTCGGAGATCGAGGAGAACCCTCAGGAGGAGTTCCAACAAGAGGTTCCAGTAGGAGGGGACGAGGAAGACCTGCCCGAGTGTCCGAATCACCGCGCAGCTGACTTTGAACAAGGCAAGCACCGGAGCATCTACTTACCTATGCTTTCTAACAGTCTAATTATGCTTTATGATTATTGCATTAAGTATAGGAGTTGTGTGCAACCGTTGATGCATTATATCCTTGCTTTACCCTTGAATTATCCCACCTTGATTTCCCCTGCTAGTCTGGGGCGAGTAACATGCTTAGCTTGCTTAGACGGTAGAAGTCGGGTGATTTCCTGTCATCCGCGAGTATAGGTGGTTACTTATGATTGATGGAAAGCTTATGTTGATATCATTTGGTTGATGGTTATGGTTGAGATAATTGGAGACCGGACGGAGTCTTGTGGGGTTGTTGGACCATAGTGATTCCGTCTGTGTCGGTTAAAGACCGTACCGTTGATGTACCGCAAGTCATGTTGAACGCATGCCTCACATTTAGCTGGCCGGATAAGCACTTCTGGCCGTGAAGCCTAACACTATCCAGGCCGGTTCTCGACTCGTTCGCACTGTATTGGAGATGGATGGGGGACCACAGGGGCGCGAAGAGTAAGTCCGAGGTCCAGCATGGCTGGCTAAGGCAGTCGGGCGGCCCCTGGGTATGGTGGTTCCACTCGAGTCCTCGTTGTTTTCCCGGATATGTGCCACGGTGACCTGTAGCTCACTTTAGCGGGTGAGTGTGGTTTGTGTGAGGAATACCCCCTGAGCTCAGTAGTAATCGATTCGAATCGCCATCGTTCCTGGACAGTGAACACTTGACTTGAGCTGCACCATCGTAGTAATGATTATGGAATATGGGTAATGATGATGATGATGAGTTAAGCTAAATGATTATGGTTACTACTTGCTTGCTTAATCATGACTAATATACTATAATGATGCATAGTATAGGTCCTCACCTAGCATAAATAGGAATGGTTAAGCTGAGCCATCACTTTAAATGTTACTACCGCTTTTATGCAAAAAGAGTCAAGCTATCCCCCCCCCCCCGATAAAGCCTGTCATACTCCTTGGAGTCTTTTATTTTAAGTCCGTCGGGTAAGTCTAGCTGAATACCTTCTCGTACTCAAGGTTTTCCCGCTTGTTGTTTGTGCAGATGGCCATACCTACCACGGGTATTGTGAGACCTGCTTATATCCAGTGGATTAAAGTACCAAAGGCATGGTCGTTCTTAATATTCTCCCCACTTGCTTTTGTGGATTGGCTATTGAGCTGGCACTGTATTAAACTTAAGTATGTGTGTGGGTTGAGCTTTCAAAACTACTTTGCTTTCGCTACTCGGATTTGAAGGACTTGGTTTGTAATAACTTTATTTCCGCACTTTGATGTTATCGAACTATTTGTGAAATGTTGTAACGTGCGAATGGTGACGCTAAACTTGTACGATCTTGGTTGATGATGTTTGGTTTGAAATCCTTCGAGATTTCCGGACTACCGGATTTATAACGGCTTAAGTGTGACAATTGCTTGTTTAGCGAGTGATTTTTCACTTATGCTTTTATAAATTGGTCGGTTCTGTTACACCGACCATCGGAGCAAGGTTTAGCGGTTCTTGTTCACATGTGTATGTAAAACAAAAGATTTTGGTTTCAAAACTGAATTTTTAACTTATAGATCTATAAGTCTTTGGAGAAAACCTTGTTTGCAAATTAAGAGTGTGCCGGTGGTCATATCCTTTATGCCAATTAAGGACTCTAGGTGGCTATTTAAGTACTAACTTGGGGGCTTGCATCATATTTTATTTCACTGTTGCCCATGCAGCAAGGTAATTGTATGGGTGCCATTCACTTGAATGGTAATGTATGGTTCAAAAGCCTCTATGCCTCGGTAAGTGTGAGTTGTGAGAGCATGGTTGTCCAACCGACAATCTAGGGGAGTGCTAGTGTGATGCTGAAAGTACTTACATGTCAAAACTATGTATTTACCAAGGTGTTTAATTGTGGGTTGTGCCGTCTGTTGAGACGATGCCGTCATGTGGACGAGGATCGGGTAGTTGTACTACGTATGCGTGTATTTGGGAATGCACGTATGTGTGAATATTAATTTTTGCATTCCTGCAATGCATTTATTCATGTTGTTGGGATGGGCTGAAGTGGATTTTTCTGCAGGTACATAACAGCGCCGTGTAGAACGTCTAGTTATACGCTATGAGAGAACGTTGTATGCCACTTGTTTATACCGCTAGAATTATTTTTGCTAAGTTTGTGAGAACGTAAGATACGTGCATACATCATGTTTGTTCATCTCATGTCATTGCATTTACCTTCCCTTGTAAATTGGTTACTTCTGTTAATTAAAATTGGATAATTAATAACTTGTCTCACCCCGAGGTAAATTTCTAAACAGATGGCCCGCACCAAGCAGACAGCTCGCAAGTCCACCGGAGGCCATGTACCGCGTGGACAGCTCGCACCTCGCACCACTATCCGGGAGTCTCACTTCCTGGAGGAGTTTGGGATGCCCACGCTCCTTTGGCGTGTGTTGGCCCACGTGGGGTATACGGAGGAGCAGTGAGGATTTTTTATATATTTTAATCCTTTTCTAATTAATATTTCAAACATAACCACACCCAAAAAATATTTGCACGACATAGCCCTTTTTGGTCGCGCCAACGTCCGCGGGCGCGACCAAACAACGTTGTCGCGCCACATGCATTGGCGCGGCAAGATACGGCACTTTGGACGCCGTTTCCGGCGTGGAAAAGCTTGTCGCGCCACATGCATTGGCGCGACAGTATGTTTTGTCGCGCCCGTGAACGGCGCGACAAGACTGAATTTTTAAAAAATCATAACTCTTCAATACTATGTCGGATAGAGATGATTTTTTTATATGAAAATTGTAGCTCTCGACGAGATCTACAACTTTCTAGTTTTGAGTTTTTCATTTCAAGCTGTTAAGATGCTCAAAAAAAATTATATAAAGTTTCAGCACCAAAATAATCGCGTATTAGCGCTTGATTTTCAAAAAATCATAACTCTTCAATACTATGTCGGATGGAGATGATTTTTATATGAAAATTGTGGCTCTCGACGAGATCTACAATTTTCTTGTTTTGAGTTTTTTCATTTGAAGCCGTTAAAATGCTCAAAAATTATATAAAATTTCAGCACCAAAATAGTCGCGTATTAGCGCTTATCGCGTCATACAAATAATATCTTGTTTGGGCGATCAACGTGTCGGCGTGCACCGGAGGGCTTCGGCGCCGGCCTCCACCGCTGCCTTTCGCTGTCCGGGGTGAGGATCTCGTAGGGACTGCTTGTGATCGGTCGGCGCCCGCCATGCCGGACGCCATGGGCGGCGGCGTAACGCGCGGAGGATCTTGTGCTCCCCGTCGTGGGGACGTGCCCGAACACGCACGGCGACGGCGCCTCGTTGCCGCTTCGACGCCGGGATGCCGGTGACGTCGCCCGTGGCCGGGTCGAGCACGCCGACGGCGGTCGTGCCGCCCGTGCCGACGAGGCGAGTAGGAGGCCGCCCGGTCACGCCGAAGTGGCCGTTGCCTTGCCTGTCCAGCCGCGTGACCGTCGCGCCCGGCCGCCACGTCTACGAAGTTTGAGGTCGGCGTGGGAGATCTTGGCATTGGCGGTGGCGTAGACGGCGGCAACGAAGAGCGGGTTCGCCTTTGCTGCTTGGCCGCCCCACGGTGCGCAGGCGGCCGAGGAGCTGCGTGGCGGGTGCAGCTGCCCGCCGTCGTCGGCATCCGTGGGGAGGACGGTGCCGACGGCCCTGTTGCTAGGCGGTGCCGCTAGCAGATATGCCATCAAGTTGAAGCCGAGTTAATACTCAAGAAAATAATATAAGTTTTTAGCACGAATATGCTATATTATTTCTCCGAGCTTTCTAACGACCTCAAATATAAAAACTCAAAACTACAAAGTAGTAGGTCTCATTGAGAGCTACAATTTTTTTTGTATAAAAAGTATTTTCATTTAAAACCATACAAAAAAATATATTATTTGTATGACGCGACAAGCGCTAATACATGATTATTTTGGTGCTGAAATTTTATATAATTTTTTTGAGTATCTTAACGGCTTCAAATGAAAAAACTCAAAACAAAAAAGTTGTAGATCTCGTCGAGAGCTACAATTTTTATATAAAAATCATCTTCATCCGACGTAGTATTGAAGAGTTATGATTTTTTGAAAATCAAGCGCTAATACGCGATTATTTTGATGCTGAAACTTTATATAATTTTTTTTTGAGCATCTTATCCACTTCAAATGAAAAAACTCAAAACTAGAAAGTTGTAGATCTCGTCGAAAGCTACAATTTTCATATAAAAATCATCTCCATCCGACGTAGTATTGAAGAGTTATGATTTTTGAAAATTCAGTCTTGTCGCGCCGTTCCGCCGGGCGCGACAAGACTGTCGCGCCAATGCATGTGGCGCGACAAGCTTTTCCACGTCGGAAACGGCGTCCGAAGTGCTGTATCTTGCCGCGCCAATGCATGTGGCGCGACAACGTTGTTTGGTCGCGCCACGGACGTTGGCGCGACCAAAAGGGCTATGTGTGCAAATATTTTTTGGGTGCGGTTATTTTTGAAATATTAATTTAAAAAAAAGGATTAAAAATATATAAAAATCCGAGCAGTGACCCGTGTACTCCTGGGTGATTGAGGAGCCAAGCGACGGAGACCACATGATTCTTTGTAGAGGTTACCGTCCCACCACTCCACGAGGACTCGGAGTGGGAGGGGTGGCGCCTGCGTGCCTACGGAGTCACACCGGAGGAGGGGACTAGCAGAGCCGCCTTCTTCGTTCTGCGCATCATCATGGACCACTTTCCGCTAAGCCTGGCAGAGGCGTTGGCGGGAGTGTTTCCTCGTGGTGACCCTGCTGACACGTTTTGGGAGCGATCCCCCCAGGCAGGGAGCCGGCCGGGGATTGATGAGATAGAGGACGGTGACAATGCGGCGATGAGCGCCATGTTTGCCCCCCGATGCGGAGACTACGGATGCTACTCAGTCCTGCCTGTACAAGATGAATGATTGGAACAAGGCCCTGTGGAAGAAGGAGCAGAAAAAGAAGAAGAGGCACTCGGACCGTGTCCGAGATCTGGGGCACCAGATAGAGATGGTCGTGGCTACCAGAGACGACGCTAAGGCCCGTGAGAGGGAGGCCAACAGGGAGATCGCTACCTTGCGCACACGTGTTGCACGCTACGAGCAAGTATGAGAGGAACAATGACGGGATGATGGCACGCCCGGTGACGAGAGGAATGAAGCCCGGAACGACACCCACCCGGTTGGGGCACCAGCTTGTTGAGCGTGAGGCGTACATTGACCGGTTGCATGAGGACTACCACGTGCTGTACAACCAGGTTCATCCTCACCACGAGCCTGGAGCTGCTGAGCTAGAGCCTGGAGTCATTGACGCTAACGGAGGCGAGGAGGCGCTGACCTTCCACCTACACCTGAGCCTGCACCTGACGACGACGTTGTCCTTGCCGCCGAGTCTGACGTTGGTAGCGAGCACGAGTAGGCTAGTAGTCTCATTGCTAGTCTTAGTTGCGCTTTGTTTCTTTTGTGGTTGGCATGTAACCTTGAGAGGTGACTCATGTGTGTTAGATCTTCATGTGTTGTGGTGCTATCTGAACGCCTAAAGTCCAGTGTATGTATGCTGGCAATTTTGGATGTTGTATGCCATGGATGATGTTCTAAAGTAATCTAATTAGTGATGTTATGAATTGTGGAAATGAATCTTTATGCCTTTGTGTTGTTGAATGAATTCATTTTTCTTCCAATAATTCATTGGCATGATTATTACATTCACTTACAAAGTTGTAACATCACCTAATAATTGTTTGTTGCCGAAATATACAGATGGTGGGAACACGCCGCACCGCTAGCGGCAATGTGATCGATGAGGGCACTGCCGGTAGTGGAGGAAACGGTGGGAACGGTGGCAATGGAGGGAACGGAAGTAACGGTAGGAATCCCAGGACTGATCTACCACCACCACCCCCACCGTTGACCGCGGAGCAATTGTTCCAGCAGTTCTTTGGCAGTCAGCGCAACATGGAAGCTACGTTGCGCGATATCGCGGCCAACACTAGCCATGGAGGCCATCGCGATCAACATGTCAACCAGTATAGCACTTTCAAGGACTTCCTCGACACTGACCCACCCAAGTTCCTGCAAGCCAAAGAACCTCTCGAAGCCCTGGAATGGATCAACACTATGGAAGATAAGTTCTGTCTTTTCCGTATGACTGAATCCCTGAAGGTTGAGTATGGAGCTCATCAGCTGCAGGGGCCAGCTGGAATTTGGTGGTCTCATCAGCGCACCACCTTTCCACCCAATGCTCCTATTACGTGGGACCAGTTCACTCGGGTGTTTCGCAACACCTACGTACCTCCTGGGTTGATGGCTATGAAAGTGTCAGAGTTTATGAAGCTTACACAAGGCAATAAAACCATGAACGAGTATCTCCATGAGTTCAACAACCTGTCACGCTATGCTCCTAGCTATGTGGATACTGAAGAAAAGAAGATCGCTAGTTTTAAGGGAGGCCTCAACACCAAAATGGCAAAGACAATGGGCATCAACCGCAGTCTCACCTTCAATGAGTTTATCAGTGACTGCTTGACACAGGAGAACAACAACAACCTGCATGCTACTTCCAAGAATCACAAGAGAAACTTTGAGGGAGGATCTTCTCAGTTCAGGCCCCCCAATGGCTAATCGTCCGCAGTACCGCCCTCCTGCTCAGAATTCGAGGTTCCGTGCACCCGCTCCAACGAGGAATCCTACAGCTCCACCACCTCTGAAGAACCAGAGGGGTTACCGTCCACCTGCACCTCAAGCTCACGCCAAGACTGGAGGTTCCACGGCAGCTGCTCCCGCCGTGAGGGGCCCGTGCTTCAACTGCAATCAGATGGGTCATTTCGCCAAGTACTGTCCCTACCCGAAGAAGCAGACGACCTATCCTGCACGTGCACACCACACCACCGTGGATGAGATTCCCGAAGGAGAACCAGTTACTGCGGGTACATTTCTTATCAACACACATCCTACAGTTGTTTTGTTTGATTCTGGATCATCGCATTCTTTTATGAGTCAAGCATATGCACAGTCACATGAGTTAGAACTTAAGCAATTAGATTATGGGTACCGCGATCGGCTCTGGCCGGTGCCGATGTCCTATCTAATCGGATGCTTGAGCAAGCAACCTTTGAAATTGGAGATAAGTCTTATAGAGTTAATTTGGTGGTACTACCTGGCTTAACTATGGATGTGATCTTGGGGATGAATTGGATGAAAGATAAGCAAGTAGTGATTGATACTGGGAATAGAACAATTACCCTCAAGGAACCTAGAGGTGATGGCACGTTCGTGTGTTATTGCCTCGAGTTGCGAGATATGACCAAGTTAACATATGCTATCCGAGCTTCTTCTCTTTTTGAGATTCCAAAGTGGTTTGTGAGTTTCACGATGTTTTTCCCGAAGATTTGTGCAGGTTACCCGACAGAGATATTGAGTTTGCAATTGACCTAGTACCGTACAGACTCCGATATGCAAGAGACCTTATCGTATGCCTCCCAATGAGTTGGCAGAGTTGAAGAAACAGTTGTATGAGCTGAATAAGTTGGGTTTCATCAGGCCGAGTACTTCTGAATGGGGTTGTCCAGCTTTGTTTGTGAAGAAGAAAGATCACTCCTTGAGGCTGTGTGTTGACTATCGGCCACTCAATGCCGTAACAGTCAAGAACAAGTATCCGCTACCGAGAATTGATATTCTGTTTGATCAGTTGTCTAAAGCAAAAGTGTTTTCCAAGATTGATTTGAGGTTAGGATATCATCAGATCAAGATTCGTCCGTCATATGTGCATAAGACGCTTTCGTCACAAGATACGGGTTGTACGAGTATCTTGTTATGTCTTTTGGCCTAACAAATGCTCTTACATACTTTATGTATCTTATGAATTCAGTCTTTATGCCCAAATTGGATAAGTTCGTGATTGTATTCTTAGATGACATTCTGGTTTACTCTGCAAATGAAGAAGAACATGCCCAGCATCTGAGAGTTGTGCTTACCGGACTAAGAGAACATAAGTTGTATGCCAAGTTCAGTAAATGCGAGTTTTGGTTAAAGGAAGTTGCTTTTCTTGGCCATATCATTTCTGAAAATGGTATTTCAGCCAACCCAAACAAGGTACAAGAGGTTATGGATTGGCAGGCACCGACGTCTGTGCATGAGGTTCGGAGTTTTCTTGGAATGGCAGGGTATTATCGCCGTTTCATTCTAGATTTCTCTAAGATTGCCAAGCCAATGACGAGTTTGCTACAGAAGGAACACAAGTTTGTCTCGACAGAGGCATGTGAGGCAGCTTTTCATACCTTTTGAGAGTTGCTAACCATCCTTCCCTCTGTCTTGGCGCAGCCAGATATCGAGAAGCCGTTTGATGTGTACTGTGACGCATCGAAGACCGGGTTGGGTTGTGTGTTGATGCAAGATGGCAGAGTGATTGCTTATGCTTCACGTCAGTTGAGAAAGCATGAAGTCAACTATCCCACGCACGACTTGGAGTTAGCGACCGTTGTCCATGCTTTAAAGATTTGGAGGCATTATTTCTTTGGGAAATGTGTGCAATATCTACACTGATCACAAGAGTCTCAAGTACATCTTTACTCAACCCGAACTCAACATGAGGCAGCGAAGATGGTTAGAGTTGATCAAAGACTATGACTTGCAAGTACATTATCACCCTGGCAAGGCAAATGTGGTAGCAGATGCCTTGAGCCGCAAGTCACATCACCATGCTATAGAGTCGCTATTTGAAGATGGGTTCAATCTGTTGCATCCAGCAGTTATACATGATATCTAAGTTCGGTGTTCTCTTGACCAACAGATTATTGAAGGCCAAAAGACCGATCCTGGCATCTATCACCTCAAAGAAAAGATGAAGAAGGAATCAATTCCGCATTTCAGACTGGATGACAATGGTGTACTTTGGTTCGACAACCGTCTGGTCGTACCAAAGGACCGGGAACTCAAGAACAAAATGATGGATGAAGCTCACCTTTCCAAGCTATCCATTCACCCTGGGAGCAATAAGATGTATCATGATCTGAGACCTCGGTATTGGTGGACCAAGATAAAGAAAGAGATAGCAGCTTATGTGGCTCGATGCGATACCGGCCGCCGTCGTGTCAAGGCCATTCACATGAAGCCGGCAGTTTATGAATCCTTTACCAGTCCCTGCTTGGAAGTGGGATGATATTAGTATGAATTTCATCACGGGTTTGCCAACTTCACAGAAAGGAAATGATTCAATCTGGGTGATCATTGATCGGTTAACCAAGTTAGCTCACTTCTTACCTGTCAAGACTACCTTCAGACCACCCCACTATGCTGACCTCTACATCTCTGAGATTGTCCGTTTACATGGGGTACCCAAGACAATAGTATCTGATCGAGGACCGCAGTTCACTGCTCACTTTTGGACCTGTTTGCATGAGGGTATGGGAACTAAGTTATTCTTGCACAAAGACCGCTTATCATCCTCAGACTTCAGGTCAGACTGAAAGACTTAATCAAGTTCTTAAAGATATGTTGAGGGCATGTGTGCTATCTGCAAAAGGATCGTGGGAATCTTGGCTACCTTGGGCCGAGTTCTCCTACAACAACAGTTATCAAGAAAGTATCAAGATGGCACCTTTTGAAGCATTGTATGGCAGAAAGTGTAGAACTCCATTGAATTGGGTCGAAGCAGGAGAAAGAAGATACTACGGTATTGACTTTGTTCCCGAAGCTGAAGAGAAGGTTCGAACCATCCAAGAGCATATGAAAGCTGCACAGTCCCGACAAAAGAGTTATGCGAACAATAGAAGAAGACCTTTAATGTTTGAAGTAGGTGACTATGTTTACCTAAGAGTTTCACCGATAAAGGGTACACAAAGGTTTGGAGCCAAGAGGAAGCTTGCACCAAGATATGTGGGTCCATACAAGATTCTCGAGAGGAGAGGTGAAGTTGCTTACAAGTTGCAGTTACCAGAGTCGATGAGTGCTATCTTTTTGATCTTTCACGTCTCTCAGTTGAAGAAGTGTTTGCGTGTGCCCGAAGAAAGAGTTGATGAGCAAGAGCTGAGGCTAGCATCTGACTTGGTCTATAAAGAAGAGCCTGTGAGAATTGTGGATAGCAAGGAAAGAGTCACTCGGAATCATTTGGTGCGAACTTACAAGGTCGTGTGGAGCTACCATGATGATAGAGATGCATCATGGGAAACTGAGGATTACCTGAAAGAAGTTTACCCTGAATTCCATAAAACCTGGTTAGTAAACCCAAATCTCGGGACGAGATTTCTTTAAGGGGGTAGGGCTGTAACACCTTAGTGTTAAGCATGCATTAGGCACCTAATTAATTAACTCAATCACTCATTAAGCATGGCATAAGCATCATCAAGCATAAACCCTAATTGCATTGTCATTTCATGTGCTTTGCATTTAAATTATGCTTGTTTGTTTGATTGATTAAATTAGTTAATTAATTGCCTTGCAAATGACTTTGTCAAGTTTGGATTCACTTGCCCAGCATTTTGAAAAGTTTTAACAAAATTTATTGCAAAAGATTTGATGCATTTTGGAGCAAAAAAGAAAATAGTGAAAAATCCCTTTTATTTGCCCTTAATTCAAAATGAATTTGTGATTCAAATTCTGTTTAGAATTTGGATCGGACCCCAAAATAGAAAATATTCATCTTGAAATTCTCTACAACTTCCATTTTAGGCACTTTTCCTGAAAATGCTTTGAAATGGGACAAAAAGATGCATTTGATCAGTTTGGACTTGATTCAAATTTTCAAAAAAAAGAAGAGGCAACCACAAGCAAACGGGCAGGCCGATTCGGCCCCAAGCGGCCCGGCCCGCGCCCACGCCAGCGCTGCGCCCCCGCGGCGGCGAGCCGCGCGCGCCAGCGCCGCGCCCGGCGTCTTGGCGCGCGGCGGCGTGGCGCCATGCTCGGCGGCGGGCCCCCCGGCGGCCGCGCCCATCACCCGCACCCGCGCGTACGCCTCACTCCGCACACCCCCGTTTCCCCTTCTCGCGCTCGCTCACCCCTCACGCCGCGCGGCGGCGCGCGGCGGCCGACCAAGCTTCGCCCGGCAGCGCCACCCCTGCGCGCCGCCGCCCCCGCCGGAGGCTGCGCCCACCGCCATTCGCGCTCCACGAGCTCGCCCACCTCCACCGCAACCCGCGGTGCCCGTAATTGCCGCCTTTTGGCGCAAGGTAAGGGCCAATTCGGCCATCTTTCTTGCCCGTGGCGCCCGAGCTCCGCCAGGAGGTATGCGCGCGCCAGGTAGACACCACCACTCCTCCTTCCTTCTTTTTTCGAGGAGCAGAGGAGCCGCTAGGGTTAGGGTCTAGCTTGGGCCAGCCTCGGTTAGGCCAATTTGGAGCCTAGCTCCACCGCGCCCACGACCTCACCGTCGCCGTCGGCGCCGCCGCACCACCATGCCACTTGTAGTTGGGGGCTCTGGGCTACCCAATAGGGGCAACCAACCCTCGGCTCGTTTCGCCTTGAGCTCGTAGAGCCATGCGGCGCTTTATCTCGGCCTCCCCCTCGCCGGGAGATGGCGGGAGTGCCAAACGATGCCGCCAGCGCCTCGCGTCGTAGTTAGGATGCACCTCCGCGCGTCTCGACCCGTCACCGTGTGCGCCTCGTCGCATAGATCAGATTGCTACGGTTCGGCCGGGCGCCCGGCGAGCTCTCGCACCGCCGCCACGCCCCGGCTCGACTCACCGGGCAGGTGGGACCGTGGACCAAGGGGGTCCAGCGGTCAGTGGCTCTGGTCCACTGGACCGAGTCCATGGACCGGCTTGGGTTCCGGTTTTTGATTTAATGTTTTTAAATGCATTTAAATGCTTGTAAAATCATAACTGGTGCAAATGAGATCCAAATTGAGTAAGATTTGTTTTTGCTAGGTTCCTAGTGAGTAGATCTATCTGTGAAAAATATGAGATGCAATTTTTGTAATACTTTTCTGTATAGATTTATTTAATTGTTGAAAATGCTGAAAAACTGAGTAAATGCATAGTAAATTAAATATTGCTCAGAAAAATGTGGTTCTTGTTTTGTTAGGTTTGTATTGCCATGTAATTTCTGTGAAAAATATATACCATGCAGTTCCTGTGTAAAAATATGAAGGTGTGATTTAATTGCATTTTAGGGCTGTTTCTTCTTTATTTCATAGTAATTAATTTAAGAGGAATTATACCTTGATAATTTTTGGTGACTGTTCTTGTGCTAAGAAGCATTCATGAAAAATGTTAAATCTACTGTTTGATACTTTTCACAGTGCAAAGTTGTTAAATGTGCATTTCTATCCTGTTGCTTTATCTTTTTGTGTAGGCCATGATATGTTAAGAAATGTGATGAAAATTTTATCATGGCTCTGTTTTAGCATAATGTAGCTCCTGTAAATTTTGTAGAATTTTCTGGACTGTTTAGACAGAGGTCCCAGTTCAAGCCTATTATTTCACATGAAATGATAAGGCTTTGATTTAATTGTTTTAGTAGGTTTTATATTGCTTTGTGAGCACTTTTAGTTATGTTTGAATTGCTGGTCCTGTTATGCAGCACCATAATTGAAATGTGATGTTTAGCTATAAATAGTGTTACTTCTCTTTTATTCATGTGTTGTGAGTATGTGTGTGTGCTTATACACACCTCTCTTCTTTATACACTTCTCTAAGTGTTTAGAGAAGAGATATGCACATACTCAGTAAAAAGTGAAGTAGTGTATACTAGAGAGGAGATATGCACCTACTCTGTCAAATAACTTGTTAATCATCTTCATTCGTAAGCATCGCACCTATGCATTCTTTATGTTTATACCGGTGCATCGCATCATACAAGGTTCGCGGGGAGGACCCCCAACTTTTCGGAGATCGAGGAGAACCCTCGGGAGGAGTTCCAACAAGAGGTTCCAGTAGGGGGGACGAGGAAGACCTGCCCGAAAGTGTCCGAATCACCGCGCAAGCGGTGACTTTGAACAAGGCAAGCACCGAGCATCTACTTACCTATGCTTTCTAACAGTCTAATTATGCTTTATGATTATTGCATTAAGTATAGGAGTTGTGTGCAACCGTTGATGCATTATATCCTTGCTTTACCCTTGAATTATCCCACCTTGATTTCCCCTGCTAGTCTAGGGCGAGTAACATGCTTAGCTTGCTTAGACGGTAGAAGTTGGGTGATTTCCTGTCATCCGCGAGTATAGGTGGTTACTTATGATTGATGGAAAGCTTATGTTGATATCATCTAGTTGATGGTTATGGTTGAGATAATTGGAGACCGGACGGAGTCTTGTGGGGTTGTTGGACCATAGTGATTCCGTCTGTGTCGGTTAAAGACCGTACCGTTGATGTACCGCAAGTCATGTTGAACGGATGCCTCATATTTAGCTGGCCGGATAAGCACCTCCGACCACGAAGCCTAACACTATCCAGGCCGGTTCTTGACTCGTTCGCACTGTATTGGAGATGGATCGAGGACCATAGGGGCGCGAAGAGTAAGTCCGAGGTCCAGCATGGCTGGCTAAGGCGGTCGGGCGGTCCCTGGGTATGGTGGTTCCACTCGAGTCCTCGTTGTTTTCCCGGATATGTGCCACGGTGACCTGTAGCTCACTTTAGCGGGTGAGTGTGGTTTGTGTGAGGAATACCCCCTGAGCTCAGTAGTAATCGATTTGAATCGCCATCGTTCCTGGACAGTGAACACTTGACTTGAGCTGCACCATCGTAGTAATGATTATGGAATGTGGGTAATGATGATGATGATGAGTTAAGCTAAATAATTATGGTTACTACTTGCTTGCTTAATCATCATGACTAATATACTATAATGATGCATAGTATAGGTCCTCACCTAGCATAAATAGGAATGCTTTGTTTGAGCCATCACTTTAAATGTTACTACCACTTTTATGCAAAAAGAGTCAAGCTATCCCCCCCCGATAAAACTGTCATACTCCTTGGAGTCTTTTATTTTAAGTCCGTCGGGTAAGTCTAGCTGAGTACCTTCTCGTACTCAAGGTTTTTCCGCTTGTTGTTTGTGCAGATGGCCATACCTACCACGGGTATTGTGAGACCTGCTTATATCCAGTGGATTAAAGTACCAAAGGCATGGTCGTTCTTAATATTCTCCCCACATACTTTTGTGGATTGGCTATCGAGCTGGCACTGTATTAAACTTAAGTATGTGTGTGGGTTGAGCTTTCAAAACGACTTTGCTTTCGCTACTCGGATTTGAAGGACTTGGTTTGTAATAACTTTATTTCCGCACTCTGATGTTATCGAACTATTTGTGAAATGTTGTAACGTGCGAATGGTGACGCTAAACTCGTACGATCTTGGTTGATGATGTTTGGTTTAAAATCCTTCGAGATTTCTAGACTATCGGATTTATAACGGCTTAAGTGTGACAATTGCTTGTTTAGCGAGTGATTTTTCACTTATGCTTTTATAAATTGGTCGGTTCTGTTACACCGACCAAACAAGCATAACCGAGCAGAAGCACTTACGCTGCATCTCCGACCGGGCAGCTTGCGCCGCCTGGTTGGCCGTCTCCGCCTCACGGGTTAGCTCGTTGACCAGCGCCTGGGACCGCTGCAGGTCACCTTCCAGGGCTGCAAGCCGACTAGGCGTTAAACTAGAAACTCCGGGATAATGCGCGCAGCATGGGCGTGTAACGTACCGATGCAGCGCACCTCTAGTGCACGAGCCCGCGTCACACGCGCCATGCTCGCCGTGGCGCTTCCACCCCGCCCGGCGTTTCGTGCTCGAGCTCCTCGGCTTGCCGCCGTAATCGTCGTCATCCTCACGAACGGCCTTCGAGGTTTGCGATCGGCGAGCGGGCCGCCGAAGTCCTCCAGCACTTGTTCTCTGGCCGAAGCCGCGTTTCTCGACCCGGCTTTTTTCATAAAGCTGCGGCCCGACTGGTCCAGCCGAGGCTGTTGACATTTACTACCGTCATTACTAAAAAGCGAGAGATAAATCCTACCCCTAGCAACAACGCCAGAAATGCTTGGTATATAATTAACTTGTTATTAGCAACTAGCCACTCATTTATTACTAACATTCCTAAGCATGAATTAAGTTGTCATCCTCAATTATAATGCTAAGGAATAACTATAGATTTACATGTATTCAATATGACTAGACAGAAAATAAAAGATATGAATATAATATGAATGTGAATTAAAATAGGTTCGCAAGCGGACAGATAATTATACCGTTGTAGCATTTTACCTAGTGAGTTCTACCGGGTTGTCGATTTATATTTATACCAATGGGAAGGTCTATATGTAGGACTTATAACTATAACTTACACTATTAATGTGAAAGATAAACTATAACTAGAATCCTACTCATAACAGGGGATAAGTCACGTGATAAAAAGATATATAATAGATAATAATGATCAGTCATCATAAATAGATAAACATCGAGCTCTTCTAGTCATAGTAATAGCTAGCCAATGGATAAACTCAGGAATAAATACTAAGGTAATTCAATAACTACGGCAATGAATAACTCTAATTAGTGCAATTACATCTAGCAATCATTGTTAAGTTAATCCTACATCATAATCACATGTAAAGAGGCATCAACTAATGAGGGTATTAAGACACAAGGGTCACCTCCTTCGCGATCGTGCCCATGCTAGTCCTAATGCACGGAGGGTGGACTACAAAGGAACCAACGCAGGTTGTCACTGCGCGGACTACCACACGCCCCGCACGTCGGGGTGCACTCACAGATAAACAAGATATCTAGACACCACGTCTACATATTGTCTACCATCTACCCAAATGGACGCTTGGGTAAACGCTATACTGAGCAATTACATGAATTCAATAAGATCAAACCAACTATCCTAGACATATAATCAAAGTAGACAATGACTATTGCAATTAAGAATATATATGAGATTAAGAACAATCTTTGCCTAAATCATAATATTGAATACAATAAGAGCAAAGTACTAGAACTATACCAAACTCCGCGCTCCGCATGCACGCCGCTGGGGCTCCGGATCCCGTGAAGAACTAGAACTCTTCTACTTCTAATCTAACTAGGCTAAAGCTATGAACTAGAGAGGCTCGATGAACTAGAGAAGGCTCTTGATGGATTGATCTCCAAATGGCTTGATGCCTCTAGGGAGGGGGGTCTACCCCTTTATTTATAGCTCGGTGGGATCGACGTGCGCCGCAGGATCAAACCGACGTAACCAAGAGCCAAGATGACTCCTCGTAGGCGGTGGAGGAAGCTTCCAGAAGGGGAGGCCAAACCCTAGCTAGGGGGCACCGGGCGGCGGCGCCATGGTGGGGCCTCTCGGGCCCCACCTAGCGCCCCTCGGCCCGGGGTTGCTTCAGGTGTCTTCTAGAGTCTTCCCACGCCCCGCTTGTGATATTTCCGTGGCGGATAAGTTTCGTGGTAAATATGCACTTGAATCCCTCTTTTTAAGCTTTTCTAGAAAAGTTCCTAGAAAATATAAAATATGAAAACTCGTGGAAATTGTCGGGTTGAAACCCTAGACTAGTGTGTAATCATGTAGTTCTAGGCTAGTCAAGGGTCTAGCGATTTAAGAAAAGTCTTTGATGAAACATCTATAGAACCCTCGCATGGCCTAGAAAAGTCGCGAATACCTTTCACATTTGTGGGAGGTGGAAGTTGTTCAATGACTTCAATCTTTCTCTATCCACTTCTATCCCGTTTTTAGACACCTTATGTCCTAGCACTATTCCTTTCCAAACCATATAGTGACATTTCTCGATTCAGGACTAAGTGCTTTTCTTCATATTGTTGTAAGACCTTGTCTAAATTTCTCTAGGCAGTCATTGAATGTTTTGCCATAGACGGTAAAGTCATCCATAAAGACCTCCATGATTTTTCTCGATCATATCGAGAATATAGACATCATGCAATCGTTGGAAGGAAGTTGGAGCATTACACAATCAGAATGACATTCGCCGGTAAGCGTAAAGTTCCATACGGGCATGTGAAAGTGGTCTTACTTTGGTCATCAGGGTGGATTGAAATTGTTGATACCTGGAATACCCATCAAGGAAACAAAAGAAAGAGTGATTTGTAAGTCGTTCCAACATTTCATCAATAAAGGGTAACGGAAGTGATCTTTCTTTGTTGCCTTGTTAAGTTTTCGGTAGTGATGCACATACGCCACCCCCGTGACAAAGGCGTTGAGGGATGAGCTCATTCTTTTCATTCCTCAAGACTGTCATTCCTCCTTTCTTTTGGCACAACTTGGACAAGGCTAACCCACTCACTATGAGGTATAGGATAAATAATCCCAAAGATGTAAGAGCTTAAGGATCTCTTTTTTAACAACTTCTCGTATTGCGTTTGTTAAGTCTTCTTTGTGGTTCCCTCGATGGTGAAGCATCGGGATCAATGGGAATACGATGAGTGCAAGAGGATGGGACTAATTCCCTTAAAGTCTTGGAGTGATTAGCCTATGGCCGGTTTATGTCTTTCTAGGATAGTGACAAGTTTATGGGTTTCCTCTTCTAAAGCTTATCACTTATGATGACCGGAGTTTCTTGATTATTATTGAGAAAGACATATTTTAAGCCAGAAGGAAGCGGTTTTAGCTCAACCGAAGGTTGTGATGGCACCTTGGTTTCCTCTAACTCGACAAAGCTCGCCAACTCTTCCTCTTCTTTAATAAAGTGTTCATCATCGAGAGTTGGTTGGGCCATATCCTCTAAAGATGTCATTAAAACCTCCTCAACAGGGTCTTGCTCGGGTTTGGGTTCTACTATCGCATTATTTGAGCGTGCAAGTGAGATGGTGATAGGAGAACTTCCTAACTTTTAAATCTAGGAGACCCCTCGTTTTTTTAGTCTTTCTTGGAAGAGTATCCTAAAAGGCACACCAATCAAGATGGATGTATCTCGAGATGTCAAAGATATGAAAATCTAGGCGATACCAGAACATCGTATTCTCAATGGGGATAGACCTTATGACCCCATAACTTTCAAGAGTAGCTCAGGAATGAATTCTAGAAGCTTATAAGATGGGATCAAGAACTTGGGGGGCAAAGTTGTTCAGCTAAAGCCTTTGAAATGATATTTATCTCAACGGTAGGACTATAGTGAGCCTCTATAGTGGTTCCCTTTAAGGATGCAAGTGATAACATCCGGGGGGCAATGATTCGGGCCTCGTGAGATAACTCTATTACACGCCAACCACTCACGACTTATGATAGTCGATAGTCCTTTAATGTGTTCCATAAGGAAAGCATCATTAGTTGGACCATCATTATGCTCAGATGACATAGAATGCGCTAGAGGTTTCACTTGGACCGGTAAATTCAAGGCATTTCCAAAATCTTTAAAAAGACCATCCTCGATTTCAAAGGGAAACATGGAAGGATGGGGTTCATCATCTTCGGGTATTGTCTTGAGTTTCCTCAATAGGAGGTTCTTTAACAACCAAACTATTAGAAGGATTTGAAGTGATTTTGTATTTGTTTTGTCTACCTCCTCTTGTTGGTCGGGCTTGGCTTAACTTCTTCTTTGGGAAACTCATCAAAAATGCCGATGTAAAGCGTGTTTCAAGTATTTTTCTAGAATGGCTTTTCCCTCGCTCATGGTATTGTGCGAGAATGAAACCCTAGAAGATAAGTCAAGGTGTAGAGCGGCTTCCTTGCTTAAGACCAAGATGGAAGTGGTAAAGAAGCACGTGGTCGCAAGTGAAGGGTTGGACCTGTATTGATAAGACTTAAGAACCTAGCCCAAGTCGCCTCCTATTGTCTCCTTCTCCTTTTTGTTTAAAGGGGAGAGAATCTATTCAAAAGAGCGAAGCATCCTAGAAAGAAGGAAGAAGCAAGACAAAATTTATCTCGAAGTTCGTCCGAATTTCCGTTTACTCCTCCTACAAGATGAGCATACCACAAGTTTCAGCTTCTTCCCAAAAGGGAGAATGGAAAACAATTTCCATTTAATGGTCTCTTGTGTCATGCCAAGAATAGTCAAGCAAGAACACAATTGCTCAAATTCTCTAAGGTGGGTGTAGGTTTTTCGTCTTCTAACCCCAGAAGGGTTGCTCCCGAACCATGGCTATAAAAAGCGAGTATGAAGCTCAAAGCCATCCATAAGTATAGGATGTGATGATGGTGGAGGCTCCAACAACTCGCCCTTTGGAGCCGGAGAATTGAAAGATAGGCGTGAAATTCATGTGGTAGGGTAAAGTGGTGATAAAAAGGAAAATAAAGATACACGGATGAACTTGGTTCGATTCCTAGAACAGCTACCGGTTCCCAAGAATGGCGCCCGTAAATGCTTGTTGACACCTCTTAATGTAATCCCCGGCAAAAATAAAGCTTGTTGGTATATTTTAACGAAACAGAAAAGATCCGCAAGCGTACGGATACCACTGTAGCTTTCACCTAAGAGTATTCCAAGGTATCGATTTTCTACGGAGGAACGAAAGTGTACTAGTAATGAATCAAGGACGCCCAAAGATAGAAAAGGTAAATATTTTTGGTGGGTAGAGGGGTTGTCTAAGGTCAACTAGATAACTAAGGATCAGGCTTACGATACTTAACTTACTATGGAGCAACAAGCATCTTTCCAACTCTAAAAGATGAGAAAGAAGTAGTTAGGAAGGCTGCCAAAAACTTACGGAACACCACTCGACGTGGTGGAATACGAAGACCAATAGAGTCACACCTCTGAGAGGCTACCATAACTAACCGTAAGAATTAGGCGCAAACTTAGGTAAACACTAGTCTAGACACCACGCCTACACTAACGATTACTACTCTAGTCACATATGTTAACTAGAGCACTCAATACGCAGCGGAGATCCCGTGAAGCAAAGTAAAAAGTAAGAACCGAACTTAATTAAATAGAAGACTTAGAATTACCGAAAAGAAGAATCAAGATGAATCGATAAAGAATCGCTCCTAGAGGTATAAAGTTGAGGGATCCGACAGCCGGCCCACCTTCTACCCTCTCCTCTCCCTCTCCCTATTTTCTAATGACTCCCGAGAGGTTGATCCATTCAAAGACCCTCTCATATGTGTCTCCCCCGATAGAATATGAATTAGGGCTTCATGGGGAGTGCTTTCCCCTCGGGGTCTGGGCTGCTTTTATAGAGCCGAGCGACAACGTGAGCTCTTAGATCAAAACCGACTTTGGCGACGGTCGAGATTAAAACCCTAAGGCGGTGGAGCACGTGGCCAAGCTGGGCCCATTTGGCCATCAGAAAGGGATGTTCAGGCTGGCCTGGCCGGTCGGTCTGCCCGGCCTCTTTGGGCGTTCACTTCGCGTGGTGTCTTCTCGCTTTCTCGAGTCTTCTAGTAGCCCCACTCGTGGAATTAATATGTTTTCATCCGAACTAAAAAGGCAAATGGTATGTCCGTTTGATCATTTCGACGAGCTCGCTGCAAATGGTGCATTTAATCCATCATTTGGATACCTTTTATACTGTTAAGGCCGGATTTACTTTGATAACTTTTTCAAGATGTACCAGAGGAAAACAATGATTCACCAAAACTTTGGAACTTGTTAGAATCAAACCCTACAACTATGGTTTGTGATTCATTTTATGTTATCATATGCACAGTTAATGGTTTATGATTGGCATTAAGGACCGCCAATCAGTAACACGGCAGAAGTGCTCACCGCCGTGAGGTCGCCCGCCTGCGTCGAAAGTCACCAAATATGACCCCTACGGGCTTTCGGTAACGCTACTAGGGAACCAGCGGCCGGATTAGGCACGGAAGACGCAACGGTGGGCCATAGTGAGCGGGCGGGCAGATCGACATGGTGGTGCGGGCGGGCGGAAGCCATTGCAAAGCCATGGCTAACCACCTGTAGGGCTCGAGTTTCTCGCGCTCCCACCGCGAATCAAATGCATTTTGGTTGGGGCGGAGCTAGGTGGGAGCGCGATGGTCGCAGCTGAGGTGATGCGGCAAGAACACGGCGACGAAGCCTGTTCGATGGAACTACTCTGCCGGTGAGGGAATTTCAGGGATGGGCGAAAGTACCGGGGAGGGTACGGAGAACTCACCGATGGTGTTGGTTGGCCGAGAAGCCTCGAGGTGGGCGGCCGAGCGAGGTGGAGCTCGGCGCAGAGGAAATCGAAAGACAGGGTGCGGTGCGCCTGCCGGGTGGCGGCAGAGAGTGCCGATGGATGCCTTGATCGGAGCTCAAGGCGGAGCCGGGCGCATTTGCGCTCCGCGAGGTGTTCGGAGTGGCTTGCCAGGTGCGTTATGACGGCGCCGCGGCCACGGCGGAAGAAGAAGACGGTGCAAAGGCTTTCTCCTGCGGCTAGAGCTCTGCTAGCCAATAGCGCTCTAGGGAAGAGCTATGGGTTACGGCTGCTGGTGGCAAGGTGGACCCGGAGTGATGGTGGAGCGTCGTCTAGCGGAATTTAAGGGCGCTGGGTGGAGGTCGCTCACGCTATGCGGCGCGTAAAAGCGGCAGGAGAGAGGAAGATGATGGCGGCACGCGTTGATGGTCCTAATGCCTATTTTATACCATCAACGTTATTGTATGGAATTAACATGAGAAGAATCATAAAGCATAGTTATAGGGTTTGATCTCTAACGAGTTCCACGAGTTATGTTGTTCTTGATCGTTTTGCGGTGTATACCTAATTTTGCACAGAATAAAAGTATCTCAAAATGGGAGATTAGACTACACCATCAGCGACGGACTCTCGTCGAGACTGATCTAGAACGGACATATCATTTGCTATATTCGAGTCCGAGCCGCAAAGATATCAATTCTGCACCAAACCAACACTAGAAGACTCGATGCAGCGTACGAAGGCGACTTATCGAAGGTGCCCACACACACTCTATAGCAGGTGGTAGCCACCGGCACTACCCGCAGCCAGAGGCGCCCCTCACGGCCAGTTCGCTTTGGGAGCGCTGGGCCGACGGTCTGGGCCTCCCTACCACCTTAGGGTTTGCATCTCCACCGTTGCCCCAGTCGGTTTGATCCAACGGCGCACGCTCATCCCATGTGGCTATAAATAAAGAGGCGGACCTCCCTCTCTCGAGGGCACCACATTATCATGGAGATGTAG